>OX637566.1:2899547-3499547 GCA_951800025.1 Oligia strigilis
CCCCATACTTAGAACTGAAACTCAAATTTTTTTTTTCATCACACCCATACGTGTCGGGTATAGGTCTTCAAAAATGATATGGAGGTTTCTAATATCATTTTTGTCTAAACTGAATAGTTTGCGAAGAGACACTTCCAAAGTGGTAAAGGTTATAGTCTACTATGTGCTAAATTCCATCCGAATCCGTTCAGCCGTTTTAGCGTGAAAGCGTAACAAAGACAACAATAAATCAAATATTTTATCTTTCTTATATTTGGTTTAGTTTAGATGATTCTGATGAATTTTATCTTATATTTTTAGAGTAGATGGTGGTAGTTTTCCCTTGTGTTACAGAACACTGGTATTCAACTGCATCCGGTTAGACCCAGTCAGACATAGTTGGAAAACAGTTACTTGCTTACCAGGCGAATACGTGCACAACAGCAACATTGTGGAACTTAGCGTCGATTATAGCAATATATTATGGGGTTAATCTTTGGCGCGACGTTCGTACTAATTCGGATACACGAATATTACCGAAGCGATGACTTTTCTGGTTTCACTGTAATATAAAAGCCAGTTAGAAACTCGAACATTGTATGGTTCCAGCAAGTGAACGGCGGTAACGATGGCGGCTGCGTGTCGGCCGCGGAGTGGGACGCCTTCAAGCAGGACATGATGCGCGAGATGAGACAGCAACTCAACCAGATCAAGAAGGAGATACTAGACGGTATGGATTTATTATTAATCTGCATTCGCGATTTATTTCCCAAAAATGTAAACAAATATGAGTTTATGGAAAAATTACTTTAAATCCTACACAATAAAGTTCAGTTTACGCTACAATTTCAAACATTTTTATAACTGTTTCAATAGTGCTAGTTAGTCTGAAATCAACTTAATAGCCATTAAAATAAAGTTGATATTTGTTTAACTTGAAATAATATTATAAGTTTTAATAGACTACATCTACTGTGATTGTTTGATAGCTTTAAAAATATGTAAAAAAAAAAACTGTGTCTTTGGTTCATTATTTTCTTTTGGACTGTTATTTTTTTTTTTGTACTGCGCAAGTGAAATTTGATTTTGATTTGAATTGAATTGAGTTATAAGGCAGGCTGGCTATCAATGAAAATATTAATAAGAGTATTTTAATATTAACAATGTTATTTATGTAAGATTTTATTTCAATATGATTCAGGTCAGGTTCATTATCATACTTTTCTTTTAAAGAGCATTATTATATATCAGTAAAGTGAAAAGGTTAATAAAATGGCACAAAATTAACATTGAACCTTATACTATTTCAGCAATGAAAGCGGAGTTCGCACGCAGGTAAGGCCGCGTGGCGCGCCGAGTGAAACTAGTCCCCGTCGCCGAATGAACACATATTTTATTATATACTACACAGCATTATGAGCGGCTCCGCAGGCCTATGGCCCACTAGAACCAGAAACACAGAACAATGTTTTTTTTTACACTATGTATTGGAAATTTACAAAGGGGGTGTTATGCTGTAAATGGACTCAATTTTTTTTGCTAAGAATTATAATTATTTGAATTGGCAGCGTTGTACTCGTGATTTTTCGCAATGTGATCGAATTTGGTCTCACTGTAGTCTGAAATATTCTTTTTGTAGTGGCCTATTCAGAGATACTTCTGCTGCGAGCAGTAGCCATTTTGTACGACTTTCGAAACGCTGACAAATATCTAAAAAATATAATAAATAATGCAATTAATTAAAATATCGGAGTATAATTCGAAATAATAATTTGAATATGACAAAATTATTACAATAGCAAAAAAATATAACATACAGATTTAAAGTTATTAAATCGTTACTAAATGACTTATTAAATGAAATACGACCATAGGAATAGTTTTTTTTTGCGAAAGGCCTGTGTTTTCGACAATTTTATCTCACAGTCATGCTATCGTAATGTTTATTATTGACATTTTATATGAATTTAAGGTACCTAAAGTGATTTACTTCTCTGTTAACTATTATTTATGGGGGATATTTTTTAAATAAAATATATGTTCATAAATTAAGGCGCGGATTTTTGTGATCAAAATGACGTATTACGTAATTTAGGGTTGCCCGCCAAGGGTCTGTGTGGACATGTTAAAAAACAACGATAAAACATGGCAACACCATATTCAATGTTGCAAGTTCAAAATCGGTCTATAATGTCACTACGAAAAACGTGATTTGATATCGATTAAAATGTTGTAAAGAATCAATCGAGTTGGAATTGATTCGCAATGAACGCACGAATATCGAAAGCATAAAAGCAGTTGTGTTTTTTAATTTTATACTTAAATAAAATATTTATTCGGATACGTATTATGTACGTAGTGATAAGGTATAACATGTATTAAAGTAGCTGTTTTGAATTTTACTTCTTGGGTCAAAAATAAAATTAAAATAACAGTAAAATTAAAATGATTGTACAATAAAAAAAAACAAAGTACAGAGGTTGTACATTTTGTTATCAACACGACCATGTTACATTTTTATTAACATTTTAAGTCATTTTAAAATTCCTCCCTTCAAGTAAAACTCAAAACATGCAGTTTTTAAATAAAATATAAAAAATATATAATTGTAATATCCAGTTAGCGTCAAGTTATATTAGTATTATTCTATATTTATTGTCTTATAAGCGTATATGACGCCACGTTAGATTAGGTGACATATATACATACTATGCTATGGGTAAACTATTATAATATATGTAACTAAACTGATAGGTAATGAGCAGTCAAGAATCGACGAATAATCGTTTACATATAATCGACTAATTTATTTTTTATCGATAAGTACATCACTAGAGTAATTATAAAAAAAAATCGAGGATTTTTTATGTATCTATTATATTTAGTTATGAAATATTCATCCTTGCGACTATATCTGTTGTCCAAAGGAATTTAGTAAATTATTTATCACCAATGAATATAGCTTTTTGTGGCTCAGAAAATATACAATACATCACGCCTTTATTCCCCGAAGGGTGAGGCAGAAGTGCAACTCAAATCCATTCATAAAGAAATAATAATAATGAGTGTTAACTGTACCGATTATTTTTAGTGGCTTTTATGTAACTAACTGATACCTGTGACAATGACACTTTAGTATACTACTCAGATGGAGCAGATTCGCAATAGTATTGCTAGAAAGAATGAAGAATTGTAAGAATGAACAGGCTTCTTCTGGGTAAGCTCACTCCATCGTCGACTTTGTCTCTGTCACCTCTGACCTAGACTAGAGTCAAGAGCAAACCAATTAAAAAAAAAAAATGATAATAAAAAGTAACAAAGATGACCGCACAAGTAAGAAAAAGACAGATTTATTTGTTGTCATCCATCTTTCGATTTTTTATCATACTCATTCCAATATAGAGGAATTTAGTTTTAACAGTTGTTTAAAAATAATCAAACCTATTGCATTATTTCACTAATCGAAGAGCCACAATTCTGCCTCTTATCCAAATGATAACAACACATTCATGTATAATATTTAAGTCTGGACGCAAAATACGCGCTTTGATAATATCAAAGTTTCAAAATGGCCGAGAAACCCAACTATAGTCAACACGTTTTACACACGCCAGCATTTATTTAACTTGATATTTCTAATTCTAAATTTGAAAAAAATCAGTTAAAGCAGGATTGTTGCGAATCTCTTAATCCTGAGCCTTATACTTAACTACTGTTCATTACCTAAACTAATCCCGGTTATACTATAACACTAGATAAAACCCTTAACACTCTCCATTAGAACGTCTTCCATAAAACATAAGTTTTAAATCCTTCAGATTTTTTTCATATTTTTGTAGTGGCAACAGTTTCATTTTCTTTTTTGTAGTGGCAACTTTAGCTTCCATTTTTCATTCATCGGCTACTAATTTTACTAGATGTTGTTATTAAATATCTGATATTTACATCCGACCTTATAGAACGGAGTTATTATTGTCCTTGACAATACAAAAGTACCCTAAATGGTCTAATTGAAATATATTGTCGGTATTTTACCATGTATGATTGTCATTTGCACAGCCTGTTACGACTATCATACACCAGCCGACAGATGTTGTATTGTCCAAATATTTCGTCCAAAAATCCAAAAAAAAAAAAGTTTTCCTCGAATTTGAAAAATTTCCGGGAAAAATTTCCAATATTTTTCTATCCATTAAACATAATTCAGACTATTGCGAACATTTTAAAACAAAAAATAGCCAAATCGGTCCAGCCGTCGTCGATTGATGCGCTTACCAACGAACAGCATTTTATTTATATAGAAGATAGACATTATACTCTGGTCAGGCTGGTAGTCAGACTTTTCGACTTTCATAAATCATTATTGTCAGACAATTTGTCATAAGTTCAGACTAATCTGTCCGTTACTGTCAGATCACATTGCTTGGTGCCTAAATGCTTAAATTTTTGCTATTTTATACACGGCTATCTCTATCCAACTTTTGCTAAGACATTCCTAATGACAATATTATAAAATAATCGTGATTTTTTTACCTTTGATGCTGTATGGGTGCTGTCAGTGCAAAAAGGGAAGAACAAAATTTATGTTTGAATAAGAAATGAAATCGTTTATTTCCATTCATAGATCCAACTAAGTATAGGTACATAAATTGTTGATATGGTTTTTGTGATCATTAAAACTTTTACGACTGTCAAACACCAATTTAGTTCTTACACATTCCTCCTCCTCAAGTCGTACTCCTCATTACTGAGGGTCGTGATCCTCCCTTGAAAACGTCTTTTCCCTGACGATGTTTCGCCATCTCTGTCTATCCTTGGCCAGGTGAAGCGCATCATGAAATTTCGTGTCAAGAGGAGAGCTTATCTGATCGGACCATCGCAAAGGGCTGCGATCTCTTGGTCGTTTATTTTTTTCACATTCAGAGGTTAATAGTTAAGACGGCAACCTTTCGTAGGAAGTCCAAATCTCACAAAAAATACCAAATGACTACTACTACTTTTAGCGACAGCAACAACCTTAAAAATACTTCGATGTCCAAAACGAATTTAGATTTGTTTTGCCTCTTTAGCACTGAGAGCTTCTTACAAGCATCATTATTTTTAAGCTTCGACTGAACTATTGCCATTCCTCTCTTAAAAGACAGAATCGTTCGCACGCAATTTTTTCCCATAAAAACTTTACTGCATAACCTTTTTTCGGAGAAAATCAAATACAGATTCGAATACAGAGACAGGAAAAGCGTACAGAATTGTGAAATATAGAGAAAAATATAGTTTTAAGCCCCCATTTACACGGTGCAAGTTTCATGCCTGTGGCATGCAATAAAAATGAACCAACAAATGTCTTGCGTCGTCAATACCGTGCAACATTTATTGTTGCTTCAACTTATTGCTTTTAGCAGACAGTTAAATGGCAGCATGTAAATCAGTAAGACATAAAAGTATGCTTCTAAAACAGATGCGCTCACTGCAGGAATAAAGTCACCATTTGACAGGATTTTGACATGAAACTTCATACTTTCAACTAACAATTGTCTTCAAAATAGCACGCGATTCCTCACTCCAAATACTGACTCCAATCCAAGCCAACATTGGCCCCAAAGTTGATACGGTCGAGTTGAAAATATTTCCTTGACCTCAGACTTAGGGTAAACTGCTTGCTTGGTCAAATGTTTGGAGCCAGTTTTCGGAAAAGGGATCGCGCTGAAGTGGGCCGGGGTCATACCAAGTCACCATTAAAAGTAGTAGTAGAGTCCATGTGAAAAGACTCGCCCGGGGAAGTACTACCACCACGCCTATTTCAACCGCCAAGCAGCGTTGCTGTATTCCGGTTCGAAGGGTGTGGGTGCCGGTGTCGTTACAGGCACATGAGACGTATCGACTTTGTCTCTTAGGATGTTACCGCTCAGCATAATCAACCTGTAATGTTTCCACTGCTGGGGCACAGGCCTCCTCTCTGTGAGAGGTACCTGGGCCGTAAGCCCCCACGTGGGCCCAGTGCGGGTTGGTTACCACTCATTCGATGTTAATGTAAGATAAGTGGTCGCTCGAGTGGAACAGATATTCTATCTCACGAAGACCTATTTTATTTTTGTGTAGAATTAAAGTTGCACATTGTTTCTGTGTGCGTCAAGCCGACTCGGCTTTGACCGACGGCTCCCGAATTTGCTCACACAGAAACAATATGCACGCACAACAGACAACTAAAACCGGCCTTCGTGGGATAAAATATCTGGTAGCATTCTAAGGTTGGCAACGCAACGATGAATCCCTCCGTTGCAGCTGATTTCCAGTAGCTGTAACCATTTCCGGCGTATGTCAAGTTGCCAACCTATAAACCACGGTTATTTATACTGTGATAATAGCATATAGTATCATCTTAGGTGTCGTACCTTCCATCAATCGTTCCAGCTTGTCACAGTCAAGAACAGTCCTTTTAGAACCAAAATATCTGTAGGTGCTTCTAGAATTGCAGCATGAATCAATCAATTCAGCTTATCGTAATCCACTGCTAGACATGGGCCTCTTCCTAGGCTGCGCCACAACACCCTGTCATCCGCTGAATTGCAGTATAACATCTGAATAAAGATATTTTTGGAATAGCTCTACATCATCTGCACATGGGTCTTTCTGTAGGTTCTTCTAGACTTGTAACATAACATCTCAATATAGGCCTTTATGGAATAGATCCACAGCATCTGCACATGAGTACTTCTAGAATTGTAACATAACATCTGAACATAGGTCTTTTTGGAACAGCTCCACATTATCTGCACATATTAACACTTACCGCCACCCATTTTCAGTGCAGGCAGGCCATGCGGTCTGCCGGCGGCCGCAACTTTGCCTACCCGTGCAGGCTGCGGTGAAAAATCTGTAATGAGTGAAGCAGGCCGTACGGGCCGCCCGGCGGGCTCACTGCTTGTTTTTACTAGCAAGCCATGCGGTCCGCCACGACCTCGCAATTTCATATTCAATTTGTAATGCGTGGCCTGCTGCTGATCTCGCTCAGTGCAACATGTAGGTGGGGTACCTTACTCGAAAAGATACGCCCCGCCGGCTGACCGTATGGCGGTGAGAGTGTTAAACAACTAATGTATTATAGTAGGTTTAAGCTACAATATAAGGCATTTCATCATTCTCATTCACCATCAGATGTAGGTTACCTTGTTAATGCAAGTTAGCATATACGCTTACTCTAGAATTAGGTTCACCAAACATCAGAAATCAGACTACATAACATCTTCATTTGTGCTTTGTCTATAGCATTAGCAGTCGGTCCAAATATCCAAATACTGGTCCCAACTAAGCCAATGTTGGTTCAAAAGTTGGTACGGTCGACTCGAATAATTTTCGTCGATCTCAGACTAAAGCTAAATGTTTGGCCCAATAGTTGGGGTCAGTATATACAGCTCAAATTCTTTTAGAATTGCGGCACATCTGTACAAGTTAAGCAGGTACGCTTACTCCAGTATTAGGTTCAACATACATCAGAATTCAGACATCTCCATTTTTATTAAAATTAAAGCTTTGTCTATAGCAATGGCATTCGACCCAAGTATTCAAATACTGGCCCCAACTACGCCAACGTTGGTTCAAAAGTTGGTACGGTCGACTCCAATAATTTTCGTCGATTTCAGACAAGAACTAAATGTTTATCCCAATAGTTGGGGCCAGTGTTAGTATGCAGCTCAAATCCGTTAAGAATTACGCCACCCACGTCTGTTCGATACACATTCTGGTGCAAGTCATGAAAACTAGGATATAGCTTCAAAGTACAAACAAGGTCATATCAATCTTCTCAGTTTTCGGTAAAAAATTCTCATTATCGCCATCAACAGTCTTTACTAGGAGTTAAGGTTGTACAGTGTACCTACAGGATTAAAATGGTGCTGTTTAAAAACTGGAAGGCTAAGAGGAATTTCTGCTTGGCATTCTATTGGAAACTTCGCCTACCTATCACCACCATTGATCTGGCCATTAGCACGCTAATAAATTGATCTGTGACCACATCTGTCCACAGCGTAAGCCTTAGGGCCTTCCGGCTGAACATATACCACCCGAAAGCTTACCACAAAACTTAGGGCTTCTAAGCCATCATTTCTCAAGTTTCAAGATCGCACCATTTGGCATATAAACTGCCCGATCTTCAAAGCTTGCTGCAAAACATCCTTCACAACTAACAGCCTATGTTTCTGGTCATATCCCGAGTTGGTCTAGATTTGATGTATACCCGAATCCCTAAGGTTGAATGTCACTTGCACGTCATAAAACAACAAGATCTATATGTCTATAATTATGACAGTTCAACCCAAGTGAAGTTCCAGTTTACTGGTTTGGGCCTTAGGCTTATCCCAAGATACGCCACCAATTTTTTGCGAGTGGCCAAGAGTAGTTAAGAGTGGAGTGAGCTGTCCGCAAATGTGATATATCGGGATTTAGCTTAAGATCGTCGTGTCTGTCAATTTCAGATATGACGGTCTTTTTCTAAAGATCGATTTCAGACATCATTTGTAGCCCCAGCAACAATAGGGTATGAAAAATTCTGAAGTCCAACCTTCCTAAAGCACCGTTTTGGGATGTCCATCTTCCCCCTATCCGTGGGGGGACGGAATAGAATACAATTCCCCCCCGTTACCGGGAAAGCGAATCGTAAGAGGCGATGAACCCGGCCAAGAGGTGGTAGGGGCTTGAACGACGTGCTTTGTGCAAAGCACAGCGATCCTGTCCCAACTGGGTCAGTACCACCCTCTTACTTAAGTCTGTGGAAATCAATTCCCTGAAAGTAAGAGAACAGATACCTCAAATACGTGTACATGGAAACAATAGGAACTGCAATGTTTCGTTCGAAAATATTGCCTGCTAATGTGGTGGCTGCAGTGCCATTGTCGAAACAAGGTGGAGCCCTGCTTGTAGGAGGTGCGGTTATCATCTTGGGCCGAGTTTGGTGCCAAGTGGCAGTGTTTTAGGGCAATCATTGATTCATTGTTGACTTCGAGTTCGGATTGCCGCGTACATGTGATTGAGGATAATGTTTGTTGCCAGCTCCTTTTTTTAAGGTCATCCGGTTTTTAGGATAGGCTTGTATTTGTTCCGATTGTGTCGCGCGTCAGCAGTTCTCTGTCAACTTCAGTCAAATCTAAGCCTCTAGGGGGGCAGTACATTAATTCTTTTAGTAAAAAGATCATTTTGATATTTTTGCTGTAGTCCTGGTAGGCTTCCTGCTGATAGGCATCCATCCCTTATGGTTGCCGCTTAGCAGGTTGCATGCGCAACCTTCTGAGGTTCCGCCTTCGAGGCGATGGGATGACCTGACCCTCAACCCAGCATGGACCCCAAGAGACGTGGGATACTGGTTACTTTTGCACCATTAGCTTAAGTCATCTCATCTGTAAATACCATTGGTTCAATTCCTTTGTAAATAATCGTGCGTGCGTGTCAACAACGGCGATGTCGAGTTTACACTTTTCTGGGTATGGCCGCGTTGATATTTAGAACCCCCGTTGCGCGAGGCTTACATCCGAGGTGAATGTCCAAAGACTTTAAACAATTCTCCGGTTCCTTGTGGATTCTAGGGAAGTGTAAGAGATTTTGGACATTTTCAACTCGAGAAGTCTTGGCTGTGTCTCTGTAGTACGAATTAATCTGTATTTGATTTTCATTGCTTTCTATTTGGACGTTATAAAATCATTAATTATGCCTTTAATTGAGTTTCCTAAATTACATCTGAGTACCTTCGTGGCATGTTCCCGATGGTGTGAAGATGACACAAAAGTAAAAAAAATGGTAAAAGTTTTAATTCCAACGTTCTGATTTTTACGAGTACTAATTTTTTTTTTTTACTTTTTAACGGTTTATTTTCAGTACTATTAGTATAATTTTGGATACTCCTTCTTCAATTAATTTTCCAATTTATTTAACGTGCTATAGAGGGATTCAAAAGTCTTTGCACGGTATTACCAAAAGCAAGTCTTCGACGCATACCATTACTATTAATTTCCGTACGTGCATTTATTTTATTGTTGGCAACATTACGGATTATCGATATTCTGTCACTAAGGCACTGTTCCCGTGTCTCATAACTGTGTTGTTCTCCATAAAACCTACAATATGGATCATCCAATCACTAGCCACAGTGTATGGTGCACCTGATAACAGTGTTCCAATGTCATTTCTTCTTAAACTGCCTATACGCTTAACTGCGCCCTAATATCTTCGAATGCTTTGAATAATGAATTGGTACACTGTATCAGCTACGCTGTGGTAAGTGCATGTGCCTTTCATTTTATTGCACGGTAAAATTAAGCCACATTAACGCAACGACATCAAAATATGGGATTGGTTAAAGATTAATAACGGACGACCATCTTTAAACAATTATATTGAAACCATCAGTCGTGGGAGTAGCTTTCCTTTGCCATGCAACATTATAAAAGCCTTTGTCGTCTCGCGAGCCTTAGTAGTTTTCCACAGAAACATTTGAATTGCCAATTAACTATATTCCGTTTTTGACAATATCGGCCAATCACGCTTAGAACAATTTCTCAACGAAAAACAAACGAAACGAATCTTTGTGGAATTATCTAAGCAGTAATAAAGTGGAATTTTGATTGGGTAATATTTTCATAAGCGGCAGTATGGCTAAAGTTTTCAAAATAGCTCCGTGTGAATGTAAAGTTCGTGAAACGGCAATAGTGTTGTCAACATGTTAGCCCTTATTTAGTTTTATCCCGATATTATTTGACGTAAATTTTCCACTCTCCTATACATTTGATTTAATGACTTTTATATGTAAACACAAAAAATTAAAACTAAGAATTTTAATTTTTTGATATATTACAAAGTTAGTTGAATTAAATGGTTAAGGGTTTTCTGTCAAACGTCTACTGTGATTGCGGAGTAAAAATCTACATTTTGTAGAAGATTTGCCAAGTGTAATTTACAATTTTGAAAAGCGAAATCCTCAAACACATTAGCGCCATTGATAGAAAAATTTATCATGACAGTGTAAAAAGCGGGAAAATTACGTCAAAATTATTTTTTTAAAAATAAATGTCACTCGCCCAAGACCGACCACAATCGGCCTATTTAAATAAAACTAAACACATTTGACTACACTACATAATCTTATTATACGGACAGACGGTTTTTGAATGTTTTACGTAGGTATAAAATCCTCTTTTGGGATTTCTTAATCATTAGGACAGTTCGCTTTTGCGTACGCCGCAGTCGCCTACAGTGGAACCTGAGAATGTATAAAGAACCCCTTTTATGTAATAAAAATACTGTCCTCTTTAACACATAATGTAAAAAGTCTCCTCAGAATGACAAGCAAAAGTCTAACATGTCCGTATACATTGAATTTGAGTTTTAGAACTGGTGCTCAAATCATGTATTTATTCCATTTTTAGTTATCGACTGACTACGCATTTACGATAGAGAAATATTTTTATTTAGATTTGTTTTTTGCCCAAAATATAATGATATACCCTAGAAAAACGTACATTAAAAATTTGTAGTGATATATTATTGTAATAAGTAAGGATAAGTATTAAAATGTTAAAAATAAACTAACCAAATTTTAGTTGGGTTACTAATTTTATTATTATTGGTCTCAGTTATGTCAAAGATAGAAAAGAATGTATGCCATGTGGAAAGGAATGCTGAAATGTTGAATAGCGCATTGACTCCATATAATTTAGATATTATCTAGGAGTGTCTGTGGTTATTTGAAATATATAAACAGTTCTGTGAGAACTGCCGATATTTTAGTCGATTTTCTAATTCACGCACTAGTTTTGAAGTTATTTTTGGGTTAGATTAGTATGAATTGTCGAATCTTTTAGTAAAATGTGTAAATTAAATATTATCTAAGATTTTCAAAGATTAGAACGAATAATAGGGGGATGACTAAGCCATTAGTAACTTCGTTGGGGAACTAAAATAAAAATATAAAACAATAGTGTTGAGCACTAACCGTTAGAAAATCGACTGTTTAGAGAATTATCCAGTATTTTTGTTTATAATAAACTTAAATTCATATTTTTGTTAGTAATTTTTTGTGGTGCATTAATAATGTAAGGTGAATTTAACTGTAAGGTGTGAAAAATATATTTACTTAGAGAATGCAACTTATCAGTGTCACATTGTTATTAGTATTGCCATATAATAAAAATAAGTCTCGAATTTGTGGGTTTGGCTTTTGCCCAAGTTCTCCTTACCATTTTTTTAGAAATCTTTTTTAGTTTATTTTTGAAGTATGAAATAAAAATGAATTTCAAGCCAACATTTAGTCAAGAATGAAATAAGAATCACTGAATGACTGAATAGATTTACTTTCACTAAGATAATGCGAAAGAGAAGAAAAGACATGATTAGATAAAGGCCTAGGCACTGTAGTTTGATAATAAAAAAACATAATAATATAAGGACTTTTTTTTCTTTTTTTTTTTTCTGTGCCTTTTCTAAAGAATATTTTTCACACTTTACAGAATGTATATTGAAAGAAAGTTCTGTGTAATTTATTGTGAGACATGATCTCTCATGTATCTTATATATTGTCGCTAGAAGTAGGTTACCATAATGTGTTGTAATGTATCTATGTTCAAGTCACATCCTGTAAATAGAATTTTTTTGGTAACGAATTATATTTTTTGTGATCGTATCTTTTTTTTTTATTTTCATCCTTTTTTTTTCTTATCTTAGTCGATTTTTAATCGAATATATTAATCGATGTATGTAACAGGAGTATAATAGGCCTGATGATATTATTAAGTATTTTTTTATCGGCACAAGCTCATCATACGGTGCTGTGTTAAAAAATGGTAGTTCTATGTTTTAATCATCAATGTATGTGTGTGTATTTGTTACTCCTGACACTGCCAATCCATACATAAAAACTGCTACCTAGACAGCACAGAATTTATCCTTTACTTTGCTAATATTTTATACTAAAAGCGACCTTTTTATCTAGCCAAGTTTCTTATTAGCTGCCCATTAGTTTTGCACTTTTTGATACCTTTTTTTCTTACAGTACCTTTATAAAACTTAGTGAATTTAATCGTAAGTACCTAAGCGTCGGTTGTTTTTGTCTGTGGCATATAAAAGGTATTAAAATAGGTAATCTAAGAGGTATGGAACGACGGTAAGCGCAGGATATAGCTTGTTGTACATAAACGCTGGCGTCAATAAACGGATAAATCAATTATTATGAGAGTTTTTATTGTTCGTTTTGAGTTTATGTTGGTTTTAAATTATTTTGACCCTATATTTTGCGGTTGATCTGTGGATGGGTGACCATCTTTACGTACGGTCAGCAACAAAAGTCGATTAACACTTCAGTTTTTTTAATCTCAGTTATTGAGCAAAATATTTGTTCAAAATTGCATTGTACTTTTGCTGCAATTTTGAACAAATATTTTTTACCAAGCTTGAAGCCTGAAGCTGGCGAGGCCTGCTAATAAGACGTTATAGTACAAAAAAGTAGTGCAGTTTAACTTCTGCCCTGCTTTAAGAGCTGGGGGCCTAAAAAGGCCACTTTGGCAGAATCATAAAATGATAACATAATTCGTATTAAATCCCATTGGTGAAGTATTTTTCAGTAATTTTTTTTTTGTCTGTGCTAAAATACCAATCAATCCAATCCAAATCCAAACCCAATCTCTTTGATTATACCTACGTAGTGCAGCGAAAAAAAGAAAAACACGGACTGTCTTCGCCATATTAGAATTCATAATATTATCCTTCTATGATTCTCCAAAGTGGCCTTTTTAGGCCCCCTGGTGGTAAGCCCCTAATTTTACTTCTTGTCGCCGGCACGACTGTATTTCAGCACCCTAATTGCGTAATACATTATCAACCGGAATCTGAATCATTTTGAAGCAAATTGCTAATCCATTGCTTCATATGTTCGAAAAATTAGTTACGTAAATAACGCAATTAATGTTGTTGTTGTTGAACTGTCAAAATGAAACCGATTCCGATTGATAACGCTGATCTTGTTTGCCCAAAACATCGCCACTTCCACGGCGTTTGACTGCATGTTTTGCGAAACAGAGGGCAGCACAGGAAGGTGGAGCATAATTTGCGACATATTTACAACCTACTGCCGTCGTGTTAACCCCACTTTAACAGGTTGGTTGGTTCAGGGACTTCCATGTCGCCCCCAAAAAGTTACACCCTGCAGGGAGATGCTTCTTTGGTGGTAGATAGTAAGTAGGAGGGGGAAGATTATCCTGACAGTTTTTTTTTTAAACGTTGCCCCACACTAGGAATTTCTCCTGTATTGTGGGTGCGTTTACAAACATTTAAATTCACGTACACAAACAGCCAGACCCGGAACAACTACTTGTAAGTCATACAAATATTTGTTCCGTGCGGGAATCGAACCTGCGACACGCAGCGCAGCAGTCAATCGCTTAACCACTGCGCCAACCGTGCCGTCATATTTTGCAACGGGCGTCGCCGCGTCGGCCGGGTTTCCTGACAGAGACGCTGACGATTTTATGAAGCTGTATCTACCTACTTTTTAGCCGTTGAGTTGATAGCTGTGCGTCAGATAGTGGGTCTCTGGTTCTGGTATCATATCCCTGTTTGTGTTTCTCCACTGCGCTTGCAATTTCTCTATGAAGTTCAATTGAAAGCCTGTGTAAAGGCTACGTTCACGATTCACACAAGTCGATACAGCATCATATTGTAGTCTTTGGTCGTGTGTGCGTGTGTCATGTTAGCCCTGCTGGTTTAACCGACTGGATTTTTGATTAGACTAAAACTGATTCGTTGATTAAAATATTTTTATTGCCGTTTGCGTTATTCGCTATTAAATGGCATAGCAATGATTTGACTGTAAAACCTCAATCTGGATTTATGAAATCGCAAAAAATGTATATTGTCGTATTCGGAATTATTGTTATAAAGGTAAGCCTTATAAAAGTGTTAATTTGATAAATGAGCTGTTTGTTTTCTATTAATTAAATTCAATTTTATCCGAAAACATCAATCGGTTTCATAATAAACTTCAAATAAGTATATCCGACGACCCTGGTTACTTATCTCCGGTGGCCTCAAAAAGACATACTTACGAGTATATCGACAAAATTTAATTTGATTGTCTGCAATCTCTGTTCCGAAATGTTGTATCAGTGTATTGTTAGTATTTTTACCGACTTCAAAAAAAAAGGAGGTTATCAATTCGACACGTATGTATGTAATATTATTGGAATTGCATTATATTCACATATGACAATCTATTAGGGCTTCCAAACAAATAAGTACAAAATTTTATAGACGTATTCTATTCTATGTACATGTATGTTTGTCCACGCATTTCTCGACCATTTTTTCATAGATTTACATTTACTTCGACGTAGGGAACAGTGCCAGTTTCATCAAACTAGGAATTTTTGTCTGTTTGGATGTGACAGATTTTTTATTTGAACAGGTTGAACGTAAAAAGTACCAAACCAATATGGTTCATTTTTATACTCAAATATAGTGTAGAACTCGGAGTAGTGATTAGTCTTTGTTTTTATCGCAATCGCTTCAGTCTATCAAAAGATATAATCAATTTAAAGCATTCTATAACAACTTTTTATTGCAATAAGTGGAAACACGTAACGACATCTATTGGGACGATATAGTACTAAAGAAAACATATTGTGATCTTTTAAACATTATTATGTGTATTATTAAATCTGATACTTATGTCTGTGTTATTTAAAAAAGTAATGATAATGATTATAATCTATAAATATAAAAGAAAGTCGTGCTAGTTACACTATTTATAACTCAAGAACGGCTATATTGGTGGGAAACTTTTTATCCGGTTTTAGACGGACATAGTATTTAATACTTTTATTTAATAGGAGTAGGGTAGGAGTAGTGTGGGAGTAGGGTAGGAGTAGGGTAGGAGTTGGGTAGGAGTAGTGTAGGAGTAGTGTAGGAGTAGGGTAGGAGTAGGGTAGGTAGGGGTGGGGTAGGGTAAGGGGTAGGACACCACGCGAACGATAGCGCCGGGCAGCTAGAAATAATTTACATGGCAAAACAACGTTTGCCGGGTCAGCTAGTATAACATACGAGTAAATAATCACTTTTAAGAGAGGCCAATTTATGTTATGTTTTGTCATAGCTTTCTTACCCCACTCCGTAGTTTATGGGAGATTCTGATTTGTCTATCTGAAAAATCGAGAAATAATGAACCACGATTGGCCTAAACAGATTTTTTCGACAGACTTATCAAGGAGTTTTCGAGGTTTACATTTTTTTATAGTATCGAATGTCCATTGTTACTTTTTCAAGTGTCAATATATCGCTCTCTCTTATTTTCAGTTGCAAATATCAGTTTCAGAACCTCAATTTCCACCTCACATGGATTTTCAAAGAGTCGGTGAAGCAATATTTAATAATGAGAAATTCAATATTCTTAAGCCTACCACTCACAGAGTCACGGATCATTTTAAGGAATTTATACTAAGGAGGGAGAGTAGTTACCATTCTGGAAAAAGGGTTTTTATCGATAACAATGGATTCAGACATGAATGGTCTGGTTTTGGAGAAAAATCCAAAAGTTTAAGAAAAACTGATCTGAAACGTGTAAGTGGAAGTTTCGAAAACGCTTTGGAAGGTACTCCTGAATCTGACATAATTTCGAAGGATGATAATGATAACGCAACTGCTACAGTCGAAGATAACAACACTAGCACTGAAAATGAAAATAATAATCAAGAAGTAGAAAATAATGTTTTAGATAATAACGACACAGTTCAAAATTTAAATGAAGAAGATTCTGATACTCCCGAGAGTAAAAAAACGACAACTATTCTTAATTTATTCCCTAGCACCAATATCGCTATTGTAAAAAGGCTTCGTCAAGGCAAAGATAATGAAACAAAACCAGCAAAGACAGCAGAGGCAGAAAAAAAAGCAGATGAAAAGAAAAAGACCAACATTACGAAAAAAGACACATTAACTGAAATAAGAACAAATGATGCGAAAAATGACGGTGAAAAGAAGGACAAAAAGACTGATTCAGCTGACGATAAAAAAATAGATAGAAAAGCAGACGAGAAGAGTCCAAAAGCTAAGGAAAAAAGGACTGTTGTTTCAACCACCTTCTTCTGTCCCTACCTTGGAGTCATAACAATGTCGTCTTTTATTGATTGAATTTATTTTCTAGACGATAAAGATTAAAATCTTTATGATTTTTTTTTTGTTTGGTGTAAAATATATCCTTCGCATGTTGCCACGGTCATTAGGGTTCCGTACCAAAATGGTAAAAACGAAACCCTTATAATAATAATAATTCATTTTATTTCAGGTAAATAACACCCATTAATTACACGACACAAATTAATAGATAACATAATAAATAAATTAAACTAAGTTAAAAAAGATAAAAACCAAATTAAAGTACAAAAAATCAAATAAAATGAAATCAATATACCTAAATCAAATTAATATAAACAAACTAATAATCAAAACAATAATATAAAATTTTTCTATATAAATAATACTTACGGCACTGATAAATTAATCAGGAAAATCCTAGCTTCCACACTGATTAATTATGATGTGCCGTGTTTCACCGAGGATGCCTGGAGTCTCGCTTGCCCGAACACAGATCCACCCGACAATCCATCTTCCCAGAGACGGTGGGATGAGCCGCTCTGCAGAGTAGTACAGAACAATTTACTTGACTCGTCTGCTACTACTGCGGAACGTGCGCGCCTGCTGGCTGTGGGTAGGTGGGAGTCGGGTCTTTGGCTTCATGCACTACCTTCGTCGAACATAGGCACTTTGTTCGACGACACTACTTTTCGCCTCGCTGCTTCCCTACGTCTAGGCACTCCTTGCTGTTCTCCCCATCGCTGTCACTGTGGCGAAGATGTCAACAGCCTCGGACACCACGGCCTGTCTTGCAGCTGAAGTGCGGGTCACTTAGCGCGGCACGCGAACATTAATGACATCATCCGACGAGCTCTTGTCACCGTCGGCGTTCTAGCTGTATTAGAACCCAATGGCTTGGCACGCGACGATGGCAAGAGACCGCACGGTATGTCTTTATTTCCATGGAAGGTGGGTAGGCCTTTCAAACTCAAACTCAAACTCAAATCATTTATTTCAATTAAACCTTGTACAGGCACTTTTGAATTGTCAAAATTAAATAGTCTGTCAGTTAGTCAGAAAGTTGAAGCTAGTTACCCATTCCAAAGCGTAGATCTCTATGGAGAAGAACGGGCAAGAAACTCCATGGACACTCTTTTAAATCAAGATATTACAAAATCCTGGGTACATTATTCTTGTTGCTTCTATATGTGAGAACAATGTAAAAAAGACAGAAATGAAGAAACAATTCAAGACATAAGATTAAAAATAAGCCTTGGCAGTTAAGAGATGACCAGTCTCAACCGACGGCGCCCGTTCACGAACATGACGTGTGGATCAGCACCATCCAGCTCAACCATTTTGTAGGGAACCGAATGATCCAACACACGCGCCACCATCGGTGAGACATTTAAGTGAGCATGACACGTTCTCAACTGCCATGCTCTTTCAAGTCAACATCAAAAAAATCATAATAAAAGGAAACATGGTTCTTACATTTACAAAGTTTAAAAAAAAATGCTTCTAAATTATACAAAACCACAGTTTGCAATTTATTTAAGAGATAAATAGAATTTTATTACCTACCCAACAGGAAGAGATATTTAATATTGAAGTATTCAACAATTAAAACTTGAGTGAATAAATTTAAAAAGTTATGTTCGTAATGACAGAAACACAAAAAAAAAGAAAAAGGGAAGCACCTCTTCCAAATATTGAAATTTTAACTAGTGAGACCAAGTGTCTGTGAAGCAGGACCAGCATTAAGCCAAGCATTTTTATCTACGATATAATCATCCAACTTGTAATATGCTTGTCTACATAGTGTGCGTTTAATGCATGTTTTAAATTTCTTCTCATTCAATTGAAGAATATCGAGTGGTATTTTATTATAACATTTTACACAGTAACCCAAAAAAGAAGTTTTTACTTTAGATAATCTGAAACGCGGTTGATCTAATTTGTCCCTATTTCTAGTGTTAAAATTATGCCTGTCACTTATCTTACTAAAAAGGTGTAGATTTTTTCGAATGTACATAATGTTTTCATATATATATTGACAAGGAACCGTCATGATGTTAATTTTTTTAAACAGTTCCCGTAGAGATTCGCGTCTGCTGAGCTTGTAGATGGCTCTGACAGCTCTCTTTTGCAGAATGAAGATAGAATCAATATCTGCGTTAGTGTGGGACGCTACGTGTGTCGATACTCTTGCGCCATCCCATCTTCCTGGCTCGGCATGCTGTGCTGGCGCTGCTGCTGCGGCTGCGGAAAACCTCAAGCGGCGAAAATATAATAACCTCATCGGAAACTATATTTTCGAGCCGTTTGGGGTTGAAACTCTCGGGCCGTGGGGTCCGAGTGCTCATGGTCTTTTTAAAGAAATTTCGAAACGGCTGGTTGACACTTCCCGTGACCCAGGGGCTGGATTTTATCTTGGCCAGAGTCTAAGCATCGCCATACAACGTGGTAATGCCGCCAGTCTCTTGGGTACATTACCAGTCGACAGCGATGCGGATGAATTTTTCGACGCTATTTTTTAGTTTCTGTATAGTTTTAGTTAAGTTAGAATTTAATTTTGTTATTTTTAGTTTGTATAGCCAAATAAAATATAAAAAAAAAATAAAAACATAATAAATAAAAAAAAATATATAAAATTAAAAATAAAATTTTATGGTGAGACTAATTCTGTCTGTCTGTCACAGCTGGATATCTCAAGAACTAACTAATGCTATCAACTTGAAATTTGGAATAGTTTTAGATGTCGTTTGCCCAACTATTTTCAATCAATCAAACAATCAATCAATCAAAACGTTTATTTCGGACAATAATAATAATCCATATTTTGTTAGCAGATACCAATATTCTAAAACTATGTTAGTACACGTATTATATCTAAAATAATTTGAATTAAATTAAAATTAAAATCATCATAACAAAATCAAAGTAGTAGTAGTTTCTTTCTTATTTTGCAGCCTCACGATACGTGCCACAGGTTAGACACGGGTCGACTTTGCTTTTTTTTTTTTAACGTGCAGAAATGCTCATGCATTCTGCACTACCACGGGGAGATAGTGCAGTGGGACTCTAACCCACTAAAATTCCACGGTGTCCTCCTCTGCCGCTTATGGCGGGAACACGGGCACGCGTTAGCACTCATCCGTGAACCCGCCGCGGCTGTCCGTCACCGGACCCTCCTCCGGGGAGTACTCCCCATCACCGGCGCACCAGAACACATAGCACGCCGTGACCACCCCAAGGACCAAACCAGCACATGGGTGCCAGACGACCCCGTGTCTGCCACCCTTGGTCCCCCTGCGACGGGTCAGGTCATTGGCCCCGCCGCCCGCCAATTTTCGGCCGCAGAGGATAGGGAGAGTGGCCAACGTCATACCAGCACTCCTCTTCCCCTGCGGCCCCACCGCGTCCGCCATCGAACGGTGGCGACCCCGTCAAGGCCGCGGAAGGTAGGGAGAGCGGCGCACCGTAATACCGGCACTCCTCTCCCGCCGCGGCCTCCAACCCTCAGCCGCGATGCCTCCGATACGACATCGCGGCCCGCCTCAGTTGCGATGTCGCCCAAGCGGCACCGCAACCTACATGTTGGCCGCTACGTCGTCGGCTTGTCGGCAAAAGCCCTGACGAGCGGCCCCTCCTCGGGTTCCTCTTCGCTTCACCGTGGGTGTCCAAGCCACGGCTACTGAGCCCCCCCGCCTCGACAATGCGGGAACCCACCGGGGGGGAGGTTGACTTTACCTAAATTAACCCTTAATCCGTTAAAAACACGTGATTGATAGCTTAGAAATAATCGGCTCAGAGTAAATAAAAACGAAAATGTCCGAAAACAGTCAATTTTATTAAGCATCTGCGGGTTCTGGTGTCCTTCCGGCTTCCTTTGTGTCATGATCATCATTCAAAAATCTTCTATTGAACCGTCTTGTCATGTATGGATCATATTCCTCTCCTACCTTATACTTTTCAAAGGTTCTAAGAAAAGTCCTCATTGCAGTTTGGAATGCTCTTCTATAGCTAGTCACTGGCATTTTTTCTCTCAACATAACTACTGGTTCAAATGGAATTATTAGTCCTGCTGCAGAAGCAAGTATAGGCATAAAAGGGGCTGGTAGGTAATAAGAAAACAGTTCCATAGCTCCGTTGACAACGCATGTTCCAATGTTTCTTAGTACTTCGTTTACTTTCGGCGTGTTCACAATTCTGACAATAGGTTCTGATATAAACCTGTAGACTGAGAAACTGATTTCTGGTGTTGCTATTTGGGTATAGTTTTCTTCATCTGCAATCTCAACTGCTTGTTTGCGGATGGTTTTAGCAGCTGGTTGTACAATTGATTCTGGTTGTGTTGGCAGTTCTTGTTGAGCTGGTTTGTCTGGCGACACGGCCGCCACTGGTTTTTCAGTAACTAGGTCGGTTACTTTGAATTGGTCGTTTATTTCTGGCTGTTGAGCCTATTAGAAACAAGAAGTGGGAATTATTTTCTTATTAAAATTCATTTATTATTTAAGGTTAGGTAAATAAAATAATAATATGCACCTCCGATAAAAAAGGGGTTACAACTCGAAAAACCTGGATTTTTTGAAAAGCGAAAATAAACTCACGGATTTGTTAATTAGTCTTCATTCTTATACTATTACTATTATGTGATCAAAATTATACATACTTGAAAAGCTTAAAAAAATATGTTTTAAATACGGCATAGGGTAAAACCAGGAGAGATGGACCACTTTTTTTCAAACTTTAATATCTTTTTTTATTGCTTAATAACTAATAACAATTTAGTGTTATTGTAACTAACCATCAATACTCAACATTTTTTTATGTTAATATGGTACGATCAGAGCTTCTTTAAGGAAATAATTGAAATATTAAAAAAAGTACCCTCGGTCCATCTCACCCATACTATACGGGTGAGTCGGACCACCCAGTAAGGACAGATGGTCCTAACAAAAATAATCATTAACACTTCTTAAACAAAAAAATAAACATTCAAAATGAAATTAACAAGTAAGATAAACAATTAAATTGAAGGAAAACCTTCAATTTGTCATCGTATTTCCGCATCAGTCGCACATATTGGGATAGGTAACTGGTGCAGCCTTCATTGGACCAACGTTCACAAATGATGCACAGTAGCCATTCATCTTGATTCAGGGTATCCTCATAGTTTTCACCACACCCTGCATATTCGTTGTCATCCCATTCTGTCATCCCATTCACCTATACAGAACATGGTCCATCTCTCCTAAATTGAGTTGAGAGACGGATCACTTTCTCATATTAAAAGCACAATAAATAAACAAAAATTTTGAGGGTTTTTTATCGTTTCATGAACATACCAACACAGAAACATCAATTCATAATCTACAAACACAATATCTTTTACATACATTCGTTTTTAAAAAACCTACATAAAAAAAATCACGCTTCCGAAACCTTTTAATTAGTATTTTATTAAATTTACAAACAAAAACCTAACAGTCTCGCTTTCTACACGAAGCTAACAGGTTGACAAGTGCTCGTAAGTGTTGTCATCTTAAATAAATGTAATAGTTTGGTAGAAATTACGATGGTCCGTCTCACCCGCTGGTCCATCTCTCCTGGTTTTACCCTACGCTGTTTTTAAATTTTCCTGAAAAACAACCAGAAAATTCCTTTTTCGAGTTGTAACCCTATTTTATCGGAGGTGCGATATAGCCGTGAGCCGCCGAGTCGTCGAGCCGACGATTCGGCGGATCGAAGTCACCATCAACTAAAACAGTCTATTTTTTTTTCCGGATGGGAATTATTTTTTTTCCGCTCTGGGTGGAGCGGAAGGGAGTGTCAGTCTCTTACTGACTAAAACCCACCCGTGTTCCTTCCTTAGCCCTTTATGTTCCGGGCCAGCGGTAACCCTTTCGAACAATCCCGCTGACCCGGCAGGCTTCGGCTCTATGGGGTCCTCGATGCTGACATCTCTTTGAGGCGCGCGTGGAACACGTAAGTACGTGCCGTCTGGCACGGGCCTGCGGTGCTATTCTGTAAAAATCTCCCCGTGAAAACTTAGGTGAAGTGAGCGTGGAGTGAGCTGTCAATAGTGTCAATTCCTAACAAAAACAAACTCACTTCACCTAAGTTTTCACGGTGAGATTTTTACAGAATCGACCGGCTGGTCCTGATCGGACGGTGAGCTACCCATACTTATACCGTTACGAGGATCTTTTGGCGTTTGGGTGGCGTTTTTGGCGCGTGTATGGTGGCAGGGAACGCTGTTGGTAAATATTTGTGCAATTGTTTTTTGAAACACTTTTAAAACAAGATGGCAGCGTTAGTTCAGATTTTGGCCACGTGCGAACATCCTACCTACCAGTAGGATAGGTAGGACTGAACTATCTTCCAACCACGCACTAATATTGCGAATTGTTTCTGAGAGTCTAGAATAATAACTATTTACAATATAGATCACAAATCCTACACAGAGTATTAGCTAAACAGAATAGGAGATGATAGGTTTACAGATGCATCTCGTATGCATTAATACGCAATCCCATTTCAACATCTAATCAATATGTTAATCGCTTAATTCTACTGGGAATTGGTATCAGTCTAATTGGCATGCAATACTGGAAATTTGCTTCAGATTTATTGACAAATGTTAGTGTTTCTTATGCTAAGAAGCGGGATTTGATTTTGTTCGAAGGATCATCTTCGAATAACAGAATTTGATTATTTTATAAAGGTATTGTGTCCAAAATATTTTGATGCATTATAATCAGCCTATAATGATCCCAATGCTACGACACAAGCCGGTCTTCGAGAGGGAATGTGCTATAATATACCACGCAGGCCCAGCGCTGGTTGGTAGATGTGACATGTCTTCGAAATTTTGGTTCTAGACTAGGACATTCACGATGTTTTCCTTCACTGTTTTGAGAGCAGCGCATGGGCCTCTCGAACAGAGGAGGCCTCTGTCTGAGCAGTAGGAACATTATAGGCTGATTATGCTATTTTGATGACGATGATAAAATTATTTAAGAAAATGTTCATGTTCTTATCGTTTCTAATATAAATTCTATTGTTTATAATTATAGTAAACTCACTGCTGCTAATGACGAAAAATACAATAAAACAAGAATGATAGTATGAAATACTGCCATTTTATAAACTATACAGTTCCTGGACACTCAAATTAGGTTCATAAAAATATAACACCTACAGGTAAATATATTTTGGCTGAATTCTAGAAACGAATAACTATAAAGTAGGAAGTTATAAATCTTTTGTTTTTATTATAATTTTCTTTGATATCGGTGAAGTCAATCATACTGTGGTATTTATTGAATATCCTATAAAAAAGCTATGAATTTTGAATTGAAATTAGTATTTTTATAAAGATTTTGTCCTAGTTTAGGTACCTACAATAAAATTAAAAAAAAAATTAGAAACTAAAACATATAGACATAATAATGTGTTAGTAATTCATAACTACATATTATCTTCTGTAGACCATTCAGTTTTGAGTCAAATGAAACAGAGGACAAGCTTGATAGAAAAGTCTAGAAAAATAGAAATTGTTTTTGTGTGCAAAAGCAATAAAATCTAGCAATAAAATCGTACGTGGTATTTTAATTAAAGGCAAGTCAACACCCGTGAAGAGCGCATACGCCACGCTGCTGACCGATCGAACATGGAGTCCATATACTTGTTTTTATCTTGTGTTTTATTAATAGTTTCCGTGGATTCTGCACCGCAGGTAATTTTAGTTTTAATTTCTGGTCTACTGGTCGCAAGCGTTACTGCTGAGCGTGAGGGCCTGGGTTCGATTCCCTGGTCGGGCAAAGGTTATTAGATTTTTCCATCAGGAATTTCTCAGTAGAAGCCCTTGAGTCTGGATTTGTGCCCGGTTGATGGCAATAGGCTCGCCCCCTATTACATGGGACTTTAACATAACTTGCGAAATGTGGGTGTACTATAGATACACCTCTGTCTAACACTTCAGGGTATGGCAGGCGTGACATTATGTGTTTATATATTTGTTTGTCTGTTTATCCTTTATGTTTGTTTGTCTGTTTGTCCTTTGCTTACTTTTTACGAAACAATTATTTAAGATACTTATAGAGTTTTGTGAGATTTTAACAAGGTTCAAGTGATGACATGTTTATTTACTAAGGGCGGGTTGTTTCACGCCCACTTGACGCACGCGTGTACGTCAAAAATGGCGCTAACTATCGTCAAACAAAAAAAAAGGGTTGTTTCAAATTACAATTACAAAATTATAGCCTTGACTTACGTCAAATAATTACGATAATGTACTCATTACTATTTGACGATACGTTTGAAACAGCCGGCGCTTAGTGACGCGCACTTGCCAGTGTTGACTTTTATAGCTCAATCACTCCAATTAGCATTCCAATTTCTTAATTGATTGAACAACTCTCGAGGTTCAAATGGAGCTGAACTGGAGCTACTGTCACTGTTAACCTAAGTTAATTTGCCGTAGTTATTATAGCTATTTCATACAACTGCCAAATAATGACATTCGTGATTTTAATTTCTCTGACTTTACAAGATTTCATGTTTTTAAATGTATGACAGTTATGAGTGAGCAGTCGTTACGGGTAGTCAGAAGCCCGAAAGTAAGACAACCAGTCTTACCAAGGGGTATCGTATTACCCAGTAACTGGGTTGTGGAGGTCAGATAGGCAGTCGCTCCATGTAAAATACTGGTATTCAGCTGCATCCGGTTAGACTGGAAGCCGACCCCAACATAGTTAGGAAAAGGCTAGGCAGATGATGATGAGTTACGAGTAAGCAAAATAGTTCCTTGTGCTGAGCACATGAATCCATAGACCTCCCGAAGAAGAAGAGAATTACTGAAGTTTACGATGGATAAGGGTAAGGTCAGGTCAAAAAACCTGGGATGTATGGAATCGCATTATGCAGACGGCTTCGTCTCTTCAGCCGTAATGTTGCGGCCACCGCTCTTCTAGGAATCCGCATTACGGTTAAGCGACACTGCCGCTGCTGTCTGAGGTCTGCCGTTGCGTGCCGACCTAATTTAATTTTGAATTTTTTCAGGTACCATACGACTACGTGCCGTACGGTAGGGAGTCTCGTCGCGACGCTAACCACCCGCTTGATGTCAACCTGAATTATGAGCGCCTATTTCCTGCCAGACGCAAGTTCATCGACTCGCCCGCCGTCCATGTTGAGCGTGACTTTGAATCCTTTAAGAAGTGATTAATTTTGTAGTACAGTCGACCGCAGGTTGGTGGTTATCGAGCTGGTCTAGCGTAGTACGGAGTTTCAATAGAATAAGCGACCTGCGGCCTTCTGTATCTAAATGATTAGTTTTAATGATTTAAAAATTATAAATAGATAATTTGGGTTGTGGTGATGGTTGGGTTTTAGTTTCATTCGGTATTCTACTTTGGAAAACCTTCAGCGTGTCGCTGCTTAGTGCATTTGTCGCAGATGGATTACCGAACCTGCTGTTTTACATACCCGCTAGCTGTTTTACGAAACAGCTGAACGACGCGTCGTTCAGCTGTTTTGTAAAACAGCGCAAAACGGTAAACGTCGCGACGTTTAGCGATTTTCTATAAAATTTTAACACTTTTATTTCCAACGTTTTGCATTTATCAATGCAGCGGTTCAACGATAAGAGGGTACCTACCTATGTAAAACAGCGTGATAATTATATGAAACGACAGATTGTAGATTTTAGTTCAAAATTGTGTCGCTCGTGGCTCTGTATGTCATAACAACAATAAATAATAACGTCCGAAAAAGAAATAAATTAAACGCGTAATAAAAGTTTTAAAAATTACGACCTTAATCGCTACGATTTATATGTGCAAACCAATTTACAGCACCAACGTGGCTCATCAAGTTTTAGCTTAGGGAAGTGAGCTGTCATTCCGCCTGATGCCAGGAATTGGCGCTGTTGATAGCTCACTTCAAGCTCTCTTTACCTAACTTTACACGGTGAGATTTATACCTACAGAATGGACTGGCACGGTTCCTTTTTAGGGTTCCGTACCAAAATGGTAAAACGGAACCCTTATGGTGAGACTAAGTCTGTCTGTCTGTCACAGCCGGATATCTCAAGAACTACTAATGCTATCAGCTTGAAATTTGGAATAGTTTTAGATGACGTTTGCCCAACTATTTTGCAAATAAGAAAGAAATAAAAATATATGTATATTTTTTGCAACAAGGACCGAAAGTTTTCGACTTTTGATGAAAAATGTAAAAAAAATACCGTTCCCCCCCCTTATCTCTGAAGTTTGAAAAGAGGAAAATCTGAAATAATTCTATGTGATAGAAATTTATGTAAAGATTACAGGAAAAATTAAACGAAGTCTCTAAATAGCACACTTTTTCAGAAATCATCAACAAAAGTTACATTAATTCCACTATCGGTCAAGAGATGGCGCTGACATAAAACTTCAATATTCTACACCGCAGTACACAGTGTTAAAATTCTCTGACGAAAAAAGGATGAAAAAAAATTGAAAACATGATGGTACGGAACCCTCGGTGCGCGAGTCCGACTCGCTCTTGACCGGTTTTTTAACATACTATAATATTCCGAAATTCATTTTGTATTTTTGACCATTGTGTACCTATAGTTATGTAGGTACTTGCCTGTCATCGCAAGAATCTTGCTGAAATACGAATTATCAACATTGCACAAGTCTGCACGAATCCTTGAAACAATGCTCTGCATTTCACAGTAAAATTAATTAACTGCAGTCAGGTATGAAAACAATGTAGACGCAAACAAAGCGTACTTAGGCACCTGTCCCACCGCTGGCGATTAACGAGAAGAGAGAAGAGCTAAGTAGCAACTACGTCTCTCTCACACACACACGCACTCACACCCTCTCTCACACACACCCCACCCTCTCACACACACACCCTCAGTCACGCGCGCACACACACACACACCTATACAATTGATCGTATTTTCTTTTGTTTTTGTTTTTCTACTGCCTGGCGATTAATGAGAAGAGAGAAGAGCTAGGTAGCCACTATACCTGCGTGCAAAAAAAGCGACCACACAGTCAGCGATCATCATCATCATCATTCCAGCCGAAAGACGTCCACTGCTGGACATAGGCCTCCCCAAAGCACCTCCACTTCGACCGGTTTCGCGTTTCTCGCATCCAACGAGTTCATGCGGCCTTCACAAGGTCGTCGGTCCAACGCTACGTCTTCCGGTACGCGGTCGCCACTCCAGAACCTTTCGACCCCATCGGCCATCTGTTCTGCGAGCAATGTGCCCTGCCTACAGCCACTTATGTTTGGCAATTTTTCGGGCTATGTCTGTTACCGTGGTTCTCCCGCGGATCTCTTCATTTCTGATTCGATCACGCAGGGAAACTCCAAGCATAGCCCTCTCCATTGCTCTTTGGGTGACTTTTAGCCTTCTAATAAGGCCCATTGTAAGCGACCACGTTTCAGTGCCATATGTCATCACTGGTAACACGCACTGATCAAAGACTTTCGTCTTGAGACACTGCAGTATGTGGGACGAGAAGTTATTGCGTAGCTTTCCGAACGCTGTCCAGCCGAGACGGATTCGACGATTGACCTCTTTCTCGAAGTTGGACCTACCTAACTGGACAGTTTGTCCTAGGTAAACGTACTCATCCACGACTTCGAGTGTAGCGTCCCCGATCTTCATGAGAGTGGTTGTTACATGGGCATTTGAAAAAGAACATGGACAAAACGGAGTCAGCGATCAACTATGAATATACATATGTATGTATCTCTTTTACTTACATAAACGGGACCCTTACTCTTTCGTACGTTTCTTTAGCGAGAAAATCGTTGATAGCTACTCGCTTCCTTGTCGGCAATGGGACAGGTGTCTGAGGTACATACATCGAAAATAACTCCAAGGAATATTTCGAAGAACAAACAAATGGGAAAATGAAACAAAAACAAATAGACGAGCGAACTTATACTTTAATATACTTACAAATACATAATTACAGATTCAGAAGCGTTCCACACTTTTGATCAAAAATACACATTTTATAAATAAAAATAAACTAATTAATATAAAGAGTAATTTCAATGAGCAATGAGCCAGCAGTAGTGGGTTACACAGTAATTTAATGACCACATTAATAATTAAATTTTTCTGTCTAAAAAATACAAAATTAAATGCATTTAAGTTTTTTTTTAAACCAATTAAATAATATATTTCAACACTTTAATATCTCGAACCTAAGGCTCATTTTCGTGGTGCAAACTTAAATCTGTGGTCTTAAAATCCAGATAGGGAACATATTGCCAAATGAGTGGTTTTAGGTGGTTGCTGGTCCTCGGTCCCAGGTTTATTGGCGATAACTGGCTAGGGAGGCTAGTAGGTCTTGTACATTGACATGGGAAGGTACAGGGGACGCTAACTCAGCATATCTGCTGGTGTAATCTGCTGGACCAGCACGAGGCTCGTCGTCGTCAGCCTGTGAAAGAATTTTATTTTTAAAACTACTCTTAATAATGTGGTGATTGCTTTCTTGTACAAGAAATAAGTATCCCACCAAAAACATTTTCATGCAAAATGTTGCCAAGACGAGACCACATATGGCTCTCACTGCCAAAAAGTTATCAGATCTCATGTAGAGCCAAGCTTCTAATTTTACACGCCCTAACTTCACAAACTCTACACCTTAGTCAAAATATGAGGCTTGGCCGTTTAGTTACTACAAGAACTATTGTATAACAGAAAAGTTACGCACATGTGATGGTAGCGAAACGGCCAAGCCGGATGGAACCGCCACTCCCGAACTACTATTTATTTCAAAGGTACGGCTACGAGCGATGCATGGCCTACGTAATTCGGACTTCTATCTATGTCGATCTCACAGGACTATGACTAATTCAACACGAATTGAACAACAGACGTTAAAGGCTCCTACAAACCGGCACGACACGCGATACAATCGCGCGCGACACAAAGGCACCGCAAGTCGCGCGACTTGCGGTGCCTTTGTGTCGCGCGCGATTTTATCTCAGGTCGCGCCTGTTTGAAGGAACCTTAACTCTGATCACTAGCCAGTAACAAAAAGACATTGTTCCAAGAAGACATTGTGCCGATGTCACATGTCTTCGAATTTACCAACCCGCACTGAGCCCGCGATGAGTATTACGTCCCACTCTCTTTCACTGAGAGGAGACCTGTGTCCCAGCAGTAGAGACACAGGGAGGAGCACATGCAATAAAATAAATGAAGGTTGTCTTACCACAGCAGCTGACAGCCAGCCAAGCATCAGACACAGGAACGCGAGCCACTTCATCGTGCAACTAAACCTCGTTCACTTGCCACAACGTCGGCATCCACTTTTATACCACTTGAGAACTATGCTACAATTTAATTATGCCTTAATATCCAAAGGAAGCGAATCCATTTGATATGGGATTTTGTTTGTTGATTATTTTTTTAAGGTTTATGTTTTTATTTTGCCTACTTTTTGTGGAGCATTTACTATAGGTAGGTAGTACTTACCGACTATGTCGTTGGTCCCGGCTGTCATTCGTGGATTTTTGACAGTCGTTACGGGTCGTCTGACAACCAGTGTTATCAAAGAGTACATCGTGTTACCCAGTTATTGGGAGGTCAGATAGGCAGTCGCTTTATGTAAAATACTGGTATTTAGCTGCATCCGGTTTGACTGGAAGCCGACCCCATCATAGTTGGAAAAAGGCTAGGTAGATGATGATGTGGTACCTACTATCATAATTATATGATAAATTCTTTGTAGCCCGGTAGGTTACATTGTATTTAATAGTCTTCTAGACCGAATTTCGGTCATGGCGACCAATTTAAACGGACTAGCGTTCGGAGCGGGAGATGATAGGTAATATAGGGTTATTGGTAAAACATTAACAACCTCTTAAGAGGTTCACGCCTTGGAGTGTAAATGTGGTGCTGTTCCACGTGTCCTGCGTGTCCTGTCAGCTGCACGTTACAGGAACTGGTGGACGCTGGTGATGGCGCCAAACAAGTAGCCGAATTCTGAGCCGAGTCTATTTAGATTGCAATCGACACGCTAACAAGAAGAATACATACACTTAATTATGTAGGTGTTACTGTCATCTACATTTTTTTATTTTGGTCCACGTAGCTGTGTCTAATACGAACCTACCTATCTACGTCCACAATATCCCCAAGGATATTGTGGACGTAGATAGGTAGGTTCGAGGAGAGAGGAGGAGGAGGAGGAGGAGTTAGGTAAAATCGGAGTATTTTATTATTGTACCTGCATCCAAATGCAGGTACAATAATAAAATACTCCGATTTTCACATTTTCACGGATTTTTTACGGTTTTAATTAAAAGTGAGTCACATTGTCGTGAAACATTTGAACTACCTACATCATTCTTACTTGAAAAATAAACAAAAGAGACGTGTTTCATTTCAACAAAGAAATTTTTTCTTGAAATCATCATCTGCCTAGCCTTTTCCCAACTATGTTGGGGTCGGCTTCCAGTCTAAACGGATGGAGCTGAATACCAGTATTTTACATGGAGCGACTGCCTATCTGACCTCCACAACCCAGTTACTGGGTAATACGATACCCCTTGGCTTACCAACTAGACTTAACTGGTTGTCAGACTTTCGGGCTTCTAAAACTACGGACTTCGTGCGTAGGGTGTAGATTCCCTGGACTCAGGTATACCTCTCCCAAAGTTACGTTATGACCCCCGGTTTTTCGCATTCCGCCTTCCTCATCCAGTCTGTCTAAACCGCTTTCCAGTTAATGATAATTATCAGTTCGATTACCTATAATTTATGACATAGCATAATACCGAAGGAGATGAGAGGTTTACCAAATATAGCCCTTTCCTTTATTACAATTTATTGGTTCTTTAATAGCTTTTTTTTTTTTTTTTTTTTTTGGGTCGGAAATCATCAAATGACCCCTCCCGCTCTGGGCGGAGCGGAAGGGAGTGTCAGACTCTTACTGACTAAAACCCACCCGTGTTCCTTCACTTGCCTGTGCCAGGGGCCACGGTATCTCTTTCGAACAACCCGCGACCCCGGCGGGCATCGGCCCTAGCGGACCCCGTCAGTTGGTGCTGACACCTCCTTGAGGCGCGCGTGGAACACAACGCGCCGTCGACCCGGGCCTGGTCCTTACCGGACGGCGAGGTGCCCATTGCTCGCCGCCCGCAAGCTGCGGTTCTTTAATAGCCTTAGATAATTGTCAAATAACCGTTTAGCATGATTGTACCTATCTACCTTCATTAAAATGAATGATCCAAACTCAAACTCAAAGCATTTATTTCAAATAAACCTAATAAAATAGAGGCACTTTTGAATTGTCAAGGGGTCGGTCAGTCAGAAAGCTGAAGCTTTCCAAAGCGTAGCATATAACTATGGAAAATAACGGGCAAGAAACTCTACGGACTTTCTTTTAAATTAAATATGATTCCAAAATATTGGTTAAGTACATCATTCATGTTAAGATTATGCACGTGAGAACGATGCAGAACGGTAAAAGCGTCCGTAATAAAAAGATAAGAATAAACAATTAAATCAAATTAAAATAAGCCGTGGCAGGTAAGAGATGACTATGATGATTCTTGTCTCCACAAACTCAAACTCAAAGCATATATTTCAATTAAACCTAAAAACTTTTGAATTGTCAAAATTAAATAGTCTGTCAGTTAGTCAGAAAGTTGAAGCTAGTTGCCCATTCCAAAACGTAGATCTCTATGGAGAAGAACGGGCAAGAAACTCCATGGACACTCTTTAAAATCAAGATAATTACAAAATCCACATTACTTGGAATAGATTCACTTCATACCTACTCGTACAACTCAGGGATGGAAGTTGAAACTCACAACCCTTTTATTAGCCGCTGTGAAATAGGTTGGAAAGCAATAGAGCTTGGAGATAACTCTGCGGTTTGTAATGTCAAACGGGCCGCCAATATCTATCGAAATGTTTCAGGAATTCAATTGCTACTACGAAATTGACTTGTTCGAATATGGTTTATTTGAAATTGTAGATATTCTGATTTGAGAGGAATCTTGTATTGAGCATTAGATATTTTGAAAGGGTAGTATAATTAAATATCTGTCGAGGTTGTCGCCTCTTGTACAGTCAACAGCAAAAGTAGATGATCAAAATCATGATAAAGAAATTCAATACTAATGAACGGAGTTCGCGTCAGATCTCTGCCACACAGCCACACAGTCTCTGCACACAGCTCAACAACAACAGCAACAGCTCTGCCATATAGTTCTGACGCGAACTCCGTTAATTAGTAATGAATTTCTGATTTTGATCATCTACTTTCGCTGTTGACTGTACTCCATACCAAAAATTAAACTTTTGGAGTTTAGTTTTTGGTATGGAGTACAGTCCTAAACTACAAATGATTATCCTAAATACCTTGCCTGGATAGATAAATGGTAACCCAAATCACCCTATCCTTTTTATAAAGGCGTGTATTTAATCGTAGCTCAACGAATTGCCATTTTATTTTCCTTAAAATATTATTGAACACTAATATAATAGAAAACTTTTATTTCAGACAGGATTTCCTCTTTTTGTGAACCTCAAATAATACCACACAGTTCTTACCTCACCGAACCCGTAAGGTCGGGGTACCCTCAAAAAAAAATCTGCTGTTCCCTACATTTTAACAAGTTATACGAACATAAATGTAGGGAACAGTAGATTTTTTGTTCGCGATTTCAGGTTTGTTTCCATAGTAAAAGTTGTTCATAATGATGAGTATAATGACCTCTTGAGAGGTTGTTAATGTTTTACCAATAACCCTGTATATTAGGTAAACAGTAACTTTTATTGTCTTTCTTACCTTACCTCTAACTTACAATTCAGTATCAAAAGGCACAATATCCACCCACCTAGAGCGTCACATAGCACGCAGCCAATAGCTCACGCCACTGAATATTTCATGATTATTCCTTCACGATCGATAGCACTTACTGCAGTAATGTTTCTTTTATAACAGTGAGAAATGGTGCATTTTGTAAAGAACGTGAGAATCGATACACCTCGTGAGAAAGAACACATAAATGCATGCGATGAATATTGTTATGATGTTATTGTAGTCTTGTTATTCGTTGGTCGCGGCTGTCATTCGTGGATCTTTGACAGTCGTTACGGGTAGTCAGAAGCCCGAAAGTCTGACAACCAGTCTTACCAAGGGGTATCGTATTACCCAGTAACTGGGTTGTGGAGGTCAGATGGGCAGTCGCTCTATGTAAAATACTGGTATTCAGCTGCATCCGGCAAGACTGGAAGCCCCCAAAATAGTTGAGAAAAGGCTAGGCAGATGATAATGATGTTATTGTAAAAGTGTAATGAAAATATGCTTCATTATCTTTCTATTTTAAAAGTACCACCTTTCGTAGGAGTTAAACTCAGTGGTAATTTTCAAGGAACTCGATGTAGCGTGACCGTCTTTACATGCCAAGACCCCTCCGTGCCTAGGAGCAAAGAGTACAGTATACAATATCCTAGGAGTTCACTGGTCCTTTAAGGATCTCGATATTGTGTTCCAAACTCAAATGACTGATCTAGGTCACACGGCTGCCAAGCTAAAAGGAACTGGGCTGGCCACATCTGTCGAATGCCGGAGGAGCTATGGGCTAAAAACGACGCAGTGGGTCCCAACAAGAGCAAACGGCAACGCGACAAGCCCAAAAGGAGATGGGGGGGCGAACTCGACTCTTTTCTGAAAGATTGGCCACATACTATTCGCGTCAAATAACTTTGCCGCTCTGAAGCTAGGCTCTTTGCTAGCAGCGCCAATCCGCGCCATGCGCGCTGCTGTTTTATTCATAGGATTAACTACTGCGCAGTGATTTGTTGCCTACTTCAGAGCGGCAAAGTTATTTGACGCGAACTATACATAGGTACTGATCGCGTTTATAAGAAGGCCGATAGCTTTTTTTTTCTTCTTTGGCAACTGTTCCGTTGTCGACTATTCTGCCAGCGTCATGTGGTGTCGGTAATACAGCGAGGTGAGCGGTCGAACTTTGCACTCCGTGGTGGTTTCCTAGTTATAAATGTTAGTAGCTAAATGGACGAGTTAAATACAATGGTACAGAGAGTTCTTGGCGCGTGGGAAAAATGGTTTTTTTAAGTGAAAACTTCTGCGCGTCGGGCATTTTTTGACATGAGAAAAAACTCTGTGTCAATTTCTCAAATGTTTACAAACAACGCCCCCCTATCAATGTCATTCAGTTGCCAAATCCTTGTAGGCATAGGCAAAGGTAATCGAGGTAGTAATGAGGTTGACGGGAAGGTGTTGTTTTCTATTTTGTGTGAGCTGCAACCTACGCCATTTAGCTCTAACATTTTGACATATTACTTGGTCTAAAGAGTTGTTATTTGCAGACAGTAGGACTATGCAACAGGAATGCTGCAAGCTGTTCCCTATTTTAAGTACAGTCAACAGCAAAAGTAGATGATCAAAATCAGAAATTCAATACTAATGAATGGAGTTCGCGTCAGAACTGTGTGGCGTCGTAGTACTACTACTTAGAATACTTACTACGTAGAATACTTTTGAATCACTTCGACGCCACACAGTTCTGACGCGAACTCCGTTCATTAGTATTGAATTTCTGACTTTGATAGATGATCAAAGTCAGAAATTTTGCTGTTGACTGTACCATGGGTGTGGCGTATGGTTTGCGGAGAACTTCATGAAACTATAGTACCTATAGGCAAACGATCGTCATATAAAGCAGGAGCGACATGACACGAGACGTCTTACATGTTTTATGAGCGTCACTGGGCAATGGCTTATGCTGTTTACTACGAGTTTCTCTTGTCAAGAATCAGGTTGTCAGGGAAGACACATGTGTAGTGGTTTAGGAGACGCTTGAGGTAAAATGAAACAAAATAAATTCCTTTATTTATTTACCAATATATTCATACGACAGCATAAAACTCAATTAAATAAAGTATAATTTCGACTACCGCTCCGACAGCGAGAGCCACACAAGTTGCCACTCTACTGTACAGCTTTAGGGTCTGCGGTACAGTCGCGACTGGTGGTGGCAGCGGCGACGCGTCGGCTATTACTTCTACGTCGCGACGTTGTCGGCCGAGTGGGAACACTGCGCGCCATGGAGCATCCTGAAAGAACTGTTTGTTATTTTGTAAACTGTTATGAAAAGAATACTAGAGTGTAATGGTTATTTTTTAAAGCATATAGGCTCTGTTTTGATATCACCACAAGTGCCTAAAGCATGGGTCTAAAGGTCGTCACTCATTATAACAGCACTGTTCCGACACAGCAAATATCTTGTCATTCAAGTTAGGATTTTTTTAATCAAATTTTACGTCGCCCCGACTGCGCGCTTCAAGCGAGCAGCCGGCTCCCCACTGAAGAAAAGCTTGCAAGCGGTATACAATACGACCGACGTAACTTAACATAGGCACTAAGAACTTTCGCGCATGTTCTCTCACTCGCACTCGCCTCATGTCACCATTTGGTTCCTAAAAAATCTTACTGCGCAGCCTTCTGTGCAAAGTTCAGGGGGTCTACTCCGAAGCGGTTAACCACTGTATCGGCCGAATGTTCGGTCATTTTCTACTACGATTCATTTCCTATATTGACTATTGGTCCCGACCAAACTGTGCCAATCCGAACCATTTTAGAACCCTTACCCTTTTTTTACCTTTAATTTTTTTTTAAATCGTAGTAGGACAACAATATTCAAATCAGAAAATGACCGAACATTCGGCCGATACAGTGGTTAACCGCTTCGGAGTAGACCCCCAGGCCCGTCAAGTTACGTCGGTCGTATTGTACCTAAATGCCGCCCGCCGGTGGCGCCGGCGCGGCGCCTCGCCGCCCGCGTGCTGTCCTCGCGCTGCTCGCTCGGCTGGCTTCCAGTCACCCGCAAATTCTTCCACATACAGGCCTGTAAGCTGAAAATGAGCCGTTGGCGCGTGGGGTAGTTCCGTTTCGATCCAGGAATTCGTTCCACTGCGCTCCAAGTTTTTATTACCTATGAATATAGGCCTCGCCGATGAAAATTTAAAAACATATGATGGTACGGAACCCTCGGTGCGCGAGTCCGACTCGCTCTTGCCCGGTTTTTTTTTTACTTTGTTTTTAAGGAAAAAATATTGTTAGATGTGACATTGTAATTATGACTGAATAAACATATTTGATATGCATTTTTTATGATATTTAATATAATGTTTCATGTTAAATTTATTTTTTGCTAACTCTACTTAAAATTTCATGGAGCGCGTTGGAACTAAAATATTGAAATATTTTATTGCCAAAAATTCTCGGAGTGCAGTGGAATTAATGTATGAACATTAAAATTATGAGAACAATGGGTTTTGCAGCGCAATGGAACTACCGTGGCGTGGACGGCGAGCTACCAACTAGTAAGCGATGCTGAACCAACAAGCTCACCGGTGGCGTGCCAGTAGCGGGCGGTCGTCTTGGTGACGCATGCCATCGCACGGGCAACGGGACTTTAAGGATAGGAGGTAAGGACATTCAACGATTACCTTATCAAAAACGATGGCTGGATTCAGTTCTTGAGGCATCAACGCTGACTGGAGATCTGCATCGCTCAGTATTTTATTCTAGAAGCATTCAAGTAAAATCAAGAAGTTAATGATTAGGACAAAATTTGAGGTTACCGAAGATCAAGTAATCTGGCGTGCGATTGGAGGCTTGGAAAGCTCTCTATTCAGTTGAGGACTGCTAGACTACTTACTATAGGGATCGTAATTATGACTGATACGAAGGCATTACCACAAAATAGTTCAGAAGTCCGGCTTCATACAACGAGCGAAAACAGTTGCGTATATGTACACATAGACGCGTACGCACAGCCACGAGCATAAATATATTATTAAAGACAGTTCGGCAATTATCAAGTCAGTCAAGATGCAACAGGAGTCACATCTTTTTGAACCCAATGCAGCATTTTGGCGTCACTTGTCTCGTCAGATGGTTTTCGTATTCCTTCGATGTGACAGATTTGTGCTGTCGCATGTATATAAATGCCTTCCACCCATGGACGTAATATATAGAAGTAACATATATTACGTCTATGCTTCCACCATCTTAATGACAGATATCAATAGATGAATAGAAGAGAAGGGAGTGAATGATAGCGTGACGGTTGACAGGGGAGAATGGATGAAGAAAACGTGTTGCGCCGACCCCAAGTAACATGGGATAAAGGCAGGAAGATGATGATAATCAATAGATGAATCATGAAATCAGATATTATTGCCGAGATATCCATAGTAATATTACTGCTCGTGAGATTTATGTTCGTGACTGTGCGGCGAATGAAACGAATGCTAGTCGCGAGTGCGCTTGCACTCGCTGTACGTGATGCGTCTATGTGTGTGTGCGTTTTCGTTCGTTGTATAGAGCCGGCCTTCTGTAGTGTTCTGTGGTATTGCTTCGTGACTTACTCCTACCTTAAACGGTAGGTTCGCAATGTAGATTGACTGTAGTTTTTCGAGGTCGTTTCCCTAGGATGCAAATGAAACAAACAAAAGGTAGCACTTGTTTACGCCTGCAGGCTGCAACCACCAGAGGACCAGCCGGTCGATTCTGTTAAAATCTCACCGTGAAAACTTAGGTGAAGTGAATTTGTTTTTGCTAGGAATTGACACTATTGACAGCTCAATCCACGCTCACTTCACCTAAGTTTTCACGGTGAGATGGTTACAGATTCACACTGAAGTAGAGAGAAAGACTCTTCTTCTTATTTCACCCTTCTGTGACTAAAGGCTTTTCCGCTTTAAGTTAATCTAAGCCTCACATAAACGGCTTTAAGAAAAAATTAAAGGATAGAAGGTTGTTTATTATTAGAAGACAAGCTGACACGACAGACGTTGTCCGTCCAAATTACAATAATTTATACAAACTTCTCATACAAAATACACTTTCAGTTTTTCTGAATTTTCCAATTTTGCCGGCAACTTTTCAAACATTTTCTTCCATACAAACCTTGTCCTGACAATTACAAACACAACAAAAAAAGAATTACCCAAATAGGTGCAACAGTTCAGAAGTGATACGCGTACATACATTCAGATTTTTATTTATATAGATTGAATTTGCTGAAAGATTTAACTGCTGTCATAAAGTGACTACAACTCCTGTAATTTGATCAAATCAAAATCGTTTATTTGCATAAAATGTTATGATGACCTATTAAATTACAGTTTGTTACAAGTGCATGATGAATGATTTTATTTCTGTGAGAAGGTTTGTACAACACTTTTACACGTCAATCATATTTTAAAAACTAGATGAGGTCGGCGTTTCCTATCTGACTACTCCGAGAAAAAACAAACTCGGTGGTCACAGTAATTTTTAAAGTCCAGAGACATAATCTTGGTCAGATCATGTGAATAACACGTACATTGATTCCTAAAATGGTCTTTTGAGGCAAGAACCACTCAGATTGAGTGGACCTTTCCAGTCAGTGCACGCATTTGTCGGTAATCGTACTCAAAACTTAAGGAGCTCAGCGATTCGACGAAGAACAAGTTTCCAAATCCTTCAACAACTTTAGGGTGATCTTTTCTGAAACCGCTTGAAAGTACTCAACTCTACTTGGAATGCTCATTACTACCTACTCACCGATGTAGGTATGTCAGCCTTAGACAATTATGGGTTACCTTTGTGAAGTGTCCGTAGCACTAGACCCGAATTCCAATAGTTGGAATTTAGAATATTTTCAATTCGGATAGAATTTGGATCCTGAATTCAAATTTGGGTCGGACGCAGTGTGTAAAGTAACCCCTTAAGGCTCTCCCCCATAGGCGCGTTATTATCGGTCGATAATATCGGATGCGATATTCCGATATCTGTTTTCAGTACATTTTGTATTAGGACGGCCACGAAGTTACACACTGCTGCGATAATAACGATACAATAGAAGTAGACCGCTTGCGTTCCTCCGTCCTGCGATATTCCGATATGAGTTCTTAGAACATTTTGTATTAGGACGTTTACAATCTTACACACACCTGCGTTAATAACGTAGTAACATGTAGTGCGGACGGGAGGCCTATACACATGGGAGGCGTATAAGGTTACACGCACACGTTAGAAATATCGGACAGTAAAAACGCAGCTGTGTGGCAAGGAATCGGAACGCATTATACTCGTTGCAATAACGCATCCGATATTATCGACCGATAATAACGCGCCTGTGGGGGGGACCCATTAAATTGTATAGCCCTAAAAAAATAGAACTAAAGTAAGTAATTTTCTCCTTTTATTAATACTCGGGCTCATTTTTCACAACTAAAGGGGTATGTTTATTATGTCTGCCAGTTTGTGACAGTGTAATGTTGTATGATGGATTGAATCGGCCTTCGAAGGTAACTAATGCAGCAATTATGGCCGACGGGCCACAGCGTGTATCGATTAGCTTATAAATTATTTAAGAGCGGGGTTGTATTTGCATTGCCTTGTACTCTAGTTTTGCTGGAAGGAATGATTCGTTTTAAACTAATGTTAGGTATACTTTGTTTCAAGTTAATCACGATTTGATATCAATAACCGTCACATGTAGAAATCCTCGGTACAATGAGGTCGCTCCGCGAAGCCTGTGAAGCTCCCAGGAAGCTTCTGTGCTTTTGGGCGGAGCTAGGCTGGCTCTGTTAGCCAGAATTCCCACGCACAACGGACCGAATGGGAGTTTAAGTGCGGAAAAGGGGTCCCATCATCATCATCAACCGTCACATGTGTGAAATTTCATAATTATGTTATTTTGTTTTTCTAACCTAACCTAACTAAAATATGGCGTCCAAAATTCCTCCACATCGCTGTCGACTGATAATGTATCCGACTGGTAATGTGCCTAGAGACTATATAGCGGCATTGCCACGTTGTATGGCAATGCTTAGCCTCTGGCCAAAGTAAAAGCCAGCCCTTGGGTCACGCGAAGTGTCAACCAGCCGTTTGTAGATTTCGTTGAACAAACCATAATCACTTGTAAGTACCTACGGCCCGAGTGTTTCTTTTGGGAAAAAACAACATGGTATAGATTGCTTTGTATCCAGGGAGATAACTGAGGAAAACGTTTGTTTGAACTGAACGTCTCCCTAATTTCCTCTTACGCGTGCTAGGCACGTCCTATTCGGGCTGGTCGGCATTAAACGGATCCGGGTGGCAAATTCCAACATACATAATTATTGTGTAATTGCTTCATAGAGCACTGGTGGCTCAGTGGTAACAGCCGTGACTTACGAGTTGTGGGTCGTAGGTTTGAAACCAGAAAGGCTTTTCGTTGTGTACATTATTTCATCACCACTGCTCTTAAAACGGTGAAGGAAAACATCGCGAGGAAACCGGTGTTGTAGAACCAAAAATTCGAAGACATGTGACATCTACCAACCCGCACTGGGCCCGCTACGTGGATTACGGCCCACTCCTTCTCACCGGGAGGAGGCCTGTGTCCCAGCAATGAGAACATTATTAGGATGATTAAACAGGTAATTTTTATGGGACTTAAATGTGGATAAGACAGATATTAAAACAGAAGACGAACCTGCAGGGGATGCGAGAAGGGGGAGGAGGGGGGAGGAGAGGGGGAGGTGGAGGGGGGTTCAGGGGATCAGACCGGAATAAATCAACATATCTGGCGAAAAGTGGGTGTATACCTCTGCACAGCCCTTCGAGGACTTAGGCCGGATGATTTGTTATGTTATTTGTGTTTGGCTTTGCTGTTCAACGAATTTGGCTGAATCGAATGTGCCTCCCCGAAAACGTATGTCATGTGCCTAAGCCAGCACATCAAGCTACCCGAAACTGTCAAATTTTCCCAATCAACTTTGAACCTTATGTTTTAGAGATAAAATTGAAAATCTATTAAAGAAATTTGACAGATTGTAGTAGCTTGATGTGCTGGCGTCTGTACCAAGGAAAAAATATAAAAAGATGCGTTACCATCACCAGCACTATAATTGCGTAACACACGATCAATAGCAATCTGAATCATTTTGCAGGATATTGCTTGTCCATTGCTTTATATGTTCGAAAAATTGGGCTGCTCAGCAACGTAAATAACGCGATGAATGTTGTTGAACTGCTAGTAGTTAGTAACAAAACACACGATTCAACTGATACAACGATGCTGATAAGCGTGGTAATTACGTAACACACTAATTGTAGCAATGGTTATCATTTTGACAGTTAAACAACATTCATTGCGTTATTTACCTTGTTGAGCAGACAAATCCGAACATAATATGAAGCAATGGATTAGCAATAATCTTCAAAATTAGACTATGATTGGTAGTGTGTTACACAATGAGGGTGCAGCTCTTCTGTACACGATATGACCGGGTTTTCAAGATCAAATTTGGTTTTGCAAGTCATTAGAGAGCTCACGAAAGAAAAGTTAATTCCCACCAAAAACATTTTCATGTAAAATGTTGCCAAGACGAGACCACATATGGCTCGCACTGCCAGAAAGTTATCAGATCTCATGTAGAGCCAAGCTTCTAACTCTACACGCCCTAACTTCACAAACTCTACACCTTAGTCAAAATATGAGGCATGGCCGTTTCGTTACTACAAGAACTATTGTATAACAGAAAAGTAATGAACAGTGAATACATTTTTCACCTTACGCCCATGTGATGGTAGCGAAACGGCCAAGTCAGTGCCCGTGCCCCCAGATTAGTCTGGGCTGTCGCCGAAGACGGTAAAGAAGAGGTTGTATGTAAGTGAAAGCCAATACTGTCAGCTATTAAACTGCCAACCGTTAATCCAATGACTTAGGTGACTACTCATCCGAAAAATATTTCATCCGCGGATAAAACGTTACCCTTTCTAAAATTGCAAGGCGACGAATCATCCGCAAGTTCGGATGAGTCGTCGCATTGTTAATATTGATGTGGTCATAACGGCCAAATAGACAAACAAACATTTGTGTATGTATAGGAACATTGTCTGTTCTTCTTTAACAGCAGTAGGTATATTATGTCTTATCACACTAATATTATAAAGGCGAAAGTTTGTGAGTGTGGGGGTGTGTTTATATGTTTGTTACTTCTTCACGCTCAAACGGCTGGACCAATTTTGATAAAATTTTGTATGGAGGTAGCTTACACCCTGGATTAACATATAGGCTACTTTTTATCCCGATATTCCCACGGGACCGACATTTACGCGGGTGAAACCGCGGGGCGCAGCTAGTTGCCAAATAAAAAGCTGTTTTATTTCAACAGAGCTATAAATATCAGAGTTGACACCTCTCTAAACCCGACCTCACTATGATAACCCTGCACTGTACTGCTCACTGATTTCCCGAGGGTACTGTAAATTGACCGGGACACGAGTACCTGCCAAAGCCTCTGTACCAGTACGCATTAATCGAGAAAAACAATTGTTTTTATTTTCACTACATTTAAAATGGGCTTTTTGTACCTATAGTCGTGTAGTTTGGGGCTCGTGGCTAACTGTGGCACTCCGGGAGTGCCGACAGAAGTGAAAACAAAACACGAACAGAATACTTTGCCATCACTCACTGACATAACGGATTTTAAACCGAGTACATCAGAAATTCTGCGGTTTATCGATGTTTTTTAATATCATCTTCTGCCTAGCCTTTTCCCAACTATGTTGGGGTTGGTTTCCAGTCTAACCGGATAAAGCTGAATACCAGTATTTTACATGGAGCGACTGCCTATCTGACCTCCACAATCCAGTTACTGGGTAATATGATACCCCTTGGTAAGACTGGTTAAAAGACTTTCGGGCTTCTGACTACCCGTAACGACTGTCAAAGATCCACGAATGACAGCCGGGACCAATGGCTTAACGTGCTTTCCGAGGCACGGAGTCTCGGTATGTAAAGATCCATCCACCTTATTGATAGAACTGTGCGGCTGTTATTATTTAGCCACGGGCCCCTCAAATTTTTTCTTCTCCTACGATGTTTTTTGATAGACACAATTTTGACGTCACAGTTGAGAACTCTTTGCTTCCACGTCTTTAGCAGTCCTAAGCCCGTTTTAACTATAAGCATGCTGTTGGATTTTCAACTTTCGGCGCTCAGCCGAGTGGTGAGAATCTAACAGCGTGCATAGGTATATTTAGGCATTCATTCAGGTGTTGACTAGAGCAATTTATTGAAAACGGACATAAGAATTTTATATTTAAGTAAGTTAATTAATTAATTAACGATTAATTTTCGAGCCGTTTGGGGTTGAAACCCTCGAGCCGTGGGGTACGGGTGCGCATGGTCTTTTTAAGGAAATTTCGTATACTGGTTGACAGTTCTCGTGACCTGGCTTTTACCTTGGTCAGATGCTAAGCATTGCCATACAACGAGGTAATGCCGCCAGTCTCTTGGGTACATTACCAGTCGACAGCGATGCGGATGAATTTTTCGACGCTTTATTTTAGTTTGTGTATAGTTTTAGTTAAGTTAGGTTATAATTTTGTTATTTTTATTAATTAATTAGGTATTAATTCAATGCCCACCACAACATACCTATCTTTGATCTGGTAAAAAATAATTAAGTAAGTAATATAAAGAGATTACTTACTCCGAAAGTGTGTCCACGAACGTCATATTGTTGGAACGCCACAAGTCCCGTCACTATTTCACACAGGATGTCGAGACATCCTTATTTTAGTCCATTCGCTTGACGTAATTTTTACTCTGTTTCCCGGCAGCCATTGATAGTGTTCTGTGAGCCACTGCATTCTTTATAATTAACTTACCTTGTATTAATTTCCTCTTTCTTATAATGTGTATGTGTGTAAATTGCTTTCATAAAAGGAATATACCAATTTATTGATATTGCGTCTTTCATTGTGACACACCAACCAAATCAGACCTAGTATCCAACAAATTGGTAGCAGAGCGTGGTTCTGATTTTCGTTTTTGGTCACAATGTCGACAATAAGAAATCCGCAATACCATCACATTGAGCAGCTCACTCGCGATAACTATGATACATGGGCAATACAAGCTCAAGCGATCCTTGTGAAGAACGATTTATGGGCCACGATCAACGAAGAAAAACCAGATGCCGGAAAGGATCTGCTCGCACGTTCAGAGCTTTTTCTCATGATCTCACCAAAAGAATTGAGGCAAGTAAAAAACTGTAAATCTGCATCTGAAATATGGGCTAAATTAAAGTCTATTTATCAGAGTGAAGGCCCCGCAAGAAAGGCTACGTTGCTAAAACAATTGATCCTACAGAAAATGAATGATTCAGATGATGTACAGGACCACATGGCCGCCATGTTCTTCTGTGTCGACAGACTTGAAAACATGGATGTAAAGGTAAATGATGATCTGTTGAGCATTATAATTCTCTACAGCCTGCCATCGTCATTCGAAAATTTCAGGATCGCCATTGAAACGCGGGATAAATTGCCTCTGCCAGAAGACTTAAAAATAAAAATCATTGAGGAAAGCCAAGCAAGGAAAAGGGATAAAAATCACAATGCACAGAGTGAAAGTGCTTATTACTTCAACAAAAAGAAGCTCAAATGCACAGTATGCGACAAAGTTGGACATCAAGCGTCCAAGTGCTGGTCTCGAAAAAAGAACAAGAACCAAAGTTCAAGCTCATCGAGTGACGGTGATAAAAAGAAAAATACTAAAAATTTCTTTATTACAGAAACAGCAAAAACAATCCATACTGATGCAGGTGATGTTTGGTGTCTGGACAGCGGGTGCACATCCCACATGACTGGACAGCCTGGAAAATTCCAAAACATTGAAACCGAGCAAGGGAAGTTGAAATTGGCATCAAATCACAGCACAGAAATTAAAGGTATGGGAATAGTCTCAGTAAATTGCAATAACACTGAAATTAATTTAAATAATACCCTGTATGTACCCGAGTTAACAACAAACTTGCTGTCAGTTGCTCGCATAACAGAGCATGACCATACAGTCTTATTTACAAAGGATAAAGCCTATATTAAAGATTTAGCTGGGAAAACTGTAATGACAGCTGATAAAAGGGATGGCCTTTATCTGACTCAGTTTCCAAGTTTGCAAAAAATAGCAAAAGCAAATAATGTTTCAGAAAATAATATAATGAAATGGCATAAGAAATTAGCTCATTTAAATGAAAAAGATTTGAAAAAATTATCATCTAACAATCTGGTGTCTGGATTAGACTTGAATAAAGACGACATATTTGGAAATTGTGAAAGTTGCATTCAAGGAAAAATGACAAGGTTGCCTTTTCCTAAAAATGACAATATAAAAACTAAACAAGTTTTAGAGGTTATACATACTGACTTATGTGGACCCATGCCACATGCAACCATTGGTGGTTCCAGATACATGTTAACCTTCATTGATGATTATAGCCGATATTGCCATGTATACTTCTTGCAGAACAAATCTGAAACATTGGAAAAATTCAAAGAATACAAAGAAGAAGTAGAAAGATTCACAGAACGTAAAATAAAATATTTACAGTCAGATAATGGAACAGAGTATTGCAATAATGATTTTGAGACATATTTAAAACTGAATGGTATCCAGAGAAGATTATCAGTTATATACACACCTCAGCAAAATGGACTGGCTGAAAGAAAAAATAGAACCCTAGTGGAAAAGGCCAGATGCATGTTGATTGAATCAAAGGTTCCTGAAAGGTTGTGGGCAGAAGCGATGGTAACAGCAAATTATATTGTGAACAGATGCCCTACAAAAACTTTAAATGGAGAGACGCCATACATGAGATGGGTTGGTCGCACACCATCTGTAAAACATTTACACATATTTGGATCAAAAGTATTCACACTCAACAAACAAAAGAAGCACAGTAAATTTTCACCAAAAGCAAGTGAAGGTGTGTTTGTTGGTTATGCGAAATATAGCAAAGCTTACAGAATATATTTGCCAAAGAAAAATGATGTCATTGTACGTCGTGATGTAAAAGTATTGGATGGAGAAATGTACTATCAAAATAATGATGTTCAAAATGATCATATTCTGCCTGAACCGGAACCATCTGAAACAGAAAAAATAAATAATAACAAAGGCAAGAAACAAGAAAGGAAGAAAAACATTTTACCTTTTCAGCTTTTTTCTTTTCAGCCTTCTACTTTTCAGCCAAATGTGGAAAGTAGTGATGACGACAATGGAGATGAAACTATGCACTCATTCAGTGAATATGAAGATGAAAATGAAGACACAAATATTAAGACAGTAAGTCCACAAAATATGACTTCACCTCATAACGTAGAGCCAAGTCAAAGTCAAAGTGAGAAAAAGGATGAAGACCAAAGTCAACGTCCTGAAAGAATAAAGAAACCTCCGGTATGGGCCAAAGATTATGATCTTCAAGAGGCAGATGAATGCTCTTACTTATGTGGAGAGATAGAAATAAATGATGATAATAAACATGAATGGCAGGAAGCCATAAAAGCCGAAATAAAAGCTCACATTAAAAATGACACTTGGAAAATTCAACGAAAGGAGGAGAATTCCAAACATATTGTGGACTATAAAATGGTCTTAAAAGAAAAAATTGGCCCAGACGAGAAAGTGACCAAAAAGGCGCGTTTGGTGGCTCGTGGTTTTACTCAAAGACCAGGAATTGACTATAACGAGACATATGCTCCAGTGGCCAAACCAAGTTCAATCAGAACATTATTAGCTCATGTAGTTGAACACGATTTAAAGCTCCATCAAATGGATGTAACTACTGCTTATCTGAATGGGGACCTAGATGAAAAAATAATCATGAAAAAACCAGAATATTTAGAAGAATACATAACAAAAATTATGATTGAAGAAAGTGAAAAGGAAAACTTAGATTTATTCAATAAAGCTAGAAATATGCTTAAAGATTTAAGTAAAATAAAAGGTGAAAAAGTCTGCCTATTAAAAAAGGCCTTATATGGTCTAAAACAAGCTGGTCGACGTTGGTTTTATAAATTGGACCATGAACTCAAGAAGATGAATTTTAAATCCTCAACAGCTGACCCATGTATCTACACATGGGCACAAGGCGCAGATAAGATGATTGTTGCTGTGTATGTTGATGATTTAGCCATAGCTTATTCAAATGAGAGCTCACTAGAAACATTTAAGAAACATCTAAGCCAAACGTTTGAAATGAAAGATATTGGAAAATTGAAATATCTTCTTGGTATGGAAATTAACCATGAAGAAAATAAATTGAAAATCACTCAGCAAAAATATATACAAAAAGCGCTAAAAAGGTATAACATGGAAAATTGCAAACCAATAAGTACTCCAATAGAACCATATTTAAACCTTGAAAAGACTGAAGATTGTGACAAGAATATTCCATATCAGAACCTGATTGGGACCTTGATGTATTTATCTGTGGCAAGTCGACCAGACATATCATATGCAGTGAGCTATCTGTCACAGTTTAACAATGCATACAGTGAAGAACATTTCAAATATGCAAAACGCATATTGAGGTATCTCAAAGGTACCATAGATGTTGGTATATGCTATACCAAATCAAATAAAAATGTATATGGAATGGCTGATGCAGATTGGGCCGGTTGTAAAATAGACAGAAAGTCTTACTCTGGATATTGTTTCAAATATGCAAATGGTTGCATCAGCTGGGAATCAAAGAAGCAAAGATGCGTTGCACTATCAACAGCAGAAGCAGAATATATAGCCCTAACAGAAGCTGCAAAAGAGGCTATCCATTTGAAGTTGTTATTCAGTGACTTAGGTACTAATGTAAACAACATAATTATTTTCAGTGACAACCAATCTGCTCAGCGACTTTCCAACAACCCCATCATCAGCGGAAAGTCAAAGCACATCGAGATAAAGCAGCACTTCATAAGGGAATGTGTTCAACGAGGGGAAGTCAGCGTTCACTATAAACCAACCCAGGACATGGAGGCTGACATACTGACGAAGGGTATCCCCGGACCGAGGCTCCAGCAGCTGCGAAGCTGCCTTGGACTCTCATGAGTGAAGAACTCGTGAGGAGGAGTGTTGGAACGCCACAAGTCCCGTCACTATTTCACACAGGATGTCGAGACATCCTTATTTTAGTCCATTCGCTTGACGTAATTTTTACTCTGTTTCCCGGCAGCCATTGATAGTGTTCTGTGAGCCACTGCATTCTTTATAATTAACTTACCTTGTATTAATTTCCTCTTTCTTATAATGTGTATGTGTGTAAATTGCTTTCATAAAAGGAATATACCAATTTATTGATATTGCGTCTTTCATTGTGACACACCAACCAAATCAGACCTAGTATCCAACACATATACAATTTCAAAAAGAAGGCAGAGAAATAAGAATTTAAACATTGTTCTTTACTTAAATCTCAGTTACTACTCATACCAAAAGAAATTGAGTTATAAAAAAATGGTTGCCTGTAAAGTCGGTTTTACGGGCGAAGATTTTACGTGACAACGTCTTTTTCTCGGTAGAATATTTATTGATATGAATATAATTAAATTGCACAATAGGAACAAGGAATTGAATGAAAATAAGAATTGCAGACCGATCATAGTTGAGTGGGAGAGAGACGCAAGGCATTCGGCGGGCCTCTCTCTCGTTCGGTGACTCATCGTAACGTTACCGAGCGTTACACTTTTTCATAAGTGACTCCCAGCCGCAACCTAATTTAAGACGTTGTCACGTCAAAAAAAACAGGAAACGTATTAAATAAATAATATTTTATATAAAATTAAATGTCTCGATAACAACGTTGCTACAACCATTTTTATGTTCAACATAAAAAAAAAATTGTGAACGATTTTCTACAAAAACGAACAAAATCATGACGTTTGCATTTGTGTTATTTTTAATAATTTCTTCTGTTTATGCTCACATCGATGTAGATGACCAGGTAAGACGATTTGACCTCCGTCATTAAAATCACCCATTATAGGCCTACTATAGGTTCAAAATACCCACTACTGAATGGTCTGACTGGCTAAGTAATGAGAGCCGCAGCCGCAGTCGGTCCATGGATGGATGACCATCTTTACAAACCCAGATCCTACCGTGCCTCGGAAAACACGTCATGTGTGGCTCTTTGACAGTCGTTACGGGTTGTCAGAAGCCCGGAAGTCTGATTAGCAGTATTTCTAAGGGGTATCGTTTTATTACCCAGTAACTGGGTTGTAGAAGTCAGATAGGCATTCGCTCCATGTGAAATACTGGTATTCAGCTGCATCCTGATAGACTGAAAGGCGTCCCCAACTTTATAGGGAAAGGCTAGGCAGATGATGAATGGTCTGAGCGTATTCTGCACATAAATAAACAACATTTTAATAATCCCATCAGTTCATTTACTACTTTATCGCAATTGTGTACACAAAACAATTACAAATCTAGCAATATTTAATTGACATTTTGACATATCAATAATAGCGAAAGTGGAGGTTAATCTTTAGAAAAGGCTAATTTGCAAATAGCTCTTTATATTGTCAATTCTTAATAGGTCATTGGAACTAAACCATTACAAAAATCTAAATGCTAATTCCCAGATCTGTTTTTTTATTTCAATTGATAACCTCGGATAATTTCCATTCCATTGCTTACTTACTCAATTATCAACTTTAGTGGTTTGTATTCTAAATTGTGTTTTGAGTGACCATTTGGTATGAAAAGGACTTTAATATGTACTTTAATTGAGTTTGTTGTTCGATAGTAATTTTATAATTATTTCAGACTAACTTCTGTCCACGACTTCGTCCTCGTGAAATACCTTGGTTTAATTTAATATAAGTATATCCTATGACACTCGGTAATAATTTAGCTTCCATTAGTGAAAGAACTTTTGGATCACTAGTTCTGAAGATTACATACAAACTCACACATTTGGCCTCTTTATAATATTCTCAATAACAATTTGCTGATTTATTTCAGCGCTTTTTGCAGCCCCGGATGAAGAGAGGGGCGTCAGGTGCGCTACACATAGTCACGAATCATGCGCAGCCGATACATGCCGACGTGAAATCTGAAACCACCAATGATAACATCGAGAAATCCGTAGGTGAACAGGTATAAATCGAGGAGCCATGTCTTATATAATATTAATTAAACGCGGGTACTTCCAATATGTTCTAGGCCCGAACTTGGAATTTGTAGTAAACCTCTTAAAAAGACGTAAAAGACGTTTAATGTGGCACAATTCAGACGTGTCTGAATTGGGGAGCCACCTAGCACGAATGCAGCAATATGCTATAATAACAGCCACGTACTATAGAAGTTGATTAAACATCCAATTCCAAGAGAGATTTAAAAAATAACGTAATTATAGCATGCCAATGTCATCGTTATCATTACGTTCCGCTACTTAGCACAGAAAGTCATACCAAATATTGACGTCATGACATTATCTATGCTCGTTTCCAGCCATGCCCCAAAGGTAGTGGCCCAGCACACATTGAACCTGGCGTAGGATTTAAGGTAATGAATATAGTCTTAGGTACTTTAGGTACCTACCTATTTACTAACAAGTGTCAGTTTTGACGCTGATCCCAAAGTGATCACTCACTGCATTGTAACGACTTTGGAGTCTATATTACAGGTTGGCTGAGACATTATCAGGGATTCAGTTTATGATTCTGAATTGAAATTGAAATTTTTCGTCAATTTAGAAAAAGAAAAATAGCTATTCCATACATTTTGACCGCGTTGGTATTGCTCTTTGTTATGAAGCAACTGATTTTTGTTTTGTTAACTTGCGATATATTTCTACGTTAGGTACGGGGTCTCGCTGAATTCATGGTTTTAGTTGACGCGTTGATGTTCCTGATATTCCCTATATAAAACTTTTGTATAGTTGGATCTAAAGTCGCTTTTCCTGGAAATACAATTGCTGCTGCAATAATTTTGACAACATTATCCTCCGGAGCTATTACATTGTTTAATATCATTCTATAATTTCAGGTAACACCACCAGAAGATGCAGTAACAACGTTTGAACAGAAATCTTTAAGAAGATTTTATACGCCGCCATCAACCCTGACATTAATACGGAGCATCAGCAGGGTTGTCACACTCGTTGTGTTATTTATATCAGCGGTGCTGGAGTTCTACCCGACCTTCCATCATTTGGTTACAATTATTATTAATTTTATTAACGCTTAATAAAGATGTCAGTTGATCATATTGTTTTCTTCTCCTTTTTTGGTCGGTTTTTGTTTCGTTCAAGTGCTTCTAGATCAGAGCAGTGGTGGCGCAGTGGTAAAAGCCGGTATACTTAGTTTATTTAATTCCGTCACCACTGGCCTTAAATCGGCGAATGATAACTTCGTGAGGAAACCGGCATATCCTAGACCAAAAAATTCGAAGACGTGACTCGTCCACTCCCTCTCACAGGCAGGAGGCCTGTGATTATGTTTACTAACGTCGACACTGTGCTTGGGAAGAGGATTTGTATTTGCAATGAAACCGTCATCATCCTAATTATGCAACGAAACATTGATTGTTAGTAACTCTCGTTCTTTAACACCATTATTTTTTTGTAAAAGCTCGGAGTTTGGAAGATGGCAGTGTGATACGTCCGTGGCTCGGAAGGTCCTGCGCCTGATCTCTCTCCGGTCATATCGGATTGATATAAATAGAATCAATCTCAAAACAAAGTCACATGTCATGTAATATAATTATAATTCTATCCACCATGATGAATCGATTAATTATGTTTTTGGAAATTAGTACAAACATAAGATTACACTGTTGACCGTCATTGTTCGTCATTAGCTGCTATGGAACGATCCCTTTTGCGTTGAATTTCTATTTTATTGAACGATCCCTTTTGCGTTGAATTTCTATTCTATTGAAAATATCATGAAATTCATGAAGATAGTGGTTCCAGTGTGTTTGCTTTTGATGACAAGTTGTTTGGCTACGGAGAATACAACGACTGTAAGTCACTATTATATATTATAGACAATTAGGTATTATTTAAAAATAAAATCATTGTTATTGAGTTAGTCATCGATTTCGTCATCATATTATACCTAAGTGTGGTCAAAAATAATGTTAAGGTATCATAATAATCTGCCTAGCCTTTTGCCAACAATGTGGTGTTGGGTTCCAGTCAAATCGGATGCAGCTGAATACCAGGTATTTTACATAGAGCGACTGCCTATCTGACCTCCACAAGTTACTTAGTTACTGGGTAATACGATATCCCTTGGTGAGGGACTGGTTGGCAGACTTTCGGGCTTCTGACGACCCGTAACGACTGACAAATTTTTAGGTGTCATCTGTTTTACAAATGAAGCAGTGAATATATTTCAATATAAATTATGATCTTCTCATTTATATTAAACATGTTTCCTAAAAGCGTATCAAAATTAAAATTATTTTATCGAGTTTATACACATGACTTGATTCAGTATATAAATATTGTAATGGAGATTTGATTGTTTAAATTAAATAAATGCGATGTTAAAAAAATATAAATGTCTTCATTGATTTATTATTTTTTTTATTCAAACGTGAACAAACATTTTTAACTATGAATATGTAGTAGGATGAATATGTTACCGCTAATGTGCGTTAATCAGTTAGAGTGCAGATTAACTTGTTAATCTGCAGATTATCTGGTTAAGTCCGTTAAAGTGGAAAAAAAATGTTTGTGACCGGCCAAATCAGTTCTCCCTACACGGGTTGCATGGTTGCGGTCGGTTGATAGGCGACGTAGGATGCAAGAGCGAGCGAAGGGCACCCAGAGGTTAGGTTATTTTAAACCCTTTTCACAGAAATAGGAGCCCCGCCTCACGGGGCTCCGTCGATATAGGTAGTGCAAGAGCGAGCGAATGAAAACTGGTTTGGCCTAGGCGAAACTAGTTCATCCTAAAATCGGGTTTGGCCTGTAACATATTTCACACTTTAACGGATTGTACCCGGTAATTTGCAGATTACTTAGTTAATGCGCATATTAACGTATTCCGTATTCTAATGGTTTTTATACTTTACCTATAATAAAAGTATAAAAACCATTATAGTTCAGTATTCTGGACAGCTGATTCCCACAAACATTGCCACACAAATTATTTCTGCAATGTTATTTAAACAATAAAACCCACATATTCATAATAATAATTTGTGCCTTGTTCGTAATATAATTTGTGAGTATAATGTAAAGATGCATCATGCTGAGATAGGAGCATTTTGGTCTCGTTACATAGGACTTTCTGATTAATTTTCCATTTTTATTTTACTGTGTTTAGTTTAGTTTGTGATCTTCCTGCACGAGTCGCAATAAATACTTTTCTTCCTATCTTTCATTTATTTTTCTTTAAAGAAAACTTTTTTATTTCAGACGGAATTAGAACAACAATTAAAAGTCCAGAAACGAGAAAAGCAGTACCTAATAGAAGATGATCCTAACGAAAACGAAGGACCGGAACAAAAACGAGATGAACGACAAAGTATTCCAGTCAAAAATAATCGTAATCTGGACTCCAAGGGAAATTCAAGAATAATAAATATTCGCCTTCAGCCAGCTCCCAAGCAAGTGATAAAACCTAATGTTTTGCAAAAATCAACTAACCGTCACATGGACACAACACCACAAAGAATACCAACAAAAATTCCAGTTATTCTTAAAACTGCAAAGGTTATACCTGGCCCAGCACATGCTATACGATTGAAGATGTTAGAGAATCAAATTAACGAGTCAAAATCGAATTGTATTATAGAAAATACTTTGTGTCCTAATGCACCTGCTCCGCCAACTTTGTTGAAAGACAGTATACCGTATTTTTCTATTGAAGACAAAGCAACTCGTAAGACAGAAAGTCGATCAAGTCCAAACAATATTGATGATGAAAAACCTGACCTTAATAGCAATGCAACTCTAAATAGAGATAACAAAGAAAATTCAGGCAATGACGGACATTCTTTAAATAACGATGGTAATGATTCCTTAAACAAAGGCAAAGATGACCAAGTTACTTCAAGTCCAGACAGAAAAACAGCTCTCCGTAAAAAAAATGAGAACACTGCCACTTCAGAAACTGTGCAAAAACCAGTTGATTTCTATGTAGACGAACCTGAACCGTTACCACCCTCGATTAGAAGACAGCAAACGTCTGAAAACATGACTTTTCAAAGTAAAGAAGTAACAACTAATAAAATGAAAGAAATTCCAATAGTCAAAAAGGGGAATAGTAAACCTAAAAAAGACGAAACTAAGAAAAAAGAGAACGAAAATGATGATGAGGCTAATGACCCAGATGTAGTACGGATATCAAATGGAACACACCTAATAAGTATAAAAAAGATACGAAATCATGACAAGTACAAAATTGAACGTTTAGGGTCACGTGATGAAGAAGTAAATACTGTTCCAACTGAAGAGAGAATTGTAAATCAAGAACCACCTAAACCTGCTGCAGATGAACCAGAAAAACATTCTTTCAGTGTTACTGAGAAAAGTAATATTGGCAAAGAAAAAAATGTGGGTTTGACTGGGCTCGCGTTTAGAGATAAAATTAAGGAAGAAAAAGGTTAGTGAAGTTGTATTGTTACACAGAACTCATTTTAAACATGGTCAACATGTCTAAGGCCTGTCTGATGGTAAGTGGTCTCTGCTGAGGACATTTGCAATATAACTAGAAGCAGGTGTGTTCTGATCCCAGATACGAGTATAAAGCTCAAATGTCTCATGTGCCTCTAATACACTGGTGTGAACCCAGTACCCACCAACACCCTTCAACTGGAACTACACACGTACGACAGTAGGACTTGCCCTGGTGGTGATCAGGGGGCCTAAAAAGGCCACTTTGGAGAATCATAAAAGGATAACATTATATGAATCATAATATGGCGAAGACAGTCCGTGTTTTTCTTTTTTTCGCTGCACTACGTAGGTATAATCAAAGAGATTGGGATTGGATTTGGATTGGATTGATTGGAATTTTAGCACCGACAAAAGAAAATAACTGAAAAATGATTAACTTAACAGTTAACTGTTCGTTATGTTATCTTTTTATGATTCTGCCAAAGTGGCCTTTTTAGGCCTCCTGATAGGCAGTCGCTCCATGTAAAACTTTGAAATTCAGTTGCATTCAGTGAGACGGGAAGCCAAACCCAACATAGTTGGGAAAAGGTTATGACGACTTGCCCGGACCAACTGCTTGTGGAAGAGATCACTACTGGAAATGAAACTAGTCTTGGTTTGTTTCGCGATTGAAGTTACTCATACTTGTCCCAACGTTTCAGGCGGTTGTCGGTGTCAGTGCTTTTACCCAGCCTTCCTGCGATGACGATTATTAGACGCGAAATATTCAATAAGACTAGTTTCATTTCGGTAAGTTATTTTTTGATGATTTTCAACGAGATATCTTTTAACGGCACAATTCAGGAAAAAAAAAAGGATATTTTTATACTCTTTAGGAACAAATAATTTTATTTCCATCACTTTGCTTATTGTAATAAGTTATGATAAGCAGTTGTTTTAATATATTATTTTATGTTCCAGACAAAAACGACTGCATTACAATAACAAATCACAATTACGAAGAATTTGAAGAAAAATCTCCAATTTCACCTCTAGTAACTCTACAACCTGCCAACCCACCGACATTGAACGAAGGAAATCAAGAACCTTGGAACTGCCTTCAAAATCCGTATTACAATGCTTATTACCAAAATATCTATGACCAATATAGAAGGAAATATGGCTTAGCTCAAGGCACTCCAAACATTTACGGGCAAGAAATTATAGACCCAAGGAATTATGGTGTACAAATGAATCCATATATATATAGTCCACCAAATAACGAACCATATGCAACTGAAATTACCCTGCCGTACTATCCAAATGGAAACCCACCAACAGATCCCGATTCTACTCAATACCCTTACACTCCATACGCTTATGAAAATCAACCAGAAATTGAGAACACTCCTTGTCCGCTTCGTTCAGAAATTCTTCCAGAAGTTCGTCCAGAAAATACGCTAGACAGGATCTGGAGGACTTGGAAAGACGTTGAGATAAAGATTAGGAAAGCTCAAACTAATGATACTGAGCTACCATTAGATATTGATATCAGAAGAAATTTTGATGACAAATTCGATGGGAATAAAGTTGATATGATTGGTAAGGTGGCTAACCCTTATGCAACTTCATCTTTGCTTAATAACCTCAATGGAGCATTAGTCTATCCGTATGTGAATCCAGGGTATCGATATATGCGCTGATTGGAAATAGTTTGGTAAATAGCTTAATTCATATTAATTTGAAATATATTTTTAATGTTTGTCTAGCTGTGAAGTTTCACTATTGTCATCTTTCTTTCAATAAAGAAAGATTTGTTCTGAGCAAAAAACTGTCATAGAAAAACTGTGACCCCATTTCTCAGTCCCATCTAGCAAAATTACTTAATAGCCTAGTGTTTGGGAGTTAAATAATGAACTCCTTGTTATTTTAATGGCATTTGGGCGTCGCGTTGCCTAGCAACACGAGGCGCCCCGCACTGAATTCGTGGACGAGTGCGGGGATGATAATAGACACGGACTTTAAACGATCGCATTTTTAATTTATTATATTAAAAAATATACATGTTTTTAAAAAGTAACAAAACCAAATCATTTTCGTTTGTATTGCAAAGCAGTAGATATTTCTTTTATATTCTTTTGATAAAAAATGAAGGAGTAAAATGGTTTCATCTCAACGATTTGGAGGTGATTTGGTGGTTTTTTTTCTTAATAGGTGATATTGATAGAAAAATTATGGCTAAACCAAATTACGATTCATATCATGTAGATTACCAACTATTTTTTCAGATGTAATTTCTCTGTAAGTTCCGGAGAAAAGCTGCTTCATCTGCACGCTGTTTTTAAGATTTTTTCGAAAGAGGAGCCTTAATTAACAACTTTTACAATGAGTAATGAGAAACGAATAAGAAAAATACTGACACAGAAACGCATGTCATGTCATTTCGTCAACGAAACGGCCACAGAGTACTTTTTGATAGGAACGGCGCGGAAGACGCCGCGCGCCGGCCGGAACTCACGGTTCTTTTGACATCTCGATGACACTTGACGTTGATGACAGTGACGTCCAGCGTTACATTAGTTATCCGCGGCGTCAACACCTAGTTTGACACTTACCGACGCCAGCCTGTGATTAAGAGATTAGAATCGGATAGATAAGAAAATGATTAATTGATCCCGGAATAATTGATCGGGCAGTGTTGTTGGGTTTTTTTTAAATCTTGAATTTCTCAGTAGCAAATATGGGTGAACTATAAATACACCTCTACCTTAATCTTCCCTTCGTCAAATACAAGCATGATGTTGATATAATGGCGTGTAAATATTTCATCGACAATTCGACATTAAATAAACTCCGAATAATAACGTTTAAGTTTTGAGTTGAGCTGCATGATTACTGACAAATGCGCGCACTGACTGGACAGGTCCACTCAATCTGTGTGGATATTTCCTCAAAAGACAATTTTCAGACACGAATCTACATGGTCATCACATGATCGGACCCAGATCTGTCTGGACTTTAAAAGAGACTGTGACCTCTAAGTTGGTTTGGGCCTTTCTTCTCAGAGTAGTCAGAAAACGCCGACCGATGAGGTCGGCTTTTTTAATTAAAAATATGATTGACGTGTAAAAGTGTTTGTATACAAACCTACTCACAGAAATAAAATCATTTAACAGTTTTAAATACACTAGCAATGTATGCTAATGAAATATTCACTCACAAAACAATGCCTTTTCATAACCAAACAAAAGCACTACCAATGAGCTTTAATTAAAAATTTGCTCATAGCTTTAAATTATTGCATCGAAATCATTCACACAGTTTTCAGCTTTATGTTTTGTTACGTTAGTGTGATAATCGTTCGTGGTTTTAAATACAATTAGTAGAATATTACGCCAACATTTAAGTGACATTGATATGGGTGGAAATCCATCTTGATTAATGATGGTAATGGGAAATGGTAGATATTGTACCTAAATGACAATATTTTACGAGAGTTCAAAATATTGGTGTTTGTTTCATTAGTCCTAAATTATACTGCTTTCATAACTCTTTGGTCTAATGGTCGTAAGCGCTATTGATTCAATATCAAATCATACATTAGTTTAAAATGAATAATTGTTGACAGCAAAACTAGAGTACAAGGCGATGCAAATACGAACTACGGATCGGTGGATTAGTAAATCCATAGTATGTATTATAAATTCGAAAGTAACTCTGTCTGTCTGTCTGTATGTAACCTTTTCACGCCTAAACAGTGGTGGGTGGAACGAATTTCGATAAAATTAGGCAGAGAGATAGATTGCATCCCGGGGCTATGTCGATAAAAACTATCCCATGTAAGGACATGGGATAGTTTTTATCGACATAGCTCGCGGGCAAAGCCGCGGGCGGATGCTAGTATTATAAATGTGAAAGTTTGTGAAGATATTTGGATGATTGTTAGTCAATCACGCGTAAACCGTTGAACAGATTTGGCACATAGATAGACCATTTCCTGGATTAACACATAGGATACTTTTTATCCCGATATTCCCACGGGATCGAAACGCGGGTGAAACCGCGGGGCGCTGCTAGTAATTTATAAGCTAATCGATACACCCGTCGGCCATAATTTTGTCGCATTAGTTTCCTTCAGGCCGATTCAATCCATCACAACATTACACCGCCTCGTTGGTCACCACTGTTGAGCATGATGTTCGATGCCCGGGTCGGGCAAAGTGTGATTGGGTTTTTTCATCAGAATTTTCTGAGTAGCAGCCCGGAGTCTGGATTCGTGCCCGGTTGATGGCTATAGGCTCGCCCCCTATTACATGGGACTTAAACATAACTGGTGAAATTGTGGGTGTACTATAGGTAAAGATGCCAGCACACCAAGCTACCCGAAACTGTCAAATTTTCCCAATCCACTTTGAACCTTATATTTTATACGTTAAAGTTGAAAATCTATTAAAGAAATTTGACAGATTGTAGTAGCTCGATGTGCTGGCGTCTATACAACTCTGTCTAACGTTTCGGGGAATGAAGGCGTGATGATGTTATGTAAATTATACTGTGATTATTATCAATCGATCAACCCATACTAAGAAGATGGCTCCTTGCCTAAATTGCCGTGATGATTCAAAATACAGCGACCTTATTGGTGATTTACAGTCACGAGCACCAATATGTCAACAGTTGGCAACTTCCAATTGCGATTTTTTCGTGAAATAACGAATGCAACGTTGAAATACCACACTTTACACAACCCTATGGGTTCGAAAATACTTTGTTCGTAATAACATAAAATTTCATTCAAAACTGAAGGAGAAAATCGTCTTTGAATAAAGCCAAGTGTATACATACTTATGCTCGTGACTGTACTTCAGACAGGTCAGCGTGCGTGTATGACCCGATGTATGAAAGTAAACGAGGCAAAAGGAGTATGTACGGATCTCTGGCGTTCTGTAGTGTTTGTCTACCCACATTTTCATAAATTACCATGCTTGGTTGAAGGGTTGGTGATGCAGCCACTTAGGCAATCCGAGCCTTCTCCTAACTATGTCTGTCGGCTTCCAGTCTAACCGGATGCAGATGACTACCAGTATTTTACATGGAGCTACTGCTTATCTGACCTCTCCAACCACCACACCAGCACCACCAGTTATTAACACGATAGCCCTTGATGGGACTCACCAGGGGGCCCTGGGAGTCCAATCAAGGGCTATCGTGTTATGGCATTAATACTTCGGGCGTCAACCTAACGTAAGCACGTACCCAAAGCGGGTCAGAAGCTCCGATACGTCGACTCGGCTACGGCTAGGCGACTCCGCGCTTAAGGCTCGCCGACCGCTGGTTGATGGTGCAGCAGGCAGACCGGAGGGATGAGAGGGGCAAGGGTGGACGAAGAGACATAAGCTCGGGTACGGAGAGACGTAAACGCGGGGACGACGAGCTGTAACGCACCGCATCGCGGTTCGTGAGCTTGTCCCGAGGCGAGGCGATTACGTTACGATTCCGATTAGTGTGCGTTGCAGTTTCATACAAAGAATACTGAACGACTCGAGCTGATACGGTGCCGATCCCTTTCCGGTTTGATACGTGTGCTATGATCTTTACTGTCAAAATTTTAAAATGTATTCGCTGAATAAGACTTGTAATAGGTATAACCGTTTAGTAGAATTCGCCCTCAGATATTGTGGTACGGTCTGCAGTCGATCTATCCTGTAAAAACCTCACCGAAAACTTTGGTAAAATGTGCTTGAATTGAGCTGTCAATAGTTTCAATCGCTAGCGCAGGTGCAGGCTATAGCTCACTTCAAAAGAGTTTTCACGATGTGATTTTTACAGAATAAACAGCATAATGGCAGGTTATATAAGTTAACGATACGAAAATAATGAAAAGCTTACCTTTGTTATAACCTAGCTACGTGTGTTACGAACAGACAATAAATAAAACGAACGAGTAATATAGGCGAATATTAAATATTTTATTTAATATAAACCCTAAATATACCAGCAATTTACAGGAAAATCCAGCGAAATTGTGTAGTAATAAAGAAACGCATATTATATCTTTATAAACAAATAAATCACTTGAAAATTATTGTGGTTTTAACACAATAAATTATTAAAATAATACATTTAAAACAAAGCTTGTTGGTTTGCTACTAAAACTATGTAATCTTAAAGCTACATTAATCTAAATTAAAATATTAATTTCTCAACAAACATTGAAAGAAGATGGAATGTTATTTAATTAATGAAAATAATAAAAAGATGCCCATATTTTACTTAAATAGGTACACGAAGTGGTGTGATCAAAATTTATAATAGAAAAAACGGGATAGATATCTATTATGTTATAAATAGTTCAATTCACTCCTTTTAGTATTTTCTACTCTTTGGTATTCATGAGACACGTCAATCCAATGCCAAATACATTGTTAGGAAAAAGATTAAATGTACACTTTTTGCAAAAAAGACAAAAAAAAAAATGTCACAGAAACGATTCACATAAATCATACTGCAGCTTAATTTTTTAAAGGGAAGTCTTTAACAAAACGAAATGATACAATTTACATAAATTTAACAACAATGAAACGTTTTCTTTTTTGCAAAAAAAACACAACCCTTTCGATATTAACAACAATAAGTACAAGACAAAAATTGACAATTATTATACAGTAGAGAATTGACATACTCTACACGATTACTCACTTTACTTTACTAGTAAACATTTCAAATGTTACTGACCTTGCAAGCACGAAATCGTAATCAAAAATCATAATACATATTACTTGTTATAAATTCTTCTTACACAATAGATTATAAAGCAAACTGAATACAATCACTATCATGCTAGAGATGTACCATTTACTGACTAAATATTTACCATTGATAATCGTACATATACACTCGAAGGAACAGTAATAATTGGTAACACGTTATTAGATGACACAAACGAATAGGTGGACGATCAAACCATCTATCCGTAAACAATGTGTTATCAATCTTTTACGGTTCAATTCACACATTTAGTCGATAATATACATAGATAACAATTTACACCTATAGATATTGTTTTAAGACGTCTCCTCAAATGTCACCCGATTTAAACTTCCAGGTAGATCTTCAAATACCTTGGATATGACAGTTGTATCCTCACTAAAAGTTGACGTGACAGTCGAGGACATATTTTATAAACGGTTTTAGCTGGGCTCAAATTTTTTTTTTGAGGAATCTACTTAAAAATTTATTTTTTGAGAAAAAGAAATCAACAGTGGAGAAGTTCAATACTTATTATTTTAAGCATAATTATATATGGGATTTTTTTTTCTAAATATCGTGTTTGCAAAGTCAGACACGGTCCTGCCCTGTGTAGACCTCATGGTCACCTTATTTGACGTCCTTGCGCACTTTGTGGCCACGGAAGGAGGCCTGGATCTTAGTCGCAGCCATGTTGAGATTAGGATCGGAGAGGTCAATCTTTTCGATGTCTTCCTGTAAGTTGAAAAAAGAACATGTTAGAAATAAAATTTTTAGAGGGTCAAATATTTCATCACTCGATTTGCTTAATTAAACCATAGGTTCTCATCGTGGATGTTTGAGACTTTCAGGGGGGCAGTAGAAAACCCAGAGAAAATTATTTATCCTGTCTTACGACTGTGTAATAAAATATAACACGTTTAAATATAATAGTGGCAATAGCTGTTTCAGATTTGCGACAGATGGTAAGTAAAAAAAAAAAAATGGTTGCCTGTAAAGTCGGTTTTACGGGCGAAGATTTTACGTGACAACGACCGATCATCCGATCATAGTTGAGTGGGAGAGAGACGCAAGGCATTCGGCGGGCCTCTCTCTCGTTCGGTGACTCATCGTAACGTTACCGAGCGTTACACTTTTTCATAAGTGACTCCCAGCCGCAACCTAATTTAAGACGTTGTCACGTCAAAATTGGGGGGCCTTAGAAAAAAATATATTCTAAAAGTGGGCGGAGGGCAAAATAAGGTTGAGAACAGGCTTAAACGGTGCACAGAATCAAACAAACGAAGCAATAGATTTTGCTAAAATGCAAATAAGAAGATGACTTTCATAAAGGACACACTCTTAACAAATTGCCGACATTTTCTGCAGTGAGAAAATGTCGGCAATTCAACACGGCTCTCTTAACAAATCATTTGTGTAATAAAATTACACTTTGTACTTGTTACACAAAAGACCTTAAATACTTCTAAGGCAATTTTTAAGAGGTCTTGTTCTTCAAGATTTTTTTGCCAATAAATGGGCTAAGATTAAGTACTTCAATACCTGTGATTAATGAAAGTATTGTGAAACTTTGGCGAGGCCACAATATCTAGTACCTAAATGTCTAACGATAGGCCTAATTGACTGATTGCTAAGTGTTCAAGATTGTCCTTTGATTTCAACATCATAGAGGGCTTAATGTGTACTGTGTGTTAGCTTTATTTTGAAGTGGAAACTTCTTTCGAATCGTTGTGCTGCCCGATTTTTGAAAAATGCGTGCACTGACTGGACAGGTCCGCTCAATCTGTGTGGTTCTTTCCTCAAAAGACCATTTCAGACACCAATCTACATGGTCTTCACATGATCTGACTAAGATTTTATCTGGACTTTAAAAGAGACTGTGAAATCTGAGTTTGTTTCGGCCTTTCTTCTTAGATAGTCACATAGGAAACGCCGACCTCATCTAGTTTAAAAAAAATGATTGACGTGTAAAAGTGTTTGTAAAAACCTACATACAGAAAATTTATCATTTATCTTTAGGCGCACTTAGAACTTTTTCTGAACTGTGAACGAAACTGGGGTCTATCCCTAAGCCGGCCGAAGTTTCGGGCGTTCCCTACTCCATATAGCCTTCGGACATAAGATTACTTCGGGGTCCAAACTATGAATGATTGACAACACGGTTTGACAGTTGACCCTACTCCTAATGTGTTTTGCCCGTCCGACAAAGTTTATTAATCGGTAGTAGGGTTCATTCCGATGTATCGAACGGGGCTACACAGTAGGCCCCATGAACTGTCACGTTGGGGTTGGTGACGCTGAATTAGTTGTACTCGTCGTCTCATATAAGTTTTCACTTCTATCGTGTGGTCATAAGCACACACCTTTTTTTTTATGATACTAAATAAAGTCCTCCAGACCGTATTTCGGCCACGGCGGCCAATCTTGACGGAGACTAGCCTTCAGCGAGGGAGATATTATAGTGCACAAGTGTGCGCGCAGACACAGGTGCACTCCGTCTTCCCTCACTCTCATAGTCCGATGGGACGGCAATCCGACACGACCGTAGAGAGATCAGGCGCAGGACCAACGGCTTAACGTGCTTTCCGAGGCACGGGGGTATCACACCTTCCAACTTCCAAACTCCTAACTAATAAATTCCTAATGAAAAAACTCAATAACACTTTGTCCGACCCGGGAATCGAACCTAGGACCCCAGCTCAGCAGTCGCACTTGCAACTACGATACGAGCGGGACAGTTATGATACTAATGATCTGTACAAAGGAGGTTTACGGTCTCATTTTTTTTTTCTAAAATTTATATGATGTCTACGCGTCATTTTCGCCTACAGGTTAACGATATTTTGTTCTAGCAATAGCTATGGCCTAGATTAGACTCCTGATGCCGCATTGTGGTAAGGATAAGTGTCCACTTAATGAGAATATCAATCAATCACACCACCTGTCGCAGTCCACTGCTGGACATATACCTCTCTAAGAAAAGCTTGACGAACCTTATCCTGCTGCTCCTGATCCTTCACGGCCTGGTCGGCTTGCTCCTTCTCCTTGCGGGCCTGGTGTCCTCTGAACGACGCCTGGATCTTGGTGGCGGCGCTGCATAGCTCTGTGGACAAGGAAACGTTACACGTTAGAACTGTTTAATTATGGAAATTTATGCTTATTTTTATCATGAAGATTGATCGAGAAACGCTGGAATAAAACCAAGGTGAAAAAAAGACCTCAACAATTATTTGAGACCAGCTGTGCCCCGTGGTTTCACCCGCATATGTTTCGATCCCGTGGGAATATCGGGATAAAAATTAGCCTATATGTTAATCCAAGGTGTCAGCTACCTCCATACCAAATTTTATTAAAATTGATCCAGCCGTTTGAGCGTGGAGAAGTAACAAACATATAAACACACCCCCACACATACACTCACATACTTTCGCCTTTATAATATTATAGTGTGATAGTGTGGTTAGGTCTCATACGGAACGCAGTAACGATTAGTTTCGAATCATCATTATTATTATTATTAACTTAGATTTTTACAGAATAGCACCGCAGGCTAGCCTTTCGTTCATAACAAACAGCAGAAACTATTCACCTCCAAATGTACCCCACAATATCACATTTCGGCTTGAGGCGAACTCTCACGGAATTTCATCAGAGCTCGCTAATCTGCGCCGACAGCAGATAGATTGTGGGAACAGGGCTGACAGGAGATATTACTGATACCTTGATTAGTTGATTTATACCGTTACTTTGCAGCTAACGATCTACTGTTAATGCTGCTAATACTGCGTCAAATTACGTACAGTCAACAAAACAGATAAGTATCTATGCAGGATCGTCGGATATAGTTGAAGTTTAGTAAGAAACCGATGGATTTAAAACTAAACTAACTCTTAGTGGACTGTGGAAACTGAGGTGGTAAAAGACCTCGTGGTTACTTTTACTGGTTTGTTTTTAACAATGTAATAAAGTCACAATAGAAAGCCATATCTAGCCAGGACTTAAGCAACACAGCCAAGACATTACGCTGGAAACAGACATAACATTCAAAGCAACGGGAATCTCGAAAACAATGCTTGAAGCATTGTGTGGAGATTTCCGTTGCGAGTACAAAACCAAAAATGATTAAAATGATTGCTTCGAACATTTCGTTTCATAGTGTGTTCAACGCTCTACACAAAACAAATGAGACTATTTCAAAAATTGAGTTTGAGTATTCAATTTAAGCCCGTTCCTCTGTAACTGCAGTCATTTGTTCTGGAGGAAACTTGGCACGAAACGCATGCACGTATTGCACGTCGCACGATGTTTTACTACCAACTTGGCAGGCTGTATATGGCTGGAAGTAAGTTTCTTGATTGCCAGGATTCTTCTTTCAAATAACGAATTGTCTTTTATAGATTGCAGATGTTTTTTTACTTGTCAGTGATACATAAATAAAATTCTTCAGGGAAATTGAACCTAAGCTTCAAAACCTGTCCAATTTATTTTGTAATAGCTGCGCCCCGCGGTTTCATCCGCATAAGTGTCGATCCCGTGGCAATATCGGGATAAAAAGTAGCCTATATGTTAATCCAGGGTGTCAGCTACGTCCATACAAAATTTTATCAAAATTGGTCCAACCGTTTGAGCGTGAAGAAGTAACAAACATATAAACACACACACACACACTCACAAACTTTCGCCTTTATAATATTAGTGTTACTTAAACATAACTGGCGAAATGTGGATGTACTATATATACTTAGATCACCTCTGTCTAACGTTTAACTTGTAACTGGCGGAACAAACTGCGCTACATGAGGAGGCTTCTTCATGCATCCCAAAATGCATGCCATTAACACTTTTTGCAATAATTTTGATCAACAGATCGCAACCACTTACCAGCCTTTTTGGCAGCTGGTCTAGACTGATCCAACTCAAGAAACCAAAGGTAAATTTTATCCAGAGGATAGTCAGCAAGATATAGGAATCACACGTTACACTCGTGCAATTTTCTCGCACATAAAGATGCGATATTTCCTTTCACCATTTGTGGAACTGGAAATAAATTGGACACACGTATGGAATACATATTGGATCTCATCTTCTAACTGGGGCAATTGAATGGCATGATGTGGCCATTTTCTGAACGTGTCAAAACTTCATGCCATGTCATCGTCAGTCTTCGTCAGTCGATTGATTCTAGTCGGTTTATGACGCCTATACTTGTATTATGAATTCGCTATGCCTATTTATAGCCTATCAATTCAACATTATATTTTGTTTAGTGTCCCTTAGAATAGTGGTTTCTTCAGGCGAAAAACTGATTGATTTCTTTGTTTTTCTTATTCTATTTGATGATAGACGGACTAATACCCCCTTACTAATAAACGTATTATATCAGATGAATAGTTACACACCGATTTCTCTCTTTCAGTCGTCAGTAATTTGACTTTCGAAAGAAGAAGACAAGGCGTTGTGTAACTATACAGACGCTATATCGTACAACGTTTATAGAATATAAGCTATAATTTAAAAAAATTCACAATACAAAATCTGTCAGACATCAATTTTATTCCACGAATAAAAATTACCAAAACATTAACGTCAGCTGTCAACCCTAACTCTCGAATACCTTCGTTATCGGACGTAGGGCTGTACCCAGCCTCCTAGACTGTTGTTTATTCATAGATACCAACCACCGGCACCTGTCACACCGCCGGCAATTAACGACTAACGAGAAGCGAGTATATCTAGCAAATAAATAAAGCGGCCAAGAGCGAGTACTAGGAAGAGAGAGCAAGGACTCGCGCACCGAGGGTTTCGTACCATCATATGTTTTAAAATTTTTATCGGCGAGGCCTATATTCATCAGAGAATTTTAACACTGCACTGCGGTGTAGAATATTGCAGTTTTATGTCAGCGCCATCTCTTGAGCGATAGTGGAAATAATGTAACTTTTGTTGATGATTTCTGAAAAAGTGTGCTATTTAGAAACTTCGTTTTATTTTTCCTGTAATCTTTACACAAATTTCTATCACATACAATTATTTCAGATTTTTCTCTTTGCAAACTTCGGAGGTAAGGGCCTTTTTTTTTACATTTTTCATCATAAGTCGAAAACTATGCGGCGTAAAAAAAAAGGAAAAATGTTTGAGAATGTGCAAACTGCGCTCTTTCATAATATGATATCCCACATACCCCACTTCGAATTTTTCAGACCCCCTTTCAGTCCCTGTTGCAAAAAATATTGTCATATTTTCATTTCTTTCTTATTTGCAAAATAATTGGGCAAACGTCAACTAAAACTATTCCAAATTTCAAGTTGATAGCATTAGTAGTTCTTGAGATATCCAGCTGTGACTCCTACCAAGGAGAAAAAGGGTAATAAAGTTTATTTGAAAAATCTGAACCAAAGGGTTCAGATTTTTCAAATAAACTTTATTTTAACTTTTTTTATTAGCAAAGGATCTATAAACTTAAAAATTGGCCCGAATGCTTATTTATCTAAATAAATCATAAAGATCATAAACGTATACATTTTCGAAATTTTTTGAGGGAAGTACAAAATACACGCGGACGAAGTCGCAGGCAAAGAGCTAGTAGTATATATATATTTATGTATGTTACATCTCTTTTAATAACACAGGAGTTCACAGGACCTAGAATCTTTTGTACGTTTCTTGAGAGAGAAAATCGTTGGTAGCTAGTCGCCTCCCCTTAGGCTCAACTCACACCAAAAGAGCGTCGAAGCGCGGCGAAGCGGAACGCAGTTTCAATGTCATATGAATTTTAACTTTATTTATTATTAATGAAACCTTTTCGCATAAAATTAAGGCGCTAATTTAAAAAATCAGACTGCTGCCGTTTATACTGGGCCGTTTCCACCATTTTTGATTAAAAACAAAACAACAATTTGGCGGCTATTTGTAAAACCAATATTTATTCCTTCCCCGTTTTAAAAATAAACAGAAAGAGAGGATAAATCAGCAACAATTTATACAATTATATGTAAATGGACATTTACATAGATACCGCGGCCGCAATGCTTCTGAACACCTGGCCTGGCTGTTCAGGGTTTTTTATTTATTTTTAACCGACTTCAAAAAAAGGAGGAGGTTCTTAATTTGGATGTTTATAACATGACGTATATATTTTTTTATGCAAAAGCCACCACTCAGTGGATCCCCAATGGCAGGAAACGACTGCGCGGCAGGCCCAGAAAGAGATGGCGGGATGAGCTGGACTCCTTCTTAAAGGATTGGCCCACAATCGCAGTAGACCGGGAAAAGTGGAAAGAGGGAAGGGAGGCCTTTGCCCTGCAGTGGGACAATACAGGCTCATAATAAAATAATAAATCTATCTATATACATACTTATTTATATAATAAATTTGTAGAAAAGTGGTGTCTGTACAATGGAAATATATAAAAAAAAGTAGCAGGGGTTGTTATTATATCGATGCCGAACCCGAAATTGTAATTATTTTTTTTTTGTCTGTTTGTCTGTTTGTCGGTTTGTCTGTTTGTTTGTGCACGCTAATATCAGAAACGGCTTATTCGATTTAGATGCGGTTTTCACTAATATATTGTAGTAGGCTTCACTTAACATTTAGTGTTTATTTCATGTCAATCGGTTCATAAATAAAAAAGTTATGTCAATTTAAAGAATCACGGCGAATATTTGTTAAGGTATTCTATCAGAGTACGTACACGCCTCGGGCCTGCGCGTCCGATCTTCGGAACTACTGGACGGATTTGAATGATTTTTTTTTGTTGTATAGTTATTATGGCTGGACAACATTCAGGCTATAATGTTTCTTGGAAACTTGAACACCTGATGCAGAACCGAAACAGACCAGCTTAACTATAAGAGATACAAAAATGGTACCATAGCAAAAATTATTCCACGTGATGAGGATTTTCTGCTGAGAGAATAAATTTGAAGATCTGGAACACCTGATGGGGAACTCCAAGAGCCCAGCTACACCATAACACATATAGGAATGACGTCTTAGTAAAAGTTATTCGGTCTGATGGGCATTTCCTGTTGACTTATAAAAATCGAAGATCAGAAACATCTGATGTGGAATCTAAGCTATCTATACTAATTTCACCTCCACGCGGTGAAGGCGGTAACAGTTTAGGACTGATTTTCGATGACGATGGTATATCATTGAAAATTTGAGTCTACTGGCCAAAACTCCCATTTATTTTTTTTTAACGTGAAGAAATGCTCATGCATTCTGCACTACCACGGGGAGATAGTGCAGTTATGTGGGACTCTAACCCACTAAAACTCCACTGTGTCCTCCTCTGCCGCTTACGGCGGGAACATGGGCACGCGTTAGCACTCATCCGTGAACCCGCCGCGGCTGTCCATCACCGGACCCTCCGCTGGGGAGTACTCCCCATCACCGGCGCACCAGAACACATAGCACGCCGTGACCACCCCAGGGACCAAACCAGCACATGGGCCAGACGATCCCGTGTCTGGGCACCCTTGGGAACAGTCACTTAGATTTTAATTGATCAGGTATCTTCATAATAAAACTAACCATGCCTAGAAAGAGGTCAAATCTTTCCCAATGTTCCAAAGGAGCTAAAAGATTGAGGATCATAAGATCCCAAGAATCTACCGAAGAGCGTCAGGAGAGACTTGATGCTGTTTGAGAACATCAGGCTGCAACTCGCTCCGTGGAAACCTCTTCGGATCGCGAAGCACGCCCGCGTTCTCAGCGTATTTACGCATCTACATCCAGATCTCTAGAGACCAGTGAAGAATATGATGCGCGACTGACCGCTGATACTGTGAGATTATCATACATTGTTCCGAACACGCACACAACAAAATATTCATAATCAGAAAGTGAGAAAGAAAGAATTGCTGGAGTACGGCATGAAGAGACAGATTAAGAAGAGCGCAACGAACGTTTGATTTCTGATCGACTTCGACATTCTCTAAACAGAATGTCGATATCATCTGGAGAATCGGATGTGTCTCAAGATATAGCCGTAGGGCATGGCGATCTTCCTTGGGTTGATAAGGAACGGAGTGCATTTACGTATACTACTATGATTGACTACGCCACATATTCCGCCATCGGAGGTATGGTTAAAAATTTTACTTTTTGTGAAGCTGTTAAATAGCAAAAAGAAACAAACGGTATGTGTGGCTCAGGTGGGAAAGTACATATTGAAATATTACAAAATCCTCCAGAAATATTAAGATCACTGCTAATCGGTGACCATCACAGTCAAAACATTTCTTGGACAACATACGTTCGTACAATAATGCCTTTCAAATGACATCTTTTGTTGCGAAACAGATTTCAGAAGGCCCATTTATGCCAACATTCAAAGTGCCAAGTTTACCACCCTATTGGTTCATTATTGCCTGAAAATGACGTCTCGAATCGTCTCGCGCATCCCGTTGTTATCCAGTCCCCGGGTTCTTAGAATTCGACATCAGACGTTTCAGATCTTCGATTTTGACTACCCCGTTGTCGCTGGCATAACCAACAGGATCCGCGTACGAAGTCGCGGGCAGAAGCTAGTAATAATATATTTTTTTATGTATGTTCGGGCATAACTTCGTCATAATATTTGCAACGTTCTTTTTTTAATGGATAAGGTATGCCTCAGGGGTGGTTCCATATAAATTTTATTAACTCTGTAGGTGTAAATAATCTCATCACCACTGCTCTCAAATCGGTGAAGGAAAACATCGTGAGGAAACCGGCATGTCCTAAAACCAAAACTTCGAAGACATGTGACATATGACATATACCAACCCGCACTGGGCCCGCGTGGTAGATTACCAGCGCACCCATCTCGTAGAGAGGAGGCCTGTGTCCCAGCAGTGGGAACAGTATAGGCTGATTATGCTATGTCTCTCTTGAAATTAGGCTGAAGTTCGAATAAGTGATAATGTTCTAATGCATATTTTTGCTATAGGTACTACTTTCAGGCGTTGCACGGGGGGGGTTCCGGAATTGGTCTTTTAAGAGGAACCGGGACCACCCCTATGTGCTGATGGTGATCACCGGGGTGGTAGGTACTACCCAATGATATTCTAATAAAATATCATTGGTAGTACCTAAATAAAAATATTCTTAAGAAATTATTTAAAGGGCTTGTATTTGAAATACTCAACCGAGCTGTATTGTGGTAAAATTAAAGTTTATAATGTAATTGTAACCAATAATGGTCAAAAAAATTAAAAATGTTTTATTGGCTGTTAGCTTAATCAGCCTTTTAATCGACTCGCTAATAATGAATTAAAGTTGAATTAATGTTAGGCATCAATTGTTATTTGGTTTCTCTGTGCCCTATCAAGTGAGAAAAACGGTGGTTCAGAAAAAAAACATAGAGAACGATTCTAGTTGATTCCTTGAGGAAACGTGAAGCCACAAAAATATCAACAGAAAAAATCCCACAGGAAATAACAGCCATGCAACAAAGGTGCCGTAGATAATAGTATATATCGACCCGGTATCGACAAAGTACACATTTTTACTGCCAGCCCTTTGTTCCCACGCCACGACAGTAACATAATAGGAGGCTCGAAATGTCTCGCTGTACACCGTCAACACAAAATAAATAAGTACAGAGGCCTGCTCCATACAACTATCAAAAAATGGGGTGTGGCTGTGTCATGGACACGGCCGTGTGTTGTACGTGAAAACATTTACGTAACGGGGTTGATCCGCTCGGCCACATTAATTCTTTTACGTTCCCGGCACTGCTTGACTATGTCATAATATAATTATGGTGTTTTATTGGTACCATTTGATTGCTCTTGAGAAGCCCTTTCCAACCGTATACGATCTCTGTATTAGGATTTGGCTTTTTGACGCGTATAGGCCGACATTATTAACAAAAATGTCGACTTCACGTAGGGAAGAAGAGTAATACGTAGATTTGACCCCGCCGGAAATACTAATCGAGGCACGAAATGCTAGTGATAGCCTGTTGCCACCAAAATCTAGAGAGAAATACCTAGCGGCCTACGAAACTTTCATACAGTGGAAAAACAGCAAAAATACCCAGTCATTTTCGGAGAACGTATTTTTGGCTTACTTCAATGAATTGTCAAATAAAAAAAAGCCCAGCTCGCTTTGGTGCATATACTCCATGTTAAAAAGCACTGTTTAAACCAAAAATGATATTGATACCTACTGTAAACTTACGGCATTTCTAAAGAGACGCTCGGACGGATATATTGGTCGAAAATCTAAAGTATTGTCACCAACCGACGATGAAAAGATTTTAAAAGAAGCTCCGGATAGTCAGTACCTGGCAACAAAGGTCAGTTGAACTTTATAAATCTAAATATGTCATCTCTATTTTAATTACGTTATTGTAGCATAAGTTCATACTACTAACTATTTGATCTCTTTGCAGGTTGCGTTAATATTTGGTGTTACTGGTGCGTGTAGACGTCAAGAGCTTAATGATATTAAAACAAAGGATGTAGAAACCCACGGCGAAATGCTTCACGTAAAAATTACCAATACTAAAAACAAGATTCCACGATCTTTTACAATCCATGGCCTGTTTTATGAAATAGTAAAAAAATATCAAGCTCTCCGTTCAACAAATGCAAAAAATTACCGCTTTTTCCAAAACTTTCAAAAAGGTAAATGTACAGCTCAACCCATTGGTATCAACAAATTTGGAGCAATGCCAAGAATATTTGCCCGACGCTGATTCTGACACTGGGCACAGTTTTAGAAGAACTTCGGCAACACTGCTGGCTGATTCGGGAGCCGATGTATTAACCTTAAAGCGTCATGGCGGATGGCGATCTGACGCAGTCGCTGAATCTTATGTCGAAGATTTTATTCATTACAAGGCAAACATTAGTGCTAAATTAACACGTGCAATAAATTTGGAGCCACAGACTAAGAAGTCTTGCCCTGAGCCGCGACAATCTGCGTCTCGTGACACTGACTATTTATTGCCTCCTGCTCCCACTAATAAGTCCAATTTACAGCATTCATCCAACTCATATGAAAACATTTCATCATCACCGACATTTACCCAAGAAAATAATGAAATTATTAACAATACCATAACACAAACTCTAAATATGCCAACGAAAACCGTTCGGTATCATTTTGCGAATTGTACCTTCACAAATTGTTTTAATAATTAAAAGTTAATAACAATAAACGTCTGTTTTTTTCCTCGCAAGTGTTGAAAAACGTCGGCAAAATATAGGCAACTTCCTTGACGCCAACTTGAGCGTAAAGAAGTCCTTCCGACATAGCTACAAAGCACAGCCCCGAGTTCGTGATCAGCGACGCGGCGCTGTTCCAGGTGCGAGTGACCCACGCGTACGAGTACGTATTGTGAAACTTATGATAATTTATTATGCTTTTTTTTGTTGTTTTTTTATTTCATATTTTGTTTTTCAATGCAAGTCTTTACCAGTTATAAACAAGCAACTACTTCATCTTAGTCACTTTAAAGGATTAATGCTAAGGATTTTGTATTTGGTACAAAATTAACCAACACCCAAGTTCAACGACTATTACTGCTAAACCAATAAAATTATCTTAACCGCTATAATTTTCCTTTAAAATTCATGAAATGCACTATCATCGTAAATTTTTCCAGATTTTTCAAGCCAGCAGTTTCGCTTTTAAAGGGGGGGGGGACTACTGAAACAAAAATTTGCACTTTAAAGTTTAATATTTCGTAAACGGAGCATTAAATCGAAAAATTATTTTAGCAACCCCCAAGTCATTTTAGAAGACCTATTCAACGATACCCCACACGACGGGGTAGACGACGAAAAAATCATATGTTTTTAAATTTTTACCGGCGAGCTACTTACTAGATCTCGTTCGTACATCATATATTATAAATAAAAAGTAATTTAAAAAAATTAAACCGACTTCAAAAAGAAATTAACTCAAAATTATGAAATAACTTTAATTTCGGAAGTCGGTGTCTTGGGATCTGTATTTTAGTTTTATGCCACCGACTTCCGAAATTAAAGTTATTTCATAATTTTGAGTTAATTTCTTTTTGAAGTCGGTTTAATTTTTTTAAATTACTTTTTATTTCGTAATTTTTAGTTTTTGCACTAGTATTTGACCAAGGTTTTGAGATGTTTTCCCTTTGACACTACACCCGCAGCTCTTATCAATAAGCCAGGCCGTCACACTTACACGTATTAGTCCATATCTTGAAAATTACTGAATCGATCTTGATGAAACTTGCACTGTTCCCTAAGTTGAAGAAAATGTAAGCCAATAAAAAAAAAATGGTCACGATCCGATTAATAGTTTCGGAGATATGCGTGGACAAACATACATACATACATACATACATACATACATACATACATACATACATACATACATACATACATACATACGTCTATGAAATTTTGTATATTTGTTTGGAAGCCCTAATAGATCATCATATGTGAATATAATGCAAATCCAATAATATTACATACATACGTATCGAATTGATAACCTCCTTTTTTTGAAGTCGGTAAAAATATAGGCCTCGCCGATGAAAATTTAAAAACATATTACTATGATGGTACGGAACCCCCGGTGCGCGAGTCCGACTCGCACATGATCGGTTTTTCTTTAACGAAGACGAAGTCCTGGCTCGAAGCTAGTATGTGTATTATGCCATTTACAGAGCTATTTCAAAACCGAATTCCGCCAACTCATATTGAAATAGCACACTTCGTTCAACACAGATTAAAAGTATCATTAATCAATTGAATGATTCGTCAAAACTAATAACTATTTATCATTTCAACAACCAAATCAAATCTACCATTCATAAAATATTAAAACAGTCTAATAATAAAACGTAATACATAATTTAACACGCTATGCGGTTACAGCAACGAATATTACATTTCATTTTTGCACTCTTGCCAAATAAGGTTTGGCATTACATGCAGCTGTGATTAACCTGTCAAGGGAAATGAAATGAATATCCTACTATCCTACTATTATATACTAAACTCTAATATTATAAAGGCGAAAGTTTGTGAGTGTAGGGGTGTGTGTGTTTATATGTTTGTTACTTCTTCACGCTCGCGCTCAAACGGCAGCAACAATTTAGATAAAATTTGGTATGGAGGTAGCTGACACCCTGGATTAACATATAGGCTACTTTTTATCCCGATATTCCCACGGGATCGAAACTTATGCGGGTGAAACCGCGGGGCGCAGCTAGTTCATCATATACTATTTTTCAATCAATCAACCTTTCACTGCAGTCTAAAAAAATCGAGTAAAGATACAAAAAAAAAACTTCGTAAAGAAAGCCATCACGCAGTGTTATGATTTTTTAATCCGAAAACTCGAGTACATCGACACTTCAGCAGATTAAATGAAAATTTGATAAAGCACACAATTCGGGCCTGCCCGTGCCTGCCCCTGCCCAACTTAGGTGTTGCCCGGGCAACCTTTCATGCCATTTTATTAGTTTAGTTTGTCCTTTTTTGTAAAGACTTTTTAGATTACAAGTTTTTTGAAAAATGTAAATGGAAGTTGAGTTTTGAATAGAAATAGTCGAGCATTGAATAATTATGTCTTAGAGTTTTGTCAAACTAACAAGATTACGTATGGTTGAATATTATAAAAATGCGGGCACCTTTCTCCTTTATTAAAATGTTTTAAATTCGCAACAGGTCGAAGTGTCTATCTCATAATGGGCAAGGCACGGCCCACGAGCCAGATGCGGCCCGATCAGCCATTTGATGTCTTTATATAATAATAATATAATCAGCCTATAATGTTCCCACTGCTGGGACACAGGCCTCCTCTCTGTGAGAGGGAGTGGGCCGTAACCCACCACGCGGGCCCAGTGCGGATTGGTAGATGTCACATGTCTTCGAATTTTTGGTTCTAGGACATGATGTCTTTACACAAAGTAAAACTCGTACACTCGTAACTACTCGTACACTCGTAACTACTGGGCCACCACTGCGCAAAAGTTCAGGACTCATCAATCGAAATTCCATCATGTGACGCACGCGACAGACCGCCTCACAATCCAATATGTATCCAAAAGTGGTCCATGCGTTGAATATTACAAGTTTGTTCTTTGTTATAAGAGAACTTCGAATCCCAAGGGTTTTAATGGAAAAAGCGTGTTTGATTCAGTTTAACGACCGAAATTCTTAGGCTTCTGGGACAGATTAAATTCTAATCTATATTTAAATCTCATTTTGAATGGAGTTTAATTACTGATAGCAATCAGTTTCATCAATCATTGCTCTAGAATTGGTACATTTAGATTGTAATGAATGGCTGAATAATATTTACTCTGATTGTCATGATTTCAAAGTAGTAACTCTTATATAATCAGCCTATAATGTTCCCACACACACACACACACCCCCACACACAGCACACACACACACAACACAGCACAGCACAGGCCTCCTTTCTTTGAGGGAGTGGGCTGTAATTTACCACGCGGGCCCAGGGTGGGTTGGTAGATGTCACATGTCTTCGATTTTTTGGTTCTAGGACATGCCGGTCTGTCAGGGTTCGAATCTACGTCCACACTCGACTCGTAAGTCGTGGCCGTTTCCACTCGGCCACCACTGCTCTTAAAAATACTCGGTAAGACTCATGCCATTGTAAAACTATTAGCCAGTAAGAAATGTACCTGAAGTACAGACGCCATCGCATCAAGCTACCCGAAACTGTCAAAGTTTCCCAATCAACTTTGAACCTTAAGTTTTAGCGATAAAGTTGAAAATTTCTTAAAGAAATTTGACAGATTGTAGTAGCTTGATGTGCTGGCGTGGGTACATATTTGAATATCGAAAATTAAAATATCTACGGTTAAAATATCAATGTTCAAAACATCGAAAATTTAAATATCGAACGACCATAAAATTAAAATAACGTAAGTTTATACTGTCGAATAGTTAGATTCCTACGTCCAATATATCTAAAATCTAATTATCGACAAACGTGACATCGAAAGGCTTAAATATCGAAGTACAGAGTATCGAATGTCCTAAATATCGATGTTACGGCTGATAGCCGAATTGCGGCTACACCTAGTTTTAACCAAACCTAACCTCGGAGTGCCCTTCGCTCGCTCTTGCATCCTACGTCGCCTCCCGAAGTAAACACGAACTGCATGTGGCCGGCTGCACCTAGATGTATATCTGTCAAAAACTAGGTGTAGCCACACTTCGGCTATTAGCCATGACATCGACACTTATTTTATGTTGTGCTACAAAAGTTTGTGACAGAAACAAATCGCTGCAAAACCGACTCCACGTGGTCTTGTCTGCCCTACCCCTAGAGTGTAATTTAAGTCCGCGTAGGCGCGGAGGGGCGAGGCGGCCCGCGAACTGAGGAGGAGGTGGCTTTAACACCCGCTGCCGACCAACCACCAATCTCTTATGGAAAAGTGACTTAGAAAGATGCCACCGCGGTCACCGGTGACCGCGAACAATAGATTTTCTATTGATTCTAATGATTATAATTCTCTAAATATGTACTTGTTACTGTCGCGAATCATATTTTGATCAAGATACAATCTGACACTGACCTGCAAATTGCAAAAAACATAAGAAAATTTGAATTTCGCGGTCTCAATTACCCATTCACCTTAAGGGCGAGATTTTTTTTCCGCGTGACCACATTAAAGTCGTCACCTGACAAAAATACAAGAATTTGGTAAGTCTCGGATAAACTTGACTGAAATAGTCTGTCTGATATATAGAAATAATATTATCCTCTTCGTCTATTAGTCTCACTGCCGATATGCTTCGCTTCTTGATTATTAGCTGACTCATGACAAATAGAGTGTGGAGCTTCCCACTTTGTTTTCCTTCCAATGATAAATGATGTACGAAAAAATGGGAGAAAGGAACCAAAGTTGAAATGGAGGAGCCACACTTAGGCTGTTTTACACTTAATTTTGATTGCTATAGAGTTGGAAATAGAATAACTTTCTGCCAGTAAAAAAACTGAAACCTTTAGTTTTTTATTTTTTTCGCGAAAAATAATTGGATATCGTAGTGGTCTGGATTTTTATGGTTCCTTTTTTAAACCGATTCGATTTTTTTTGACACAATAAGCAAAGTTAGTATGTAGACCAATGATATTATAACTGTTTTTTAATTACTTATTATGTTTAATATTTATAGAAAAGTTGTTATAGAATGCTTTAAATTGATTATATGTTTTGATAGACTGAAGCGATTGCGACGAAACAAAGACTAATCACTATTCCGAGTTCTACACTATAATTGAGTATAAAAATGAACCATATTGGTTTGGTACTTTTTACGTTGAACCTGTTCAAATAGTAAATCTCTAAAAATAGGCAAAATTTCAGAATAATCAGTTCAGTGGTTTAGGCGTGAAAAGGTAACAAACAAACCTACTTTAGCATTTATAATATTATAATTAGGATGTCTAGAAGTGGCATTTACACTTGAAACTATTCTATAATTTAGTATCATGTACAGACGCCAGCACATCAAGCTACTACAAACTGTCAAATGTCTTTAATAGATTTTCAACTTTATCGCTAAAGTATAAGGTTCAAAGTTGATTGGGAAAATTTGACAGCTTCGGGTAGCTTGATGTGCTGGCGTCTGTACAACATACAACAACATGCTCAGCCTATAATGTTCCCACTGCTGGGACACAGGCCTCCTCTGGCTCTCTGTGAGAGGAAATGGGCCGTAATCCACCACGCAGGCCCAGTGCGGGTTGGTGGATGTCACATGTCTTCAAATTTTGGTTCTAGGACATGCCGGTTTCCTCACGATGTTTTCCTTCACCGTTTTGAGAGCAGTGGTGATGATATAATTTACACAAAGTAAAGCGCCTGTCTGGGTTCGTACCTATGACTTACAACTCCTAAGTCGCGGCCGTGACCACTGGGCCACCACTGCTCAGTATCATGTAAATACCTATAATTCCAAATCAACCAAAGTATCGGTACCTACCTACACCCCAAACCTCCCAACCCGCTTTCAAAGCCTTAAGGGGCTTACAGGACCTAAACACAAAAAAACGCAAATTTTAGAAACAATAAAAGTCGATAAAGATCGACTACAGTAAACAAAATCAGAAAAATATATGATATTCTTCAGGATATATGCTAGGTAAATAGTGTGTTGAAAACATAATACAACTAGTTTGATACGATAGAAAAAAATCATGAAGATACCTCTAAAAACTTTCTTTTTAGAATAAAAACCGTAATATAAATACAATCATTCTGATTTTTTGTCAGATTATTCTACAAGCAACATACTAAAGTATAACTAGTGTTTTAATTTTTTCGTCCAAACAATAGATTTTTTTGTAAGTAATTAAATAATTGCTTCATATTTTGCAATTAATTAACAGCGTTATGTCATCGCGCTTCTCTTTCTCTTTAGGTCATGTGGGCCCCTTAAGCTAATTCCGGTACCAGAATCGAATCGCCTGGCCGAGTCGCAGCGATCTTATCGATCAGATAGCTAAGCGAGTAACCGCTGCCTCCACAGAACCGATGGCGCGGAAGCTAATTGAATCGATTAAATTATACTCGATGTTACGTCGAATTATTTTTTTGTGGCGTTCCAATTGGTTTTAAGAAGTGGCGTGATTTTATTTGGATATTGGAATGGGATTTAAATGAGTTTTTCGGTTTAACACGATATTTACCCGATGGTATTTTTTGAAATTTGATTTTAGAATTCTTTACAATTATTTAGAAGCGCTTTTTGTAGGACGTTAATATATTTTTAAGTAGCAGCGCCCTACGGTTTCACCCTCGTAAGTTTCGATCCCGTGGGAATATCGGGATGAAAAGTATCCTATGTGTTAATCCAGGAAATGGTCTATCTATGTGCCAATTTTTACCCAAATCTGTTCAACGGTTTACGCGTGATTGAGTAACAAACATCCAAATGATGTAAAGATATTAGCTTGGTAAACGCAGAAAATATAACGTTGTATGATTTTAACACATGCGGGGTGCTTCAGTACATAATAAAGAGTATATATGTTACCGCTAATGTGCGTTGACTTGTTAATCTGCAGTTTATCTGGTTGAGTCCGTTAAAGTGGAAATAATGTTTGTTACCGGCCAAATCCGGTTTTAGGATTAACTAGTTTCGCCTAGGCCAAACCAGTTTTCCCTACACGGGTTGCATGGTTGCGGTCGGTCGATAGGCGACGTAGGATGCAAGAGCGAGCGAAGGGCACCCAGACGTTAGGTTTGGTTAGGTTACTTTAAACCCTTTACACAGAAATAGGAGCTCCGCTGAGCGGGGCTCCGTTGACGTAGGATGCAAGACCGAGCGAATGAGAACTGGTTTGGCCTAGGCGAAACTAGTTCATCCTAAAATCGGGCTTAGCCGGTAACATATTTCACACTTTAACGGATTGTACCGGGTAATCGGTAATTTGCAGATTACCTAGTTAATGCGCATATTAACGTATTCCATATTCTAACGGTAACAATATTATATTCTATTCTATTCTTGAAACATCGTGAAAAAACTAACGGCTTAACGTGTTGTCCGAGGCACGGAGGGCTCTTGGTATGTGAAGATGGTCACCCATCCACATACCAACCGTGGCAAGCGTAGCTCGATCGACACAAGCCCCTCTTACTTAGCCACAACAATGAAGTAGCCGTTATTTCTTGAAATAGTTCTTACATCAGTGCAAATCATTGTATCTCAAGAACCCGTTTGTCCTAACACACAGGGCTCCTCAGTGTGGCAATCCAATTTATTGCGACTGTTATTAGATGCATACACTTTGGCCGAATGCCAGACAACTGAACCATCTCTCTGTTTTTATCTCGCTGAAATAACGGTATTCTAAACTATGAGAGTTTGGAGCAGAATTTCCTTGAGCTAACCACTTTAATTTACGTTGTGTAATGTAATTACAGTGTGTATACATAAAAGAGGTGTTTTTATTGCCTATGTTTTTCGTCCATTCCCAGTGACTGTATACCATTGAACGCTTCTAACAATTATATCACACTAATATTATAAAGGCGAAAGTTTGTGTGTGGGGGTGTCTATGGGGGTGTGTTTATATGTTTGTTACTTCTTCACGCTTAAACGGCTGGACCAATTTTTATAAAATTTTGTATGGAGGTAGCTGACACCCTGGATTAATATATAGGCTTCTTTTTATCCCGATATTTCCACGGGATCGACATTTACGCGGGTGAAACCGCGGGGCGCAGCTAGTTCTCAAATATAAAAACTACGTTACAATATTGGCTATGATACAAGAGCATATCATTACCATCACTAAAACACGACGTTAAACATCAAAGTTTACCATTAAAATTCATCATTTGCACTTCACTTTGATCTCTGCTTACCCTCAAAAACACACGCACGAGTTTATACAGCCGTTAACGAGGTCGTAACTAAAATACGGCGGTTGCCGAAACGGGAGCACCCTGTATACAAAGCGGAAAGTTCTCAACTTTCGCAAATAATGGCGGTGGCTCGGAATCTCGTAGACCGGAACATTTTAATTGTTTGTGATTTAATTACTTATTTTAAGGAATTACAGAGAATTTGTAGAACATTTTAGCTAAACAAGGATTTTATGTTAATTAAGGATTCATAAATATTATTGCGCTTAAGATTGTCTTTGGCTGTATTAACAGGATAAACGTGTATAGTATATTCCGGGTATCCGGGAAAAAATTCCGGAATAAAGTCAGGGATTATAAACCCTGGCTATAATTCGCCATTTTATACCAATTAGGAAACGTCGACTCCATCTAGCAGATTTTTGAACCCGTCAGCCTTCAAAACAAGAGTGAACAGGCATCTACTGGGCACGCTCGTTCCATTGTAGACTTCACCCATCGCTTTCCACCAGGCGAGATCGAGGTCGAGAGCAGGTCCATTTGGCAATACAAGACTAAAGTAAAAATGTTTAGACGGTGCAACTTGTTGCTGCAACTGATGGTATGCAACAGGCAATTCAATCGCAACGTGTATCATCATCTGCTTAGCCTTTTGTTGGGGTCGGTTTCCAGTCTAACCGGATGCAGCCGAATACTAGTATTTTACATGGAGCGACTGCCTATCTGACCTCCACAACCCAGTTACTGGGTAATACGATACCCCTTGGTAAGACTGGTTGTCAGACATCCGGGTTTCTGACTGCCTGTAACGACTGTCAAAGACCCACGGATGACAACCAGTCTATTAGGTACTCTCAGTTTGAATCATTTTGTAGATTGCTAATCCATTGCTCCATATGTTGGAAAAATGTAAATAACGCAATGAATGTTATTGAACTGTCAAAATGAAACGCATTGCTACTGATAGTGTGTTACGTAATTACCCTGCGGGACCAACGGATTAACGTGCTTTCCGAGGCACCGTCAATCAATCGGAATCGCAACGTGTGTATCAAGCATAGAAATGTAGAAATGTTCTTTCATATATCTATGGTATCAGGCATAATGCTACTTATTTGGTCGAGTAACCAAGCCCAATAAGTTCCACAAGTGAAATATCTTGTACACATACATACATAATCAGCCTATAATGTTCCCACTGCTGGGACACAGGCCTCCTCTCGGTGAGAGGGAGCGGGCCGTAATCCGCCACGCGGGACCAGTGCGGGTTGGCAGATGTCACATGTCTTCGAATTTTTAGTTCTAGGATATGCCAGTTTCCTCACGATGTTTTCCTTCACCGTTTTGAGAGCAGTGGTGATGAAATAATTTACACAAAGTAAAGCGCCTGTCTGGGTTCGAACCTACGACCTACAACTCGTAAGTCGCGGCCGTTACCACTGGGCCACCACTGCTCTTGCTTCAAATATCTTGTAGGTATGTTAAAATAGGATGAAATTGAATAGGTACGTCAAATTAAAATATCTAATTCAACGTGTTGTAAAGAAAATTTAGAATGCATAACGTGCCCGTAGGCGAGCGATTTGGCAACGTCGACTTGACGCCTTTTTATATTTATTTATTTATTATATTTTACAGAAAGCTTACATACTAATAACACAATCAAAAATCATTCGTAGGCAGGAAAATTTGCTAATTACAAGCTTCCACATTTAAACAAAATTATAAATCAAATCAAATCAAATCAAATCATTTATTGGTTTGCAAACATGGGTATTTAGTACATAGATGTTTTAATATAAGAGTCCTCCATGCTCTACCGTCACATGGGCACGCAAAACATATTATTATTTAATTTACACAAATTTAAAGTTATTATAATTTTAAATAAGAATTACGAGAATTAATTATTACAAATACAAATTAAATTAAAAAAATATACAAATTAAAAAAATGTCACAATAATTTAATACTGGCAAATGTCAATGTTATATAAAAAAAAGAAAAAATATGTTAGATGTCATCAAAGTTACAATGAAAACAAAATAAGAAATGTCAAATGGTATAATAGCATGTCAATCGGTCAGTGATTCATCATTAAGGAAGTCGTCAATTGCGTAATAACTTTTTTCAATTAAAATTTTGATAAGTGCCCTTTTAAATTTGAATACAGTCATAGTTTTAATAATATTAGGTACTTTGTTAAAGATGCGTGGGGCAATGCCAAAAAAACTTTTTTGCATTAGTGCGGTTTTACATTTAACTTGACACAATTGATGTACATATTGAGTTCGTGTTGGATTCCTTCTGACTGCCGACAATTTTTGAAATAGATGTGGATTATTTTTCACAAATAAAGCCGATTCCAGTATGTACAAAGACGGAAATGTTAATATTTTCAAAGATTTAAAATAAGGAAGACAGCTATCTGTTGTCTTAAGACCGCACATTGACCTTATGCATCGCTTTTGCATCTTAAATATAGTTCTACGCATTGCCAACTTGCTTTATGTTGTGACTTCTGCGATGAATGGATTGCTTATCGAGTGTGCGCTAAAATAGATACTTCAATTTTCACATTTTAGGCAATTACTTAGTTCGCACTTTCTAAGAAGATAATGGCGCCGATTCCTTTGTTCACAAACTAAACTAAATTAAAGTTCAGTGCATCTTTTTCTTTCTATTTCATTAAGAAAAGGACGGAAGATAAATGTTAGTTTAGTCCTGTCGCATTAGTCTGCGCCTGACGTAAATTGACGTATTTTGAGTAGCCATTTTTTAATCTCGTCTAAACTTGTCTATGTAGTATCTTAATTTGACAGGACTAAACTAATTTAAATCTTCTGTCCTTTTCCTAATGAATTAGAAAGAAAAAGATGCACTGAACTTAAATTTAGTTTAGTTTGTGAACAAGGGAATCGGCGCTGATTACAAGATTTTTTTTCATGAATTATAGATTTGGGGAAATGACAATTTATAATGATTATGTAACAGTCACTGCATCTCCTATTTCGATTTGGCGCAAGTTTTCAATAAATTTCATCCTGTTTAATAGAAACTTTTACAATGATGATAGATCGTTTTCTCCTCAAATAAGTTCGCTCATATTAACGTCGAAAAGGTTACTCGCACTCTATCAATCTTAGTTCTAGCTAGTTTGTGAATATCCTTTTCCAACGGTTTGAGGCGTAAAGAGTTTTCTATGAAGTTTATTTGGATTGGTTGTTAAGCAAAAGGGCAGTACCTAAGATTTAAGGATCTGCTTAAGCGACACATGAAGGGTTGTGACGTAGATCCATCTCAGTGGGAAGAGCTTGCGTTTTTTTTTTGTTGTCCTTAAGCAGTCATATAGATTTTATTTGGCTATACAAACTACAAATAACAAAATTAAATCCTAACTTAACTAAAACTATAAACTTTGAGACTCGTCGGCTTTCAAAACTGGATCGAAGCGTGACGAACTAAAAGCCCGACCACCAGCGGCCATCAGTTACAATGTGTCCACTCTGTGCAGGAATATTTGTAAACAAAGGTGGTTTTTCTAGCCACATGAGATGATGAGAGCCCATGATAGACGCCAGTAGGGTGATGATGAAACGGTCGCCGTAGCCGAAAACGGCATGGAAGGATTATTATTAAAGCTAAAGGATGTTATTGAGTTTGATGAATAAATGTGGTTATGTCAATGTGTATTCTTCTGCCCACGACTTCGTCCTCGTGAAATTTATTGTTCTATTGTCTTACCAAGGGGTATCGTATTAACCAGTAACTGGGTTATGGAGGTCAGATAGGCAGTCGCTCCATGTAAAATACTGGTATTCAGCTGCATCCGGTTAGACTGGAAGCCGAATCCAACATAGTTGGGAAAAGGATAGGCAGATGATGACTCAAGAGGTAGATAGACCCTTCCCAAAACAACAGACGCCTCTATCTAAATATAAACAGTAGATACAAACATAATACAGAAATCCACCACAGAAGTCCTAAGCAATCAGTCTGAGCCCTTATCACAAGGGGCTATTAATATTATAAGACAAATTATTTATTTAAGGCGAAAGCGCCAGGGTAGCCCGCGAAATTCAATTTTTTTTAGGTTTTTTGCAATTTGCTGGTCAGTATTAAGTAGTACGTTAATAAAGATATGATTCGCGGTCGTAACAAATATGTATTTACAGAATTATAATCATTAAAGTTATCAACACAACTCTCTAAGACCATGTAATCCCCAAGAATGACTATTTCATGAAATCTTGACATTTGGGGATTACATGGTCTTAGAGAGTTGTGTTGATGACTTTAATGATTATAATTCTGTAAATACATATTTGTTACGACCGCGAATCATATTTTAATCAACATACAACTTAATACTGACCAGCAAATTGCAAAAAACGTAAGAAAATTTCAATTTCGCGGGCCACCTCAGAGCCTCCCCCTTAACAAGGCAAGACAAGAAGCCACCGAAGCTATCAAATTGCGTAGATAGCATATTGAAGATTGTATTAGAAGACAGTCTTTACATCGGGAAACATTCCAAAGGGTACCTACTAAACGACTTAATGGAATATTGATCGATCTCAGTCGCAAGCTCGACTATTGAAATGAAATGTTTTTAGGGTTCCGTAACAAAATGGTAAAACGGAACCCTTATGGTGAGACTCTGTTTGTCTGTCTGTCACAGCTGGATATCTCAAGAACTGCTAATGCTATCAACTTGAAATTTGGAATAGTTTTAGATGACGTTTGCCCAACTATTTCGCAAATAAGAAAGAAATAAACATATAGGTATGTATATTTTTCAGGGGTCTGAAAAAATTTTCTGGCTTCGTACATATTTGTAGGTATGTAAACAATTTTTTTTGTAACGTAACTATTTTACGGTTTTCGGATTTTTATTATTTTTCTTTACTTGTGCTACATGACATGGCTTCTTGCTAAATTTCATGATTCTAGGTCAACGGGAAGTACCCTATAGGTTTTGATTTTGGAACATAAACGCCCGTATGTTTTTATTGCGTTGACTTGAGAAGTTTTATTTTTTCACGCTTCTAAGAATTGCAGTCTTGTTGAGTATTTGATATTAATTTCAACTTGATAACTCCACGCGTTCCGGAGAAAAGGGTCTTGACGGACAGACAAATTGACAGCGAAGTGATCATAAAATGGTTCCGTTTTTCCTTTTAAGGTACGGAACCCTAAAAATCACCTGTTACCTATATAATTGCAATAAGTAACTAAGCGGTCAAAATGTAAGGAACAGGTAGTTTTTAAGATAGTAGATTATAGTTGTATTATTTATTATTATTAGTATTATTATAGTAGATAGTAGCGAAGGGTAAATTTTTTGTAAGAGGTAAGCCGGCGTAGATATCTTTAATATGATTATATTATTTGTCTATAGAATACTGACTGTGCCATTTTTCAAAGGAAAGCCGATAGGAATCGAGTAGTATGGAACCTTCGCCACTGGTAGATAACTTTTTAGGATATTCTAAGATAAGATTTTTAAATTACCTCTTAGGCGATTCTCTGACAAGAGGAAATTATATTGTATGCGAATAGAGCCGCGGGAAAAAATCCTTATAAAATATGGCTGTCTTTTCTTCAAGATAAAAACTTCCAAGCAGATTTAAACGACGAGGAAACTAACTGAGGTTTAATTTATTACTCTGATCTACTGATTCATTTATATTGTAGAGTTAGCTAAGCCTTTACTCAAGGTATTGTTTTAGCTGGAACTTTATAAACCATCATCTGCCTAGCCTTTTAATAATAATAATAATCAGCTCTCGTTGGGCAGCTGGATCAAGGGCTTGATCCAGAAAGCGGTACTTCTGGACACGGCCCGAATAGTTAGGAGGTTCCTCTCTCTGGAGCCCTGACCGCCGGTAGCTTGGACCCTGTTCCCGATACCGGTGGGCTACTATTTTTTATATTTTTAAATGTTTTTATACTAATATTTAAAAATATAATTTATATGTATTTCATTGAATAATTTAAGTAAAATAGGTAGAATAGGTAAAATACACAAAATAATCTTATACAATAATAAACTAATATCTACATATTAAAAACCTTAAAACTATGACTATACACGTAACGTTCTCGGTGTCGTGCTTTTTCCCAACTATGTTGGGATCGGCTTCCAGTCTAACCGGATGCAGCTGAATACCAGTATTTTACATGGAGCGATTGCATATCTGACCTCCACAACCCAGTTAGGCAGTTACTGGATAATACGATACCCCTTGGTAAGACTGGTTGTCAGACTTTCGGGCTTTTGACGACCCGTAACGACTGTCAAAGATTCACGAATGACAACAGGGACCAACGGTTTAACGTGCTTTCCGAGGCACGGAGAGCTCTTTTTGATATATAAAGAGAAAGACCCATCCACAGACCAACCGCGGCAAGCGTCGCTTAACCTGATCAATAGACCCGTGCGGCTGATGATAGATGGTACACATATACATATATTAATAGTTAATTGCTAACTGTTCACACCACCCCGGCGAGTACTCGTTTGTCGCAGCGACAAGAGTTATCAAAAATAATAATCGCTCGACGACGCTCACTTGGCGGGCAGATTACCTACTCGCTTGTCACGCTTGTTACATACGCATACCAGCGAGTAATCGTTCGTCGCCGCGTCGTCGGGCACTCAAAAAGTACTAAGCATGAATTCACGATAGTATTTCAATCATTAGTATTATGCTATTAATGGGATTTGGATGAAAGGCACACAGATAGTTTATAATAACCTGGATTAGTAACACATAGGATACTTTTTATCCCGGTAGTACGTTTCCGTGGGATAATTTCCGACCTCCACGCGGGTTTAGCCGCGGTCAATAGCCAGTATAATAATAAATCGTCAGAACTTAGATATTCAGAACCACACTATTCCGCTTTTATAAAGGAACTGACCTAATTTCTCAATTCGCAGTAATCTCATTCACGTTTCTATGGTAATATCCAGATTGAAAATCGTTGGGGCAACAGCTGCCGTTATGTTTATGCATATAAAAAGGAAATTGGGTCATCAGAAAAGTAGGTTTTCATACCTTTTGCATGAAATTATCGAAGTTAGTTAAAGAAACGATGCACTATTCTGTGAAGTTCATTTCGAATCTCTTTCTAGGAGTAAGGCAACTGTCAAAATGGCGCTGTCGTAACTAGTTCCGAAGACAAGCTAATAATGCAAGGCGTTGCAAACTGATTCGTTGTTGTGTTTGGGCTGGTGTGTTTGGCTCTTCAATAAAACTAATGGACTGTCTAATAATGATGTTATAATAACTGCATCGGTTGGAAACACAGAATAATATACCACCCGCTCGCTTGCGAGATCTAACGGTTACTAGTTTTATTGAAGAGCCAAACACACCAGCCCAAACATTATCCGGCTCGAAGGACCAATGTTTGGGCTGGTGTGTTTGGCTCTTTACCAAGCGAATAGAAATTTAGAATTCTGTTTATTAATAAAATGAGCTAGCCTATATACATATTTTGGGTAGCACTAGTGGTAGCGATGACACCATACAAAATATAGTTGACCAATCAGTGGGCGGCAGCGCGCGGGCTGCCGCGCCTGTGGAGCCCTAGCACCTCGGTGGCGCGCTACGTATAAATACCGCGATCTGGCGCGCGCGCGCCTCAGTGTCCGATGCGCGCGCTTCACATGCGGTGGTGTCGTCGATGCTTGCAGGTTAGCTGGTACAGCTCTACCAAATGTATACCATATTTTGTCTAACTATTACAGTTATGTCACAATAACTACTTTTCCATGTTAAAATATGCAATAGTAACGCCGAAAAATCCTTATATCTTATTTTTGTTAAATATCAATATCTACTCGTGCAAAGCCGGGGTGGGCCGCTAGTTGATTATATATAAATCAAAATCAGGTCCAAGTGACTTTCAATCTTTGAAGACGGCTTGATTGAATCACATTTGGCTCGATATTCCCTTTACGAGAAAACAATGGTTGTCTCAGGGGTAAAAGCAGCCATATTGGGTAAATCAGGAAAATGCCTAATAGAAGCTCTTGGCGTTTTTTACGACACCCATGGGACACAGACACGTATGGATTGTTTTTAACATAGATTGCCAGCAAGAAAAAAGCATGGGGAAAAATATTGTTGTATTTTCGATTTCTAGAAGGTACTACTCAGACTATGTAAGCCTTGTGGGGCTTGTGGCTAAGTAATAAAAGCCGCACGGTCGATCGACCAGGTTAAGCTACGCTTGACGCGGTTGGTCCGTGGATGGGTGACCATCTTTACATACCAAGACCCCTCCGTGCCTCGGAAAGCACGTTAAGCCGTTGGTCCCGGCTGTCATTCGTGGATCTTTGACAGTCGTTACGGGTCGTCAGTAGCCCGAAAGTCTGACAACCAGTCTTATCAAGGGGTATCGTATTACGCAGTAACTGGGTTGTGGAGGTCAGATAGACAGTCGTTTTATGTTACTGGTATTCAGCTGCATCCGGTTAGACAGGAAACATTGTTGGGTTAACAACAACAACAATTTTGACGAGTTAAAAGCACATAAATGTACGGAACAGCTGATTTTTTTCGCGATTTCATGTTTGGTCCCATAGTAAAAGTTGTGAAGTGAAGTGTGAAGTGTCTTTGTGCCAAGTCTCTTTAAACTTTTTTTTTACTGCGAACATTTTCAAGTCACGACCCTATTAACCCTTCCCAAAGAATACCACAAACTAATGAGTATATAACCATATAAAAGTCATATAACCTCTTTCCAATCTACATTGCTCTTATGATTTATTTGCGTGCTATTCCAAAACCATTTGTGATTCGTCAAAATGTTTGAGCTCGTAAAATATATCAGACTAGCTTCTGCCCGCGGCTTCGCGTGCTTGGAGGGCGGATTATCTCATGATAAATTATTGTATTTCTGAAAGTACGTTTGCACAAGCATTTTTCAACGTCAATCATATTTTAAAAACTAGATGAGGTCGGTGTTTCCTATCTGACTACTCTGAGAAGAAAGGCCGAAACAAACTCAGAGGTCACAGTCTCTTTTAAAGTTCAGACATAATCTTTGTCAGATCATGTGAAAATCATGTAGATTGATGTCTGAAGTGGTGTTTTGAGGAAAGAAACACATGTATATTGAGTGTGGGAACGTCCGAACGCACTACCGGATTAAAAATTATCCTACGTCCTAACCCAGGTCATCATCTATCCTTGTGGTTATCCAAATCCATTCAGTCGTGAAAAGGTAATAGACAGATCATAGAAAGACAGAATTACGTACGAATTATTTTAATTATTGAAGATATGGCTTAGCAATTGGGAAACCATGTATGCTTTTATTAACTGCCTCCCGACCGATTTCGATCACGGTGGCCAATCTCAACGGAGATTAGCCAGGTAGGTACCTACGCAGGAGATATTATAGTGCCCAAGTGTGTGCGCAAACACAGGTGCACTCTCTGTTCCTTTACTCTCACAGTCCGACAGGACGGCGATCCAGTACGATCGTGTCGGATTGCCGTCCCATCGGACTCGGACATCGGACATCGTGACTTTACAACGGTCAAAAACGATCCTGATCTCTATCAGGATCATTTTAGGCCTTTGAACTTTTCACATTAGAACTGCTCTCAAAACGGTGAAGGAAAACATCGTGAGAAAACGCCTTATGCCCTAGACCAAAAATTCGAAGACATGTGACATCTACCAACCCGCACTGGGCCCGCGTGTCCCAGCAGTGGAAGCCTTGCAACACGTACAGACTTCCCAAAAAAGAAACACAAGTCGCCGTGAAGTTTTTATTCAGTCGCAAGTTTCCTTGATTCAGTCCAAGTTTTCCAATTACCTCCTAATTTAAGTTAGGGATGGCTGGGGCTGTTCGCGTAATGGTTTCGACCACGCAACCTTCCCACTTTACATGAATTATGAGACAGGTTTTTCCCCGTTTGAATCCTATAGTTGATGTTGGTCAAAAGTTATTTCCATATACTAATAACCTATTTCACCACCACTATATAAGTTATGGTCTCTCCCCGGTCGTGTCGGATTACCGTCCCATCGGACTATGAGAGTAAAGGAACAGAGAGTGCACCTGTGTTTACGCACAGACTTGTGCACTAATATCTCCTGCGTACCTGGGTAATCTCCGTTGAGATTGGCCGGCGTGACCGAAATCGGTCGGGAGGCTATTAATATTATAAGTTATGGTTAAATTATCGGGTAAATAATAAATGGTAAACGCGTACCTGTTTCAAACCGCTCCCGCACTATTCCGCTCGTCCAATAAGGGCACAGCTTCTACTCGTATAATATTCTAGAAGCCGCGTGAGAAACAGACGACGCGCACGTATCTTTTTGACATTAGTCGTGTGACGTCTGTCAATTGGGCGCACCGAATAGTGATTCTCTCATAAACAATTTTACGAAACTTTATCTTCGCCCCGAACCCTATTGTTTTTGTATATATTTATGTTACTGGGAATAAAGCATTTACAGTACATGTGTGTATGTTAATATGGTTAAATTATCGTGTGTGGATGTGGAGCTACGTCGCAAACTATATTCCACCTCCTGCCCTCTGTGTCCCAAAACATGTAGTGGAAGTGACCTCTGCGCTGCCACCGACGACACTGTGGAAGTAGCGAAGTTGTGGGCCAACAAGAGTTGATAATAATGTCGTGCCAGCGACACGACGAAGAATTATCGGGATAATAATTTCAGATTTTTTTCTAAAGCTCTGAATATTTGTAGTAAATTGTATGTTTGCTTATTCGAACCTGAGAGTCACAATTAATAATGTTTTTTTGAAGTAAAAACTTCTTTAGTCGCGTTGGGCATTTTTTGAGATGGGAAAAGATCATTGAACTCGCGCCACTGTTACCGTAAGCGACACCGCGCGTGTTTTGTTTATAAGACGATTAAAAAAATACCCGCTTCGGATGTGTTTGGCTGTCCTCGGGATGTCGGTACTCGGTTTTAATGTATATCCGATATGTCAGTGAGTGATGGCAAAGTATTCTGTTCTGTTCTGATTTGTTTTTACTTCTGTCGGCACTCCCGGAGTGCTGTTTCTTTTTTTTGTAATGGAATGAGACCTAAAAACAACGCTATCTATGTAGGATCTGAAGAATGTTTCCTGATAAAGCTAAAACTTCTTTATTCATGAAATTAGCAACAGCAACCTATATAGTAACAATATGTTCCTGAGGCTAGAGAATTTTTCGTCGAAGGAATTTAATCAAAACCGTTCATAAACTTGTGCCTTTTCAACCTGTCAAACGAAAGACAGCTCTACGAACCAAATACTAGCATGAAATGAAACTAATAAAATTAAAACTTTCCTCTCCTTTATAAATCCTAATTATAATAAAGTATGCTCCACGTTTTTACTTCATCAGCCACTAGAACTGAAACTCAACGTAATATTAACGGTCCCTGAAATATTACACGACTCTTCGGAAGAATTTCAGGCTGAAATATCTGCAGAAACTTTATTTCCAGGTATATTTTTTGTGATATAATTGGCACGGTGAAATACGTGGCATAGTTCTTGCCGTCGACTATATTTCACCTGAAAAAAGAATAGGTATTTTCTTGTGTTTTGTAGAAAAGAGACGAATATCTAAAGCCAGGGTACTTTTTAATAAAACCCACAGGCGACAGGTCACAGGCAGTCCGACAATTTCACAAATGATTTTCATAGTTTTACTTCTTTTTAGGGTTCCGTAGCCAAATGGCAAAAACGGAACCCTTATGGATTCGTCATGTCTGTCTGTCCGTCCGTATGTCAGAGCCACTTTTTTCCGAAACTATAAGAACTACACTGTTGAAACTTGGTAAGTAGATGTATTCTGTGAACCGCATTAAGATTTTCACAAAAAAAAATAGAAAAAAAAAACAATAAATTATGGAGGTACTTGGAACTGAAACTCAAAAAAATTTTTTTCATCAAACCCATACGTGTGGGGTATCTATGGATAGGTCTTCAAAAATGATATTGAGGTTTCTAAAATAATTTTTTTCTCAACTGAATAGTTTGCGCGAGAGACACTTCCAAATTGGTAAAATGTGTGTCCGCAGTCAAGGGCAACAGGGCCAACGGGGCCAAATGTCAAATAAATAAAAGACGCCTAGAAATGTGCCTGCCCATCCCTGCCATCAATAATAAGACCTCACGATCTAGAATAAGAAAGGACCTGCGAACTATTCAAAGCACGTTGTCGATGTCAATAAATGTCTGCCGAATAATCGATCTTGCGGTACATAAGGGACGTAATTTGTAGGTCGTTTTGCGTTGGTCGGTCGTGTAAGGTTTATTATATCGATGTGGGTCATGTGGCAGATATTACCTGTTATATACCTTGGTGAGCCAGAGAACAATGTTAACAAAATATTATACAATGTGGAGGCAATGCTAAATTTAAAAAAAACTGGGAATACTAAACAATTCAGCCTATCGCAGTCCACTGCTGGACATAGGCCTCTCCCAGACTGCGCCACAGCACCCTGTCCTCCGCCTTCCGCATCCAGTCTACCCCAGACACCTTCTTTAGGTCGTCCATTCATCTAGCTGGGGGGCGTCCCACACTACGCTTGCCGATACGCGATCTCCACTCCAGGACTCGTCTGCTCCACCGGCCATCGGTCCTTCGACAGACATGGCCAGCCCACTGCCACTTCAGTTTGCTTACTCTGCAAGCTATGTCGGTAGCCCCGGTTCTTTTCCGGATAATTTCATTCCAGATTTTATCCTTCAAAGAGACTCCGAGCATAGCTGAGCGACCTTGAATTTGTGGACCAGCGGGGAATACTAATGCATAGGAATATTTTGAAACTATCAAATAAATCCTTACATCTAAATCACAAAAGCATCGACTGTTTTTTTAAGTGATGTAAACTAAGATAAAGAAAAAAGATTTGATTTTTTGTATGTCAGTCAAAACAGCTGAACGAATTTGGATGAAATTTGGCAAAAGGGTAGACCTGGATGAGACATACAATACTTTTGATTCCGATATTCCCACGGGATCGAGACTTATGCAGGTGAAACCACGGGGCGCAGGTAGTGTCAAAAAGTATTTTAGATGATGTATTACTTGAAAGCTGCTTGCTTGAAAGGTGCTTTGAAAGGTATCTTTCAGACTAAGCACGTTAAGCCGTTGGTCCCGGCTGTCATTCGCGGGTCTTTGACAGTCGTTACGGGTAGTCAGAAGCTCGAAAGTCTGACCACCAATCTTACCAAGACGTATCGTATTACCCACGTCGTCTGACGCCAACGAGTCGACGTCTGCCGCCGACGAGTCGATGACTGTCGCCAACGAGTCGACGTCTGCCGCCGACGAGTCGACGACTGTCGCAAACGAGTCGACGTCTGCCGCCGACGAGTCGACGACGGTCGCTGACGAGTGTCGGCGGCTGCCGTTGCCTCAGCCGTGCCAACGTACTATACGTGTATATGAGCACTTACTTTGCTTACTTTGCGCGTCCGTACTTGGCCCACGTGTCACTATACAACATCAATACTTTAGCCGGTATTCAATTTGAATTAAAGACTAAAGATTTTAATGTTTTTTTTTTTAATTAATTAAAGTGGATAAAGCCAGCAGAAACAAAAGAAAGAGAACCTGCTGATTGATTTCCTTCCCAAACTAAAGCTCATATAACAAAGGCAAGTAATTGTTAGACTTTATTCCTCGTTTACGAGTTTCCCGGGATTATTGAAATAAAACGTTACTGCTCGTATTGATTGCTTTCGTTTAACGTAAGACTTTTATTTCTGCGCTGTTTGGGGCTCGGTCCGTTCGTTCGTGGTGGAAGAGAAATCTCCAGGATAAATCGTTGCGGATCTGTTTAAATTAGTTTAGAATAGTATAATTTTATTTAAATATACCTTTGTTTATTTTGGCGTTAATTATACAGAGTGGCTGGGACATAGATGCACAACCGGTTACCAAGGATTCAGTATGCGTAAAATCTTCGGGAAAAAAATCCAGTGCGCGAAAAAAATCGTCGGGAGAAAAATCGCCCGTGCGAATCTAAGCTTAGTTATTCTTTAGGGAAAGTCTTGAAACTTGGACACTTGTGTATTTCTTAAACATCTGGTTTCTAACGAGTTTATTTTGTTCAATTTACCAATAGTTGTAAGCCCGTTTTGACGTTAAGTCGGCCTATAGTAGTCGATTTTAGTTAATTGTTTTGATTGCAAGACTTTCTTGATTAAAATGCTGGTTAATTCAGAAAGTTGTATTGCTTTGAATATATATATATTTATTTATTTAGGAGTTTTTTTTTAATGTAATAGTTAACTACCACATAATTTATTAAATAGTATTCAAATCCAATTTTAATAAGATCCCATTACATTATATTCAATATTTTTCTCAATTTAAACTTTATTATTACTACATTATTAACAATATTATTATTTTCAGTATTATTTTTTTGATATTTTATTGTATATTATTATATGTAAATAAAAAAACATTTTGTTAGATTTCGAAATATATTGATTAAGAGCCAAGATATTTAGTTACCTATTTATACTGTCATCATCATCTGCCTAGCCTTTTCCCAACTATGTTGGGGTCGGCTTCCAGTCTAACCGAATGCAGCTGAATACCAGTATTTTACATGGAGCGACGGGACCAACGGCTTAACGTGCTTGAGGAGGCTCGGAGCGGTCACGGTATGTAAAAATGGTCACCCATCCACAGACAAACCGCGGCAAGCGTAGCTTAACCTGATCGATCGACCTGTGCGGCTGTTATTATTTAGCCACGGGCCCCTCTCTATTATACTGTCGTAGGGCTATATTAATCTCATTATATATTACCGTCAAATAATATTTAGGTATTTATTTAATCAGCTACTGACGATATAAAATGTTATATCAAGCCTTACATTTCACAGGTAACATTGTAATCTCGAAAACTTATTGAAATAAACGGAATACCTAAGCCGTTTCAGTGAAAAATCGTGGAAATTTAATGGAGTAGAAAGAGTGATAAATTATTAAAACTAATGCTGTGTCGTTTGCGATACGTTGGGCAGTTCACACACTAGGCGTTAAAGCTGCTCGATTAGGCGGTAACTACATCATCCATGGAGAAGAAACCATGGATCCATGGAGAGTAAGTCAAGAGTCTCCGTGGAGTTTCTTGCCCGTTCTTCTCAATATCTCCTTAACCAGAAGTTTCCCAGGGGAGTGCAAGTACGGGGAGTACCTACGACTCTCGACTTCATTAAGGGTCTTCTTACACCCCTTATTTCTGACTGACCTGATTTCAAAAGTACCTGTAAAAGGTTTAATTGAAATAAATGCTTCGAGTTTGAGTTTGAGATCATCATTATCATTTCAGCTGAAAGATGTCCACTACTGGACCTCACACCTCCAAACGTCGCCGCATCGACCGGTCCTATGCTTCTCCCATCCAAGGGATTTTTGCGGCCTTCACAAGGTCATAGGTGCACCTTGTGGGAGGCCTTCCCACAATCCGCCTTCCGGTACGCGGTCTTCACTCCAGGGGGTCCATTTGCTACCCCGGAACATAAAGGGCTAAGGAAGGAGCACGGGTAGGTTTTAGTCAGTAAGAGTCCAGAGCGGGAGGGGTCATTTGAGGATTTCCCATCCGCAAAAAAAAGGGGGTCCATATATTTATTTATTTGTCGTATATTAGCGATATTACCTTCCTAAAATGGAGGGATAAAATGCTGCAGTTAAGTCACTCAGTGCGTTATAAACTTTAGTTTTCTCACAATCATGGCTGGAGTCCAAGTATCGCATTAGGTAGTTAGAGTTTACGACAGTTCCGGATTTATAGCTATTATATGTATAAATACTAATTTACTAGATTAAGAAAGTTGGCTTAGTGGCTGACGTTAATGCGGGCAGGACTAAAACTGGAATGATTTTGGTGCATGGACATCCATGCACCAAAATCACACTAATATTATAAAGGCGAAAGTTTGTGAATTATTTATATGTATGTTACTTCTTCACGCTCAAACGGCTGCACCAATTTTGATAAAATTTGGTATGGAGGTAGCTGACACTCTGGATTAACATATAGGCTACTTTTTATTCCGATATTCCCACGGGATCGACATTTACGCGGGTGAAACCGCGGGGCGCAGCTAGTCGTTCTATAAGTATTAGCTTCGTTTCTCTCTACTGAAAATTAATATCGTTTTTATATCGATCTTAAACATACTTGTAACATCATCAACATCATCTGCCCAGCCTTTTCCCAACTATATTGGGGTCGGCTTCCAGTCTAACCGGATGCAGCTAAATATCAATATTCTACAAGAAGCGACTGCCTATCTTACCTCCACAACCCCTGTACTGGGTAAAATGGTACGACTCGGTAAGACTAGTTGTCAGACTTTTAGACTTCTGACGACTCATAACGAGTATCAAAGATCCACAAATGACAGCCGGAACCAATGGCTTATCTTGATTTCCGAGGCGCGAAGGGATCTTGGTATGGAAAGATGGTCACCCATCCACGGACCAACCACGGCAGCGACTCGTGCGGCTGATATTACTTAGCCACAAGCCCCTTAAAAATGTGAGTACTAAGAAAATGAATAGTTAACATAGATTGTACATAATTGCTATTAGCTTTCAGCTGCTGAAAGGAAAAACAAGAGAAGGAAGTTTAAAACTAATTACAGTTTACAGTTGTTTAAATTCTGTAAGTAATTTTCTGAGAGGGGCCTGTGGCTAAATAATAACAACCGCACAGGTTGATAGATCAGGTTAAGCCACGCTTGCCACGGTTGGTCTGTGGATGGGTGACCATATTTACATACCGTGACCCCTCCGTGTCTCGGAAAGCACGTTAAGCCGTTGGTCCCGGCTATCGTTCGTGGATCTTTGACAGTCGTTACGGGTAGTCAGAAGCCCGACAGTCTGACAACCAGTCTTACCAAGGGGTTTCGTATTACCCAGTAACTGGGTTGTGGAGATCAGATAGGCAGTCGCTCCATGTAAAATACTGGTATTCAGCTGCGTCCGGTTAGACTGGATGCCGACCCCAAAATAGTTGGGAAAAGGCTAGGCAGATGATCAAGTAATTTTCTAAGATGCTGTCTGAAACATTTTATATCTTTTTGTTTTACCCCAGTAGGTAACGGTAACCTATCTGCAGAGTGACTGCGGCAAGTCAGAGTCAAAGTCAAACAATTGAAATAATTAATTTCAAATAGGCAGATAAAAGAATAGAATAGAATAGAATACTCTTTATTATGTACACCATATAAATTACAAACATAATTATAGAAACTGTACAGAGGGTGACACAATGGGCGGTCTTATCGCTAAAAGCGATCTTTTAAAGACAACCTTTGGATGGATTAAAAAGGAGAAGGACAGACAAATACTGTAGGTAGTCTGTGGTGTACCATTTACATAATACACTAAATAAAAAATAAAAAAAGACACTAATAACTTACAAAAGGTAATTTCGTATTTACAAGAATGGGCAAGACTCCACCTTTAAATGTTTTAAAATATTTTGTATACAGTAATTATATGGTATTTAACAATGTAAAGACGATGTAAGTAGGTACCTGGAATAAAATTCCTATAACACAATAGGTAATTTTTTTTTTCTTATTCTTTATTTCTCCTCACAATGACAAGCTTATTCTAGGTTTCACATATTATCATATTTTTGCCGCTCGTGTGTAAGACTAAGAACACTTAAGGCGACTACATGGCCTTAAGCCGGGTCTTTGTCGCACTGCATAGAAAAGAAAGAGAAGCGCGATGACACAACGCTGGTAATTTATTGCAAAATATGAAGCAATAATCTATTTACAAAAAAAATATTGTTTGGACTAAAAAATTAAAACACTAGTTTTTTAGTATGTGGCTTGTAGAATAATCTGACAAAAAATCATAATGATGTATGGTTTTTATTGTAAAAAGAAAATTTTTAGAGGTATCTTCATGATTTTTTATATCGTATCGAATTAGTGGTATTATGTTTTCAACACACTGTCTACCTAACATATACCCTGAAGAATATCATATATTTTTCTTATTTTGTTTACTGTAGTCGATCATATACCTACTTTTATTGTTTCTAAAACTTATGTTTTTTGCGATAAGGTCCTGTTAGCCCCTTAACCTCGCTGATAGATTGCTTGTAAGCATTGATCGTAAGTAAGCAGTGCCTCCATTTATGCTTCATTCATATTATTTTGCAAGGAATATTGCCATCACAAGGCAAGATTAATGATACTTCCAAAGTGAACCAAAAACACCAATATTTACCTTAAAATTAATAAAAAAAACATCAAATCAAATTCACTTCAATCTTATTTCTAACTATAAATCCTTCCGGAACGTTCAATTGAGTGAAAAGTATGAAAAATGATTTTCTTCTCGCACATACAGGGTGTATTTATTTAGAGCGCCGGGTATACAGGTTGAGGTTATAAATCACTGTTGTTTAATCGCGAGCCTATCTGTGAGTTATGAGCTGTCAATGCAGTGTCCTGCCTATAGCGAGTTGTGGTTACCATAATTTGGGATTTTGCAGGACGTCGACAAAGGAAAAAAAAAAATGACTGAATGAAGTGTATCCACGCTTAAAAGCTTAACTTAGTGTTGGTATTTTAAATAAAATTGTTTGGTATAACTTTGCATTCAATTTCAATTATGAAACATAAAAAATATTTGTATGCAACATATTTCGTTTTTAGGGTTCCGTACCTAACGGGTGCCATCTCCCTGTTAGTAAGCTTCCGCTGTCCGTCGATCCGTCCGTCCGTCCGTTTATCTGTCAGTGGACGGTACCTATCTCATGAACTGTGATAGGTAGATAATTGAAATTTAAACAGTGTCTATTTCTATTACCGCTATATCAACAAAAAATAAAAAATCAATCAATCTGCCTAGCCTTTTTCCAACTATGTTGGGGTTGGCTTCCAATCTAACCGGATGCAGCTGAATACCTCTATTTTACCTGGAGCGTCTGACCTCCACAACCCAGTTACTGGATAATACGATACCCCTTAGTAAGTCTGGTTGCCAGACTTTCGGGCTTCTGAAGACCCGTAACGAATGTCAAAAAATGAATGTTAGCCGTTACCAACGGCCTAACGTGCTTTCCCAAGTACGGAGGGTCTTGGTATGTAAAGATGGTTACCCATCCACGGACCAACCGCGGCAAGCGTACCCTAACCTGATCGATCGACCCGTGCGGCCACTTTTTACCATTGTTATTAGGACAGGAAAGCAAAAGTATGCCTGAAGTGAAATGTATCTGTGTTTGTCCCTCTGACTTTTCCTCCGTCCCTCATGGTCACCCTACATGAGTAGAACGCTTCTGTTATGATATTGTGCTCATACAGCTTAATTGGTAAGTAATGAATTTATGTTCGAAATACCCACAATGTGCGGCAAATCACTATTAACGGTTATTAGTCCATATAAATTTATAAATTGCCCAAAGGGTTTCTCTTGTGGAAAATCATGTTTTTAGGGTTCCGTACTCAAAGGGTAAAAACGGGACCCTATTACTAATACTCCACTACCCGTCTGTCTGTCTGTCTGTCTGTCACTAGGCTGTATCTCATGATCCGTGATAGCTAGGCAGTTGACATTTTCACAGATGATGTATTTCTGTTGCCGCTACAACAACAAATAATAAAAATAAAATAAAGTTAAAATTTAAAGGGGTATAAAAGATACGTTTTTTTCGGCGTTTTATGCCTTGTGGTACGGAACCCTTCGTGTGCGGGTCCGACTCGCACTTGGCCGGTTTTTTACGCTATATTGAGTAAACGAGTGGGCGTGGCAGAGGGCGGTATCTTTTACATCTATACTTTTTATATTATAAAGTTGAAGAGTTTGTTTGTTTGAACTCGCTAAACTCAGGAACTGCTGGTTCGAATTGAAAAAATATTTTTGTGTTGGATAGTCCATTTATCGAGGAAGGCTATAGGCTATATAACATCACGCTACGACCCTTAGGAGCCGCGCAGCGTGTGACACCGCGGGGAACAGCTAGTAAATCTATAAAATTATATTACCTATACAGGGTCAAATGGAATTAGCTAGCGACACTCCACAAACGTGATGGGTTTCGATATCTAAACATGATCAAATGCCCCGTTGGTCTCGTGGTCGCAAGCGCGACTGCTGAGCGTGGGGTCCCGGGTTCGATTCCCGGGTCGGGCAAAGTGTTATTGAGTTTTTCCATTAGGAATTTCTTAGTAGCAGCCCGGAGTTTGGAAGTTGGCGGTGTGATACCCCCGTGCCTCGGAAAGCACGTTAAGCCGTTGGTCCTGCGCCTGATCTCTCTCCGGTCGTGTCGGATTGCCGTCCCATCGGACAATGAGAGTGAGGGAAGAGGGGGAGTGCACCTGTGTCTGCGCGCACACTTATTGTGCACTATAATATCTCCCGCGCCGAAGGCTAGTCTCCGTTGAGATTGGCCGCCGTGGCCGAAATACGGTCTGGAGGACTTTATTTATGATCAAACAAAAATAAATATTATGATGAGTTTTTTTGAATTAGTAGACCGGTACTGATTTCCCCCGTTCTTGTTTCCACCCGAAAAGTAATATACTTTATAATCCCGTTTTATCAGACGAAATGGAGGTGGTACAGTCAAAGAAAAAAGTACTAAGCTATTATTAATAAGTATGTTTATTCCAGATCAAATTATTCTACATTATCACAAATTACATCACAGTTTTCGTTAATTATCCAATTATAACTAATTGATTTATTGATGATTGCTACATAAGTCCGACACCTAGGTACTTGACCAAAATGTATGAAACAGCTGTTTTTTTTTCGTGATTTCACAGTTGGTCCCATAGTGAAAGTTGTTCATATTTATGGGTAGAACACCCTGTAAAAATTTGGATGGTGATAAGAAAATCACCCTGTATAATTGGTCCCTAAAAATAATATTTCAGTGGTTGCATTTTCTCGCTACACTGTACTTAATTTTTAAATTTCGGGGAGAATCGAGAATGTAATTAAACGATATTTTTCTTTCGGGGGGAAATCAGTACTAACCCAGTTTTTTTGGGGTCGTCAACCGCTGGTAGTGCAGTCACTTAAAAATCTTGAAATATCAGTAAAAAAACAGTTTTTCTGGTCCATTTGTTTACACTTTTGTCAGTTACTTTTAGAACAACCCTTAAAGAAGTAGAATACAGGAGTTTTTAAATAACACCGGCAATTCCGAAACGTTACAACACTAGCTTTCCGTTAACCCCTTACGGAAGGTCAAAATGCAAATACGGTATTTCCCTCATGGCCTGTACATACGAGCTGCCGACGTCTTAAGCCATGCACACACGACGACATAACGGAAGCTTGTCTGTGGTTTGTCGACGATCGCTTTTAGTGAATTCCCGCCGGATATTCCGGGTAAAACGCCTTTGGGTGTGTTCCATGTATTGAACTGAAAATGCCCGAGGTATTCTGTGCTGCGTGCCTGCATGTACGGAATATGACCTGATGGTTTTTGTCGTGATGGCTGGCTATATTCTGTGACCCCTTTATGTCAATGCTAAAGAAATGAGCAATACCTATCTAAAAAGTTTATACGGGATGGTCAAAAAGTCGTGGATCAAACGAAATCGGGAGATAAAGGAGGTGATTCCTGCTCTGTTCCACTGCGGGCCCAGTGCGGGTGTCACAAGTCTTCGAATAAGGTTGTAGGACACGATAACAATTGTTTTTCACCGTTTGCAGATAAGTGATGATGAAAATAAACTACACAAAGTAAATTGCCTGCCTGGGCTCGAACCCGCGGCATACACCACGTAAGTCGTGGTCGTTATTACTGGGCCACCACTACTGCACGAACCATCGGCACTTAGTTTAATGTTATCCCCGTCAAACATGACAGCAATGCACTCAACTACAATCCGACACAAATTACTATCAAACTAGATCCATTAATCCGTCTAAAACTACTATCGATCTATCTACAATTAACTGAATAATGCATAGCATTATAGACTACTCAATACATCACAGAATGCATCAACTTGATTACGTTAACCATAGTTAAACCTAACTGTGTTATGTTAAAAGCCTTTTAGGAGTAAATATGGATTATACAGCGTTTTCGGGCTAGGTAATGTTACGGCAATTACCTTTCATGGCGGGTCAAAGTGTTATTGGCAAAAATTGTTGTTACGAATCGTTTTTATTGCAAATTGAAGTACAGGTCTTTTCATTAATTTAACAGGATTAATGTTTATCTAATAAAATAAAGAACAATGCTTTTGCTTTTTGCTGTTTCATGATTTAAGTAATTTTTAAGCATGTTTATGAATGTTGAAGGCAAAGCAAAGAAAGTAGGAAAGAAACTTCCAAGAGTCATCATCTGCCTAGCCTTTTCCCAACTATGTTGGGGTCGGCTTCCTGTCTAACCGGGTGCAGCTGAATACCAGTATTTTACATGGAGCGACTGAAGAAAGAAACTCCAAGAGTATTCTATTATACCTATTTATTTTTGTCGTGATGACATGATAGCGTAGATTTTATTACAGGTAGATACAAAACCTTATGTTAAGCACAAACCAACCCCTTCTCACAAATTAAAATAGCAACAACAAAATAAGTACTCAGTATGCCAAGGTCGTTCTTATCTTACATTCAAGGTGATCACCTAAGGGATGGGGCTGTACTGAGCAATGACCTCGACACGCCTGGCCTTGGACAGACGGGCCGAAAGCGGAACCTTTTTGGGCCAAATCAATACTGCTTCCTTTTTTAAATGTAAAAAAGAGGTTATAAATTCCCTTTGTTTTAAAACGCTCCGAGTTTGTTTTTTGCACAGAATTATTTATTTGAGTATTTTCAGGTGGCGAAGGTATTCGAGTATTTTTGGTTAGAAATGGTTTTGTTTTTTATTCTGAATGATTCGGTAAAAGTACATAATGTAAATTGCTTTGTCTTTCCTTATCTACAACAAAACAACGACACGCCTGTAAAACATTACCGTGCCTGTAGGTAATCCACGTAGGGTTAGATAAAGGTGTAAGTCACGAGCAAAAGTATGTATACACTTGGCTTTATTCAAAGTCGATTTTCTCCTTTATTTTTGAATGAAACTTTATATTAGTAGGAACATAGTATTTTCGAACCCATAGGTATATGTAAAGTGTCGTATTTCAACGTTGCATTCGTTATTTCGCGAAAAAATCGCAATTTAAAGTGACCAAGTGTTGACATATTGGTGCTCGTGACTGTATTTGGGGGTGCGGTGAATGTACAAGTATCTCCCGGGCCCCCGACTCAGGGTCAGTTCACACCGAGACGCGACGCGACGCGCAGTTTTCAAAATAGAAATACAATTACAGACCTTATCTACTACACTAAAAGGTACACAATGCAGGGTTTACTACGTCGAGTTACGTAGCGCTGCGTAGCTCACTAAATCGTGTACCTTTTTGTGTAGCAGATAAGGTCTGTAATTGTATTTCTATCTTGAATACTGCGCGTCGCGTCGCGTCTCGGTGTGACCTGACGCTCATGGTACTAGAAGGAACAGTGGGGTTTTAGTCGGTAGGAGTCCGACATAACCCTCCGTTCTTCTTCCCAGACCGAAGGTGTCCAAGAGGATTTCCCCGAGAAAAAAGAAAAACTGGCCAAGTGCGAGTCGGACTCGCACACGAAGGGTTCCGTACCACAAGGCAAAAACGCAAAAAAAAACACGTTTGTTATATGGGAGAACCCTTAAATATTTATTTGTTGTTGTTATAGCGGCAACAGAAATACATCATCTGTGAACATTTCAACTGTCTAGCTATCACGGTTCATGAGATACAGCCTGGTGACAGATAGACAGACAGACGGACAGTGGAGTCTTAGTAATAGGGTCCCGTTTTTACCCTTTGGGTACGGAACCCTATAAAGCTCAAAATCTATGAAAATCATTTGTGAAATTGTCGGACTGCCTGTCACCTGTCGCCTGTCAATTTTTATTAAACACTGGCTTTAGATATTTTCGCTTATTTTCTACGAAATATAAGAAAGTGCCAATTCTTTTTTCAGGTGAAATACAGTCGACAACAAGAACTCTACGTATTTCACCGTGCCAATTATATCACGAAAAATATGCCAGGTTTAAGCGAATATTTCAGCCTGAAATTCTTCCGAAGAGTTGTGTAATATTTCAGGGACCGTTATTATTACGTTGAGTTTCAGTTCTGATAATGCCAATTGTACAAATAATTGAGTCAATTACGTAAAGCTTGCTTGTTAATTAAAATTTCGGTACTGTATACCTCTGAATAGCCAACACGGTAAACATTCGGTCAAAAATATCGTAGCAAAAGTCTGCACCAGTGATAATGTCATACGGTTTAAATACATAATGACGATTTATAACCCTCAAGGTTGTGTTATATCGATTTTATTATGTTCCACGATCAACAGTGGATGTTTACGGGTTGAAGTAATAACAGCCGCTCGGGTCGGTCGATGAATACGCTACTCTTGCCGTGGTCGTGGATAGGATCACACTGAAAAAAAAATATTTCTTACTTTTCATGAAGACTTACTGACTTTATACAGTAAGAAGAAATGTTTGTAAAACAGTAAAAGACAAAACAGTAACTTTTAATGATTGAACATACTATTTTCTGAAAAAAAAAAACAACAAAAAGAAAAAGAAAAACCACCATTACTGTAATGTAAGTTTTCAATGGTTTGAACGATATCACCAAATGAATAATACAGTTAATTTTGTGACCTTTTAGCTACTTAAAACGTTAAAGTTTACTGTCGTGACGGTAAAATTTTGCCTCAAGCTTTAACTGGTTTCGGATCAGTAAAAAATACTGTTTTGAACGCTAGGCACATAAGAAACTGTTTAAAGCAGTTCAGATCAACGTTTTTTCATTTTTTTTGAAGTGAAAACTTCTTTAGCGGCGTTGTACACTTTTTTTGTAATGGGTAAAAATTGTTAAACTCGCGTCAGGACACGTGACCTGATCGAAAATTCGTAAGACGGATGGAGAGTGCTACGGCGTAGGTCAAACTGTGCTACGGCGTAGCTCACACTATGCTACGGCGTACTTCACCATACCAGCATACCAGCGAATATGGCTGTTTTTTGTTTGAATAAAATATTTCGTTTGACATTTTGAAGCTTTTTTTAGATTCTATAATTAGACTCAAACTATTTTAAATAGATATTTAGTTAAGAGCGTTTACGCCGTGCGGCATTTTATACAAACTTTCAAGCCCTTATTTTTCGAAATGAATGAACCGATTTTAATGAAACTTCATACGCATAAGCAGGATACAAAGGTCTAAAAATACTAACTTTTTAGACTTTTGTATCCTGCCTAACTCGCGCCACTGTTACCGTAAGCGACACCACGCGTGTTTTGTTTATAAGACGATTAAAAAAAATACCCGCTTCGGATGTGAACACATCCGAAGCGGGTATTTTTTTTAATCGTCTGTCCTCCGGCTGTCCTCCGGATGTACTCGGTTTTAATGTATATCCGATATGTCAGTGAGTGATGGCAAAGTTTTCTTTTTGTGTTTTGTTTTCACTTCTGTCGGCACTCCCGGAGTGCCACTGTTTTTTTTACTGCTTATTACTTTCAGTGCATCCATTACAAATCGAGACCTCTCCGTGCCTCGGAAAACACGTTAAACCGTTGGTTCCAGCTGTCATTCGTAGGTCTTTGACAGTCGTCCCGTAGTCAGAAGTCAAAAAGTCATGAAAAGCCTCACAAGCAGTCTTACCAAGGGGTATCGTGTTACCCAATAACTGGGTTGTTGAGGTCAGATAGGCAGTCGCTCCATGTAAAATACTGGTATTTAGTCGCGAATCTGAAACAGCTATTGCTAAGTTTATATCTAAACGTTCGATAATATATTATAGTAGTAAGATATGATACATAATTTTTTTGGGTCTTTTACTGTCCCCGTAAAAGTCTCAAACGCCTACGAGGCGGCGTTAGCGCCCACGTTAAAAACCTATGTTCTTTGGCAAGCCGCGATCTGTTTTATATTTTAGCGGATGAGTTGGAGGTAAATATTGGCAATTCAATGTTGTGAAAAAATCGTTTACTTTTACCATGTTTATAATTATGTGGGCACCATGTATCTATCAGATAATTAATTTATATGTCATGGTTTCATTTTTAATTATTTTACCTATTTGTGGTACTTATAGTAATTTTATTTTAGGTGCATCGTCTTCAAAATATTGTAAAACATTTTAAAAGAGTGGAGTTTCTTGCCCATTCTTCTCCATCCGAAAACTACCTTTTGGAATGGGCGACTAGAAACAATTCTATTTTATTGTAATTTTTGACGTTCAAAAGTGCCTTTTATGTTCTTAATTGAAATATTTTTTTTGAAAAATTAATTTATTTTTTTAGCCTTTATATTATAAAAAGGAAGTAGTAGGTATGCCACATACATTAAAGCTCACAATAAAATGCTTTTAGTCACAAAGGTTCCAAAAGAGAGACGCACCGAGGTCATTAATTTGTTGAACATCAAAAGGTCCCAACAATAAGGACAAAGTCATCGTCACGCTGAGCTAATTAATCTTACATACAAACGAAATTTAAAGAAAACTTCTGCGGCCATAGAAAACAGGAGTTTCCATAGTTTTGTAAAGGTTACCTTGGCGACCAGGCAAAAACGTATTTATTTCGGCCAATTATTTGATGTTTATCTATACCAATAATAAAGCTAAAGACTTGGTTTGTTATTTTGGTTGTTTCAACGCGCTATCTCTGAAACTACCAGTCGGATTTGATTTTTTTTTGCATTTGATTGTATAGAGGTATGAGGAACACGGTGTAAAGTTCACTCATACTCTATAGAAAAGGGAGGATCCTCCGACCAGACGGGTGTTGTGCCTGGCGGGCAACTGCCCGATGATTCATGTCGGGCCGTTGTATCTATGCTAGTTGCGCGGTAAACTCTGCTTGCGAGATGCAGGATTTTGTGTGACGTCAATATGACGCGTTGTTCGCATGTGGCGTTGTAGATACCGCTACAATGGCTCAATTCTTGAGGAAGGTTATAGCACAGTCTATACATCATACAGTCGTTCGACGAAGCCGTCTAGACAGGGCAATCGTGCGGGGTGTGAGGGGTGAGACGCGGGAGGTGCGAGCCCGAACTGCATACTGCCACCGTGTTAGTAGTTCGGGACATAACTTTCAGGGTTGATGATTTCGACTTTTTGGTATTGATTTTATTATTGGGATACTATTTTCAAAAATGTAATGGTACACATTTTATTTAATTTTTAATTTATGAAGACAACATACGACATGTAACATTTGAGTGCTTGCTTATTTGTTAAGTTTTTTTTTTTCTAATTATTTTACTTATTATTTTTCTTTTCAGTTTATTTTTTTTTACTTGACATTTCCATGGCTTTCGAGGACGCTAAAGCCAATAGTGCAGTCAAAACGAAAATCCAAAATGGCGGCTGGGAAAATTTTCAAATTTCGTCATGGGTGTCGTTTCCAAATATTTCGAGGGTGATGACAGCGATTATGAGGTCAAAATCAAAATTCAAGATGGCGGCTGCGAAACAATGTAATTTTTCATCATAGATGTCGTTTGGCCTGTTGTTTGAAAATGGGACTGCGACACTATCTGATGTTGAAAAACGTGTGTTAAGTAGAATAATTCCATTCGTAAAAATGGTCAAACTCAGCGGTCGTAGGTACCCCGTACCAGTCATCACTCCAGTTTCCTCATCAATATAGGAAAAAAAATAATTTTCAAGTTTTACTTAATATTCCTCATTCCCTTTCAATATAGTGTACATTATTCTACTTGTCAAGCCCTTGCATTTGATACTTACCTATCTTGAAGGAGTTGTGAAAAATTATGTAATCCGCCATTTTGTGGTGGGGGCCATCTTGAACCGATTTTCATCAAACATAGCTAAGAACACTTCCGACTAATTCACCATCGGTTCAAAATCGGTTCATCCGTTCGGGAGCTACGATGCCACAGACAGACACACAACACACAGACACGTCAAACTTGTAACACCCCGTCGTTTTTGCGTGGGGGGTTAAAAAGACGATATTTTGATAATTGTTAATTATTGTTTATGATAATAGTAATGTTGATGACGATGTTGATCTCAAATAAATTAATTAATAAATTAATATTGTTTACTTGAGACAAGTGACAACCCTAGCTGTCGCGATAATGTCTAGACGTTGTCGGCATTTACCACGAGATCAAAGGCGTCGACCTACTGTATGGTTTTTATACTGTGGTTATAGGTTCTATTAACATCTATTTCACATCGCGCTGCGACTCTTAGGAGCTGAGCAAAAGGAAAAAAGTAAAAAAAAACGCTAAGCGAGAACCAAGTAAAAGCGCGGGCCGGCGATAGGTTGCGACTTGGTGGATCGGAAATCGAAATTTCACGCGGACGAAGTCACCAGCAGAAGCTAGTACAATATTATATCATACTAGCTGCGCCCCGCGGTTTCACCCGCATAAATGTCGATCCCGTGGGAATATCGGGATAAAAAGTAGCCTATATGTTAATCCAGGGTGTCAGCTACCTACATACAAAATTTTATCAAAAACGGTCTAGCCGTTTGAGCGTGAAGAAGTAACAAACATATAAACACACCCCCACACACACACTCACAAACTTTCGCCTTTATATTATTAGTGTTTCCAATAAAAATCGTTTTGTCAGTAGCTCATTTTACCGTGATACGCCGAAAAACTTTTCATGGAAACCCAATTTGTTAAGTGATCGGAAAACGATCGTATTTGCTCTTTTAGTATTCTTTGAATCGTATTAGTGTTAATTAAATTAAATAGTTTACGAGCGCAGCATTTTAGGCGTTAAGGGGCTTAATGACCTAAAGCGTGGTCACTGTTAGATTGCATAGAAAAGAAAGAGAAGCGCAATGACACAACGCTGGTAATTTATTGCAAAATATGAAGCAATTATTTAATTACAAAAAATCTATTGTGTGGACAAAAAATTAAATTATTTAATTATATAATTATATGTGTGGACAAATAATAATATTTTAGTATGTTGCGTGTAGAATAATCTGACAAAAAATCAGAATGATTGTGAACCCAAAAGGAGGGTAATGTTACATTAGGTAGGTGTACATTTAGTTTCAGTGAGCGAAAAAGCCAAAAAGCCGTACGGTATTTTCGACCGTGTGACTAATGCCCTACGATTACAGGTGGAGATAAAGGTGTGATAGCTAAGCCTATCATACATTCTCGCTCAGGTGATTACTAGCTCAAGGTATTTTCTTTAGAGTTCGGTTCGGTTTCGGTAGGAGTGAAATGGGAGAAATTGTCACGTAAAGAAAAAGCGGTATGCGACTTTTCATTTAAGTAAGAAAGAGACAGAGAGACAGTTTACATGGTTTTTGAAGGTACTGACGCCAATAGCGAGGTCAACAATATAAATCGGTTTTTTACTAAACTTCAACTATACTTATGTGGAGGCTTGTTTTTTTATGTGGAGGCTTGTTATTAGCTATTTTTCTTAAATATTACATTCTTTATTTCATTGGTTTGTTAGTCTGTAAGCCTTCTTTAAAATAAAATAAATATATCCGACGATCCTGCATAGGACCTTATCTCTTTTGTTGACTGTACATTCCTCAAAGCACTTGTCATCTTTTCGAACACACTATCATTACTGTCATTACTATCAAAATGGTGGAACCACGTGTGTGGAAAATACGAAGTACTTATCCTATTCATTGCGCGATTGTAGGTACTAAATCAAAGAAATACGACAACGAATTAAAATACTAAGAAATCTAGTGCATAGGTGTAATTTGAAACCATCAAATAAATCTCAAACAATTAGAAAAATGTTTTTTTCAAATAAACTAAATTGTAGTGATGGGCTTACTATGGATTTTGCCTATCAGCCAACTGGCTAAAGTGACTAAACTGATGGATATTATTTAATTTAAATTTTGTATGCAGACTATGAACGTCATTAGATATACAAAGTTCAAATTATTGTCGTATCATCGTCTCCATATTTAAAATGAATACGGCTCTTTAAAAGCAAAATGAAATTTCCTTTAATTAAAGAGAAAACTCACGCGACAATAAGCCCAGTTCATATACATTCCATCTCTTCATATCAAAACTTTACTTAATTTACGCACACGTGAATCCAATACTTATAGGGCTGCGAGAACTTCCGTGGTCGGCACGTGTATGCAGCCTTAAGTAAGATTAATGAGCCTCGTTAAGCCTTAGGGCTAATATAAACGAACGCTTTGCTCCATTGTAAGCCAGAATTGGCTGGTTTGAAAAGAAAAGGACCAAAAGTGTTTATGGTGCCAAAAGTACTGAAGAGCTTTTCCACCGTCTCAAAATAGAAACTATACACAGCATACACTAAAAAAAAATCTGTTTAGCGTGTGATATTAATAAATTCATACTATAATAATATTATAAATTCGAAAGTAACTCTGTCTGTTAGGCCTAATACTCAACAACACTAAGACGATTTGCTGGCGTAGAGGCTTAGGTCATCACGTTTACAGGTGACAGGGCATGCGGCGCAAGATGGGACCATTGTCTGCGGGAAATGGATACCTACAAAGGTATATGTATGTAAGGTAGGTGCAATCCAGTTATTTAAATCTATCCTATATACTAATTTTAAATAAGCTTCTGTATTAACAGCAGCAGGATTAACGGGAGCAGTAGTATCGGCCTTGACTTACGAGTTGTAGGTAGTAAGTTCGAACCCAACAGGCGCTTTACTTTGTGTAAATTATTTCATCACCACTGTTCTCAAAACGGTGAAAGAAAACATCGTGAGGAAAACTGGCATGTCCTAGAACCGAAAATTCGAAGACATGTGACATCTACCTACCAGCACTGGACCCGCGTGGTGGATTAGGGCCCACTACTTCTCACCGGAGGTCTGTGTCCCAGCTGTGGGAACATTATGTAGGTTGAATATGAATTTATAAAAAGAACACGCCTTGTTTGTTGTAGAAAGTTTTGTTAATTTTTTACTCAGTAATGTTGCATGAAAAACACATGTGTGTGTTCTGTATTTTCTGAGTATCTCTTAATTATTGTTGTCTAAAACTTTGTATTTTTCTGAGCTAGAAAAAGCGCTTGAAGCACATGTGTGGATTCTGTTGTTTCGTTTTCCTTCAGGAAAATATTATGTTTAATATCTTTTTCAAAATATTATGATGAAATGAGAAACTTCATATTTTCCGTTTTAGAGATGAAATTAAAACATTTACATTCATATTTCATTTTGATTTGGAAAGCTGCGTGTTAAAAAAAAATTGAACCAAATTGCAATTGTTTATAAATAAATTTCATGTACCATTAGAATATTATTAATTAAAATTAATATAAGTATTGTATTTAATACAAAAATATTCTTATTATAAAAACCTCAAATATAATAATTTTGCAATAACTAACAAAACAACACAATTATATCAAATATCTTCGCCACCACATCAACGACATAAAATTTAGTAATTTGAAGTGAGCACGGAAAAATGCCAAAAAACAAAAAAAAACTAGAACAGCCAAGATTTTCACGTTCATCCCAGAAATTCCAGTTACTCTGAGCACATAGCCCGCGGTCTGCAGTTATTCTCTAACATAATTTGGAAGCACGACCCACATACTGCAGTATATAATGGTGCATAACATAAGCTTTTATATCTTAACTAACGAGCTGCATGAACTCATTTGCAGAACTAGAAATATTTTGTAAATTATATTTTACGGTTACGGTAATAGGTAGAGCTCAATTTACACGACAGGTATAATGAGCTCACGTGACCTGACCAAGATAATGCCAGTTTTAGTGATAAAAGAAGGCCAATTTCCGTAAATAAACGTTAAAAATCTAGTCGCATTCTCATCTCAGCGTCAATCAATTTCAAAAAGTAAGTGTAAGGAAATTAGAGGCATTTTTGACAGATATCGACTGAGATCAGACTGTGAACATTCTTATAATTACGAGATTTGCCCTTCAGGTAGTTTGAGTACTTTATGCGACCTACCCAAATGTCCTTTCTTTGGTATTGTTCGCCGAGTCGTTGTCTGAGTTGAGCTGCACGGTTATCGACAAATGCGAGTGAACCGAGACAACTCCGAAGCCATTTCCTAATAACTTTGAACAATAGTAAAAAAAACACGACCTTTCAAAAAACTTTCTAATTTCATACTAATATTATAAAGGCGAAAGTTTGTGAGTGTGTGTGTGTGATAAACACACCTAATTCTTATGTAAATGTTTGTTACTTCTTCACGCTCAAATGGCTGGACCAATTTTAATAAAAACTTTTGTATGGAGGTAGCTGACACCCTGGATTAATATAAAGGCTACTTTTTATCCCGATATTCTCACGGGATCGACACTTATGCGGGTGAAACCGCGAGGCGCAGCTAGTTTTGCAATAAATAGAACAATTTAAATTCGTCATCTTGCCAGTCACAACCTTTATCTAAGTTCTCCGTACAAAATACAAAGTCTTTGATTATTTTTTAAAGTGCTAGATCGCGTGACCCTCCCCCGTCCCCCTCCACCTTCCGGAAATCGAAACATGAAGTACAATTAGGTGCCATTGTATGTTACTAATTATATTTTAATTTCTTTCCTTGTTGGAACAAGATTGTGTTTGTTTTATTCGACTTTTTATGGAGTGAATGGACATGTAATGGAGGGTTTTTAAACTACATGGATCTGTAATTACGAATTAAGAACTTTTATAGGGTCTTATTATAGTTTGTAAGTTTATGTAAGTGTGCATGTTTTTGGTGAAGGGCGGGCGTTTTGGGACACTGTTTTTTGTCATTTTGACGTTCGAAGTTCGAAGTGCTCTCAGCTTAATTTAAATAAATGACTTTTGATTTTTTAAAATATGATATTGGAATATAACTCCACCAAAAAAATAAACATGTTAAAGATGGTCAATATCTCTTCAAGACTTTTAAATTTATTGTACAAAAAATTTTCTGTACAACAACTGTCAAACGTCAATCTTTATTCCTCAGATAAAAGTTATCTCACTACGGGCTGATTTTTCAATAGACGGATAATTTTTTATTCGTGGAATGAAATTAACGTTTTTGTATGAAAAAACTGTCAAATATTGAAAATTATACCTCTCATAAAATTATCTGGCGTTGGAAAAATCAGCCCTTTTGTATTGCAATATCAGCGAGAGTCGAGTTTCTTAATAAAAAATAAGTTATTTTTAGTGTTTGATAAGCAAAAAAAATATTGTAGAAATTAATTCAGGCCAATTGTGGCATCATTCATCAGATTCATCAGAGAACAGCCGGTCTATCCTGTAAAAATTTCAGCGTGAAAACTTAGGTGAAGCGAGCTGTCATTCCACCTGATCACTGACCTCTATAATACAAGTACGCTGTATTATAGAGGTCAGTGCACCTGATGCTCGAAATTGACATTCATTCATTCACTTAAGTTCTCACGGTAACGCCGGTTGCGAGTACTACGCAGCTGACTCTATAAGACATGACGTAATAAAACCTCTATCAATAATGATTTATATGTCGGAGTCATTCGTTTGACTATTCGGAACGCCGCACTATGGGACCAAACAGTATTTTCCATCTCAAAAATGGTTGTGACGAAAGTCGTAAATTCATAGATTTCTTTATGGTTTTATACTCTCAAAGGATGGAACTTACGAATAAATTACAAAAAAATGTAAATAACTTAGTTTTACGTTTATAAAATGAACCTCAAACATTGGACATAAATATTTTCATGCCAATTAAATTACCGTTATGGAAGTTCAACACAAAATTATTCGGAAGTTTTCCAAGGAAGTATATTAGTGTTACACATCATTAGATAGCTTAGAATGTACACTTTGCAACCACGTTCGGATTTAATTAAAAAAAAAATTGTTTAATTTTTTAATATTTTTTTAGTGAAGTAAAGAAAATTTCGGTTTTTGTTTATTTCAATTGGAGTTTTCCTTGTTGCCGAAAGCTGCCGGTGTCAAGTTAATCACTCTATTAGATACCTTATCTATTCAGTAGTATGAGGATTAAAAAAAAACTTGCGCGTTTTTTGCGCCAGTGGTGATTAGAAGCAATAATGTCAATCGGGGGAAAATAAAAAAATCCCCGAAAATTACGGTTCTTCTTTTAATTAATATATTTTGACGTCTATCTTGTTTCTTTTCCATTTCTATGATAGAATAACATTAAAAAATGAATATACTACTATTATATTTGAAAGAATCTTCCCATGGTACTTTGATCACCTTAACCACAAGTATGATAAACTATATTGCTGCGGAAGTTCTATTTATCTGTTGTGGTAATTAATTACAATCACCATATCCTCCACACCTCCATATTTCTTACAATTTAGGTTTTGAGAAGTGGGCTGCAACAACTCCAGAAAACAAGAAGACAAGAAAAAATATGTCCAAAAACGTTTCCGATAAGTTCTTGGTTTGCACATTGATAAACCACGTCAAGGTTCCGGTAATAGCAATGACTGAGATTTTTCCAAAATTACCAATGTTCTGCAGAGATAACCGGAATTGATGAAGAATTATTAATCAAGAGATTATATGTAATTCCTCAAACTATGTCATCGGGATTCCCTATAAACGCAGAAAAGTTCGGCCAGTATACATTGATAACCGCGCAATAAGTATGTGAGCAAATATAACTGGTACTACATGCCATCTTCGGTCCATAAAGTACTTATACATGGTGCTAAAATAATAGAGCATTATGCAGTTTTGCCTATAGGACAATTATCCGAAGATGCCCAGGAAGCCCGAAATAAAGATTACAAGAAATATAGGTAGGTTGGGTACATCACGCTAGGAAGTGTTTCAGATCAGCAACAAACGAAGACGTTCTGCATATTTTGTTATATACATCTGATCCTTATATATCTAGCTTAAATAAAACAATTTTTCTAATATCCAAAGAATTGTTTGACGAAGCTAAAGAATTGTTGGAAATAGAAAGTGATGAATAGGATAAGCGCTAAAAAATTTTTTTTTTTGTCATGTAACTGTTTGTTTAATAATAATAATTTAGTTGTAAACTTATTTTAAGCAAAAGTGTAACTTTTATTGCTATTTTAATATAACTGTATAATTTTTTGTATGAAATTTCGTATAACTTTATCTTTGTCATTTTTTTACGAAAAATATATAATTTTTTAAATGATGATGTTTGATTTCTTTTATTGCCTAGATATTCACAAATACGTGAAAAAAATTTCAAGGAGAAAAATCAAAAAACAACAGAGTTATCGATTTTTGAGATGGAAAATACCGATTGGTCCCATAGTGCGCCGCCCGGCTGGGCTTGACAGAGTCTAGTCTAAGTTAGTGGGGAGTCGAGGAGAGCGAGCAGCTAGGTGGAGCGGTTCCCTCCTGACCCTTGGACATCGTACGGACAACATATGCTCAGAAACTGTCTCACGTTCCGTATCTAGTTGTGTCGTGTACCTACAGTGTGTGATTCGCTTGTGTGATTAATTTGTTCGAAATTATAATCTGATTTTGACTGAAACGGTTTTCTATTGCGCAATAACCAACACTACCCATAGTGCGCCCACAGTAATCAAAGTATGGCTGATGATAACGAGAGACAGACACATACCTTCTCCGTCATATAAATAAAATTTATTTGCTAGAACCTTATACCTACCCAAGAACCTAATAACATATCCAGTAAAACAATAAAATTCGACGACAGACCCCATTTACATTGAAAGCAACACAATTCAATAAGACCTCCTCCGAATAAAATTCAGAACTCAGACAGAATAATACGACAAGAGTTAAAGGTTACATCGATGTAGGTACACTTAAGGAGAGGATCAACGTTGTCGACATAGCTCACATAATAAGTAAGCTGAAGTGGCAATGGGCCCGCCATAATTAGCCGTAAAAACGATGACCGTTGTGGTAGGTTCGTGAGACGGGAACACGAAACGGCCAACGTAAGGTAGGACGTTCTCAGGCTAGGTGGAGTGACGATCTTCGCAGGGTGGCTGGTAGCAGCTGGATGAGAGTTGCCGGGAATCGAGCTGAATGGCGTGCAATTAGAGATGTGTATGTCCAACAGTGCAAGTTTAGAAAGGGGAAGACCAATCGAAAGACAAAAACTACCTAGTACTAATTTCTACAGGCAAGTCAATAAACGATCATGCCTGAGTTTGTTTCAAGTTGAAAAGTGACGAAGTGTTGAAGTGTGTTACGAATATGGTCGATGGAACTTCTAAGTTGCGTCGTGCTGTACAATGCGGTATATTTTGTGAGATGCATGCGCGGTTTTACGATGCTGCGACGTCGCTTTGAATATTATGAGTTCTTGTCCTTTACTGCTGTTTGAAGATACAAGACAAGCTTTTATGAATAAAAAGAAGTGGTGAAATTGTAAAAGATTTTCAACTCTGTGGAAAATTGTTCTTTAAAGAAAATAATGTTTATTTTATTATATTGTAGAGTGACAGTTACTGAGACTGGCTTAGAAAAAACGAAATTTGTGTGCACAGCAGGAAACTTTTATCCACGACTAAGTAGATTTTTGGGAAATATAATTATGCGTATTATTACTAACGACCCGCCCCTGCTTCACACGGTAATCAGGAGTAGAAAAATCATCAAGATTTTTGTAATAAGTGACATCATCATCTGCCTAGCCTTTTCCCAACTATGTTAAGATCGGCTTCCAGTCTAACCGGATGCAGCGGAATACCAGTATTTTACATAGAGCCTATCTGACCTACACAACTTAGTTACTGGGTAATAAGTGAAATTTAATATACACATTAAAATCTTCCGGAATTAATTCTCTAAATGATGGAAAAAAACCGTATCAAAATCCGTTGCGCAGTTGAGAAGAATAGCATAGTCAGTAGTCACACATACGAACACGACAAGTTACATATGTATAGATAAATTATCTATGTATTATTGTGTAAGGAGTGGTACTTTAGCATCAGTTTTAACGCTTTGCAAAAGAAGGAAACAAACAGCCTATAAGATCCACGCTACACCAAAGTTAAATTCATCGATTCGTTTGAACACCCAGAGGCGTTTCATTTGACCCCAATAACGGCTCTGTAGTTAATTAAGAAACGGATCGGATCCGAACTTGAGATATTAAAATGATGACTCATGTTTTTTCGAAAAAACTGCTATACAAATTTTGTGAGTATTATTCGATAAAATTAATTTTATCGTCCCTACTGAATGTAAATATGTGTAGCAGTAAAATATAGGTTGGTATGTTTTTTATTAAGCCATTATTTGTTATCAAAATGTTCATTTTGATTTCATTGCCTCAAAAAAAACAAAACACTCCAAATTGATCAACATTATGTAATTCAGCTCTCTTTGTCTTTCTAATTGGAAACCAATTAAAATTAATAGGTTGTAGATTTGTACGCATACATAAATATTCTATAGGGTTTGAACGTTTAATTGAAAGGCGGGACATCTGTCAGGGTTTGCAAACATTGGCAACTTTGCGTTACCTGTTTCAATGACAGTTATGTCATCCTCATTTCAGCCGAAAGACGTCCGCTGTTGGACATAGGCGTCCCCTAAGCATCGCCACTTCGACCGGTTTTGTGCTTCACGCATCCAGCGGATTCCTGCGGCCTTCACAAGGTCGTCTGTACACCTTGTGGGAGGCCTTCCAACGCTACGTTTTCCGGTACACGGTCGCCACTCCAGAACCTTCCAGAACATTAGCCATCTGTTCTGCAAGCAATGTGCCCTATCCACTGCGGGCTATATCTGTTATCATGTCTTATAACCAAAAATTCGAAGGCATTTGACATCTAGTAACCCGCACTGAGCTCACCCGGTCCTTCTCGAAGAGAGGAGGCCAGTGTACCAGCAGTGGGAACATTCTTGGCTCTATTAATAAATGGAGAAATTTAAGTTAGTTAGGAATTTAAGTTTGGAGTAAAGTTACACCAAAATAGGTAAACAGTACCTATAACTTGGTCAAACTCAAATATCGGTCAAACTGTCAAACTACTAGGTACAGGAGTTGCAAACTACAACACGACGGGTCAAAAAACGTACTATTTAATTTGACAAATGATACATTACGAAATCTACAATATTCTACACGAATTTTACCTGCGTATTAACCCTTCAGAGTGAATACAACTTCCGCGACACGCTACACCATGTATATATTCAGCAAAATGGCCGCCAGTCAACGTGACGGATGAGAACATCATGTATAGGTACGTTTGCCTTCCCTTCTTCTTGCGTTAATCCATTTGGAGAATTCGCGGTGTGATTGTCTCGTTCACTCGCATTGTGTCAGAGGGGGACGGTATGTGATGGAAGGCTTGCGTTCTGTCAGAGTGACATCTTTGTTGAAGTTTGTTTTCAAGTTATGTGTTACGTTAAGTATGGGTTTTGGGGGTGACTGGTACTTTACGTATAAGATAAATAGATAGATAAACCATTTATTTGGCGCATATAAAAGACAGCACAACACACAAAAGTGCAATACAACACAACAACAATAAAACAACAACAACTTCAATTACAACAACATTATGTTCAAGTCCTATGTAATAGGTCAGGAGTCAATATCCAGCTTTTTACCCAGCTTTCAAACACCCTATATGAGAGTGTGTGTGTGTGCGTGCGGATCTTTGTTCCTGAGTTCCTGACGGGGCAGTTTTTTTTGTTGTTAAATAAGTCCAGCTGTATGTATATTTGGTATTAAAGGATAAGTAAAAACAGACAAAAAACGGGTTGAGTAGGGTAACAAACAGGGTCAATACCCGGTTTTTGGATCACGCAAGGCTAACACCGAGAAAGTCGTTGGCTCGCTCCCTAAAACGGATTGAAAAGTTCAAGCACATTTTGCAAACTTTCTTTTTTAATTATTCATTCATTTCCACCGGTCAAAAGCAAGCTTCTGGGCTAACTCAATTTACAGTTGGCGGACTTTTCACAAACAAGCGCTCGAAAAAACAAAGGGAAATATTTTTATTTCTGAGATTCAAAATGATGTATACAAGGTGTTATTGAATTAACCCAAAACCTCTTAAGAGGTCATTGTACTCATCATTATGAACAACTTTTACTATGGGGCCAAACCTGAAACCGCAAAAAAAAACATCAGCTGTTCGCATAACTCGTCAAAATGTAGGGAACAGCTGATTTTTTTTTTCACGATTTTAGGTTTGGCCCCATAGTTTAATGTTGTTCATAATGATGAGAACAATGACCTCTTAAGGACGCTATTACATTTTAAACTCGCTCAAGTTTAGGTATTTGAAGCGCCACACAACAACATTACGCGCACACACACATTGAACCCATTGTCCGCTCGATTTTATACGTAACTATAACTAATCATGGTACTTGAAGGTATTATTTTTTTATACTTGTATTTATTGAGTAAAGTTAGTTGTTAGTTCGCAATCGAATTTGGTAACTGTTATTAGTACTTACTATGTGTGATAATCATGTTTTTAGTATTGTTGAAGTTCATCAGTCATTATCATTACGTACATTATGTAGGTGCCGAGGGGCCCGTGGCTAAATAATAACAGCCACACAGGTCGATTGATCAGGTTAAGCTACGCTTGCCGCGGTTGGTCTGTGGATGGGTGACCATCTTTACATCTCTCTTTATTATTTTACATACTGTGACCCCTCCGTGCCTCGGAAAGCACGTTGGTCCCGGCTGCCATTCGTGAATCTTTGACAGTCATTACGGGTAGTCAGAAGCCCGAAAGACTGACAACCAGTCTTATCAAGGGGTATCGTAATACCCAGTAATTGGGTTGTGGAGGTCAGATAGGCAGTCGCTCCATGTAAAATATTTAAAATATTAGTATTACAATATTATTTAAAATATTAATATTACATTGTAAAATATTAGTATTACAAGGAAAATCTACGTTTATCCTCCAGTCCGCTGTTAGTTTGAAAAGATGTAAGTACTTTTAAATATTATTGAGTAGTTCCGGTGGCCATCTGTGGTCTTCATCATCAGTTTCACTTCACTAAACGGTGCTTTTCAAATCTACGAGTTACTTTAAAATATATCTAAATTGCTGTAGGTGCCTATAATAATTGGAGAGTTCTTTCGATTTCTCCAGGATCCCATCATTAGATCCTGACCTAATGACAATGGGACCACCTGCATAGTCCTTTCAAACAAAAAAAATTAGAAATCGGTCGAGCCGTCTTCGAGTAATCGGGGAACATACATAAAAAAAAAGATGCCGACGAACTGAGAACCTCCTCCTGTTTTTGAAGTCGGCTAAAAATCAAAAGTCATTTATTCAAATTAGGCTGAGAATCAGCACTTTTCGAACGTCAAAATTACAAAAGACAGTCCCCCAAACCGCCCGCCCTTCACGACTTCCTAGTGCTTTCGCTGGGGAGAAGAAATGGCGCAACTGTCTGTTCATTTAGAAAATACTTGATTACAAGGTATGCAAAGTAATTAACATTACAAGACACAGAATATTAAATTAAATTATTTGCCAAATGTCAGCTAGCCACGCAAATACAACAAATACAATAAAAACTATACGTAAAATATTGAAGAAACAAATTTAACCCTTATTTTGACTTTGTGACGTTACTTTGGCTGTTACTATTGATGAAGAAATTGGGCGTAAGTCGATTTATCACAAAATAAAAATCAGCCACCTCGAATACAAAATTGGATGGTATATTCGTAAACACCACCCTAAACACCTCCACAATCGATACCAATGTCGATTTTTATTTAAAAAAACTTTTTAAAAAAGAAAAATAACCGACTCCCAAAAAAAAAACTACAAAGTGAAAAATAACTTAAATTTCGGAAGTCGGTGTCGTTAGTTCCGCATTTCCGTTAATTGACACCGACTTTTTCTCTTTGTAGTTTCTTTTTTGGAAGTCGTTTGTTTTTTTTTTAAGTTTTTTTTTTCACTTTTTAGTTGTACCCACCTACCCCACACAACATCATATAACACTGCTTACTAAGTGAATATCAGTGACGGGAAGTTATTGAACACATCTGCGTACCCCTTTAGGCACAGGCATAATGTTATGATGTGAAATCAGAAAATTTTATTTGTGACACATAGGTAGGTACAGTGTGATTGCGTAAACAATGCATAGATATGCGATAGCAGCAATCGCGGTTGATTTGCTGGCATTTATTGAAGAATTCCGTTGGCTGTCTCCGAAACTCATCATCAGATCTTTACGCAATTTAAATGGGACCACATTTCGGAATAAACCTCTTTCGAACAAAAAAAGAATTATGCAAATCCGTCTCGGAGTTATGCCCGAACATACAACCTCCTCCTTTTTAGAAGTCGGTTAAAAATACACTCGCCATCTTGAATAAAAAAAATGAATGTCATATTCGTAATCATCACCCCAAAATCGACTATAGCACGATATCTAAAAAAAAATTTTTCCGTCAGTTTTATTTGATCATAATTTAATAACATAAATACAATCTTTATCCGTCATCTACATCCATTAAACAAAAACATATAAATAAGTATTTATTTCTAAAACAAATTCCAAAAATCGTACTTAATTTTATTTCGGTTCGAAAAAGTATCAACTTCGTATTGTGGAGTACACAAAACGGAACTCACTTTTTAACGTAATTATTTTTTACGAAAAAGCAATACAGACGTGCTTTCAAAAGCGCCTCTGAGCGCGGAATGATCAACCGCGAGTGTCCGCGGGTATAAAATGTATGGAGAAATTTGAGAACGTTTCTTATTTTTCTCATAAATGAAAAAGTTATTTATTTAACTACAAAATATTTAGCTTGTCTATAAAGGACTATATAAGCAACGATATCTTCTTATTTTTAAGTTAAAATATGCAGTGGATTTGGCTATATTGGGCCCTATTCAGACCCCTTCTTATTTATTTTTTTGCGATTATTGTGATGGTAAAAACGTATTTGTGTGAAAATTTTGTATGGGGCTATGTAATGATTTTGGGGCCAATCTGGGGATGAATATATTATCTTTAATTTGAAACCAAGATATCCTCGCAGTTGTGACTCCAATTCGTTAAAATGGTACCTGAAAAACACTGTTATTCTTGGAAAAATGTGGTAGCGTCCTTAAGAGGTTTTGGGTTAATTCAATAACACCCTGTATATCTACTTTGTCGCCACGGAGATTTTAATGAATATAGAGTACCGTTTACCTTTAGGGTTAAAAAAAAGAACTATAGTTACCCAAGTAGTGGGTTTTTAAACCCATGATTTTTAATTGGTTGAGTGTTAAAAAGACATTGCGTTTCGTGTGGGTATCATCGACATACCAAAGAGAGAACACCAATTACCTGTAACAGAAAACAAAATAAATAAACATTTTATACGATAAAGGAGGTGTTTTTTTTTCGGCCAATGTTTCACAAAAATAATGTCTTATTTATGCAAAAAACCTATTTTAATACAAAAATAAGATAATAATTAGTATATTTTCAGGATAATATCTTTATGTTATACATTTATAAAATGAAGTAACGAAACGCATCATCGGAAGAATGTATCATGAGATTGTCAAATTAATTAATGGGTTGCAAGTTATTAACATCTTTGAACGACAATTTCATGTGGTACAAATGTGTAAATAAAAGTAATTTAAAAAAATTAAACCGACTTCAAAAATAAATTAACTCAAAATTATGAAATAACTTTAATTTCGGAAGTCGGTGTCTTGGGATCTGTATTTTAGTTTTATGCCACCGACTTCCGAAATTAAAGTTATTTCATAATTTTGAGTTAATTTATTTTTGAAGTCGGTTTAATTTTTTTAAATTACTTTTATTTCGTAATTTTTAGTTTTTGCACTAGTATTTGACCAAGGTTTTGAGATGTTTTCCCTTTGACACTACACCCGTAGCTCTTATCAATAAGCCAGGCCCTCACACTTACACGTATTAGTCCATATCTTGAAAATTACTGAATCGATCTTGATGAAACTTGCACCGTTCCCTAAGTTGAAGAAAATGTAAGCCAATAAAAAAAAAAAATGGTCACGATCCGATTAATAGTTCCGGAGATATGCGTGGACAAACATACATACATACATACATACATACGTCTATGAAATTTTGTATATTTGTTTGGAAGCCCTAATAGATCATCATATGTGAATATAATGCAAATCCAATAATATTACATACATACGTATCGAATTGATAACCTCCTTTTTTTGAAGTCGGTAATAAATCCAATATATTTTTTTTTCAGAATCTGCGATTTTTTTCCTGTATATCAATACTTTTGTTCATAAGGTACATTGTTTGGCCACAAATGTATGAAAAAAGAAACACCTCCTAGAATGCGTGTAGTCAAGGCAGTTTGTAACATTATCTGTCTAGCCTTTTTACCGACTTCACAAAAAAGGAGGTTATCAATTCGATACGTATGTATTGTAGCGATATATTAAGGAAACACATATTCGCCACTTAAAAACGTATAATTTTGTATAAAAAATAACCGAATGTATTAAAAATATAACAAAAACTGATTTAAAAAAAAAAAGGTAAAAACTTGTCGATAAATACTTCTGGCGGCTGATATTAAAATTTATAAAAGAAACGGAAATAATACTTAAGGTTTTGTATTATACATTAAATTTCAACATTAGATAGATTACGCGTCGAGTTTAACTGCAGTTGCAACTGAAATTTCCCTACGATCGCGTAGTACTAATCACGAACGAAAGATTAAAACCTGTAGTATTCTGCATTTAAAGTTATTACATGGAACAATTATAAAACAACAATAATATAAGTCAAAAGAATCAATAAAAGAAAATAATATCTGAATAAATCCTGGATCACTTCGGCAACTTGTATTCCATAGGTATCTGGTCGGTAATTTGAAACAGCTCCAACTGCTGAATCTTCACTCCACAACTTATTTTAAAAATCCAGGAACAGAATATTACGTAGGGAATAGGTAGGGGTAGGGTAAGGCCGAAAACTCGGCTTGTTACGTCTTATATCTTCAGGCGTATCCTAGACAAAATAACGCACATTAAGAATGCTGTAACAAGCTGAACCACTTTTACCAAAAAATAGGTAACGAGTAGAAATACACATACCTGATATGATCAAAAAGAGTTATATAGAAGATTTCTCTCGAATCCAATTTGAATGATTAATATCATATTTTTCATCATATTTTATGATTATAAGCAGAGAAAAAAAATAACTTCAGCCGTCAGCAGTCAATAAAAAACAAGTCCTCAATTTTAAGAGAAAATTCCTTTGACAGAAGCAGTTCAATATTCAAAAGTTTGATTTTTTAAATCAGAAAAATGACCAAAAAAGGTTGCCTAAAATCTTAAAGAAGGATGGAATGTTGAAAACATAATATGCAGTAATTACTAATACTGCAGTACCCCCTTTCCAAGAAAAAAAAAAAAAGGAGAAACCCGGTTAAAGAAACGACTAATGAAAGAGACGACCTAAAACAACCAAAGAACTTACGTCAAACAAAAGACATAAGTAAAAAAGAACATTAAATCTAATAGAGAACTAAAGCCAAACGAAGGACTGTTAGTCAAAGAAAGAACTTCGGTGAAATAAGAAGCTAATGCTTGCTTTATAGACAAAGAAAAACAGGTAATCAATAATTGTAATGATGAACACAAAGGATAAAAAATAAAAATTAAAACCTTATATCATTGTGATCTATAGATAAGAGTATGTCGACTATGTCTCGTCTCTAAACTAAATTATCGATACGTGTTAATCATCTGTTTCCCAACACTAAGAGCTGTCATTATGTCATTGAGGGAATGACAGACGTAACGACATCTGTGGGCGAAAGCCAGAACTATAAGCATAGATAGTTAAGAAAAAGTTTTAAACAAATTGTTTCAATTAGGCACAACTAGATGTCGCAATTAATATTTTTGCTATAGGAGCTAACTTCTCGGAAAAAAAATAATCATCACCAGAAGATCTGGAAAAAATTCTTTCTCCTTACAATGTCACCAACATTCAACGTGACGGCTGAACGATGCGAACTATAAGCTCGCGAATTACGGAGGAAAGCCATAGAAAGATTATCAGCGACTTTCGCATAAACTTCTGTTAAGGATGATAAGTTTGATGCGTACTGAGTCCGACTTTCAGCTAAATTTACGCCTTGAGTCTGACTATTAACACGCGTAGAATCATTCCTCCCCTTTCAAGTTTTATGAGAATATTGCATAAAGTTCTCATGGTTCATCGCCACTTAAAAACGTATAATTTAGTATAAAAAATAACCAAATGTAACAAAAATTTAAAAAGAAACTGAAATAATACTTAAGGTTTTTTTTTTTGTACTTTAAATTAAATTTTAAATTTAGATTGATTACGCGTCGAGTTTAACTACAGTTGCAACTGAAATTTCACTACGATCGCGTAGCATCGGGCGCCATTTTGTAGCGATATATTAAGGAAACACATATTCGCCACTTAAAAACGTATAATTTTGTATAAAAAATAACCGAATGTATTAAAAATATAACAAAAACTGATTTAAAAAAAAAAAGGTAAAAACTTGTCGATAAATACTTCTGGCGGCTGATATTAAAATTTATAAAAGAAACGGAAATAATACTTAAGGTTTTGTATTATACATTAAATTTCAACATTAGATAGATTACGCGTCGAGTTTAACTGCAGTTGCAACTGAAATTTCCCTACGATCGCGTAGTACTAATCACGAACGAAAGATTAAAACCTGTAGTATTCTGCATTTAAAGTTATTACATGGAACAATTATAAAACAACAATAATATAAGTCAAAAGAATCAATAAAAGAAAATAATATCTGAATAAATCCTGGATCACTTCGGCAACTTGTATTCCATAGGTATCTGGTCGGTAATTTGAAACAGCTCCAACTGCTGAATCTTCACTCCACAACTTATTTTAAAAATCCAGGAACAGAATATTACGTAGGGAATAGGTAGGGGTAGGGTAAGGCCGAAAACTCGGCTTGTTACGTCTTATATCTTCAGGCGTATCCTAGACAAAATAACGCACATTAAGAATGCTGTAACAAGCTGAACCACTTTTACCAAAAAATAGGTAACGAGTAGAAATACACATACCTGATATGATCAAAAAGAGTTATATAGAAGATTTCTCTCGAATCCAATTTGAATGATTAATATCATATTTTTCATCATATTTTATGATTATAAGCAGAGAAAAAAAATAACTTCAGCCGTCAGCAGTCAATAAAAAACAAGTCCTCAATTTTAAGAGAAAATTCCTTTGACAGAAGCAGTTCAATATTCAAAAGTTTGATTTTTTAAATCAGAAAAATGACCAAAAAAGGTTGCCTAAAATCTTAAAGAAGGATGGAATGTTGAAAACATAATATGCAGTAATTACTAATACTGCAGTATGTAATATTATTGGAATTGCATTATATTCACATATGACAATCTATTAGGGCGTCCAAACAAATATACAAAATTTTGTAGACGTATGTATGTATGTATGTATGTTTGTCCACGCATATCTCCGTAACTATTAATCGGATCGTGACCATTCTTTTTTTATTGGCTTAAATTTACTTCAACTTAGGGAACGGTGCAAGTTTCATCAAAATCGATTCAGTAATTTTCAAGATATGGACTAAGACGTGAAAGTGTGACGGCCTGGCTTATTGATACGAGCTACGGGTGTAATGTCAAAGCGAAAACATCTCAAAACCTTGGTCAAATTCTAGTGCAACAACTAAAAATTACCAAATAAAAAGTAATTTAAAAAAATTAAACCGACTTCAAAAAGAAATGAACTCAAAATTATGAAATAACTTTAATTTCGGAAGTCGGTGGCAAAAAACTAAAACTAAAATACAGATCCCAAGACACCGACTTCCGAAATTAAAGTTATTTCATAATTTTGAGTTCATTTCTTTTTGAAGTCGGTTTAATTTTTTAAAATTACTTTTACACGGTCATATTGAGTTAGAGCAGTAGTGACTCAGTGGTGACGGCCTCGACTTACGAGTAGGTCGTGGGTTCGAACTCTGACAGGTGCTTTACTTTGCCACTGCTCTGAAAACGGTGAAGGAAAACATCGTGAGGAAACCGGCATGTCCTAGAACCAAAAATTCGAAGACATGTGACTTAATTAACCACGCGGGCCCAATGCTGGTTGGTAACTCATTGAGAGGAGCCCTGTGTCCCAGCAGTGGGAAAATTTGTTGGCAGATGTCACATGTCTTCGAATTTTTGATGATTCTAGGACATGTCTAGATGTTTTCCTTCACTGTGATGAGAGCATTAGTGATGAAATAATTTACACAAAGTGGGCGCTTTGCCCATTTTTAGGGTTCCGTACCCAAAGGGTAAAAACGGGACCCTATTACTAAGACTTCGCTGTCTGTCCGTCCGACCGTCTGTCTGTCACTAGGCTGTATCTCAAGAACCGCGATAGCTAGACTGTTGAAATTTTCACAAATTATGTATTTTTGTTGCCGCTATAACAACAAATACTAAAAACAAAATAAAATAAATATTTTTGGGGGGCTCCCATACAACAAACGTGTTTTTTTTTCAACGTTTTTGCCTTGTGGTACGGAACCCCTCGGTGCGCAAGTCCGACTCGCTCTTGCCCGGTTTTGTAACAAGTAAAGATATAAATATAGATGATAAATCGCCCACGTTTTTGTTATTATCTTTGACGAGGAGATGGCTAAAAACTTTGGTATTTTGACATCATTATTTTTATATAATGATGGATTGTTTGACACCTGGGTCGTTCATCAATCTATTGATAATATAGTAGGTAGGTACCTACGGGGTGTCTCATATTTGAGAAGATTTTCCTTATATAAAAAAAACTTCTTAAAAAAGCTTTGTTGAACTTAGTGTAAGTTACATGTTGTAGTTTCAGGTGTTGCATTCGTCTAGTTATTGTAATCTTTGACTTTATCATCTAGAATGATAAGATAGCAACAAATTGGCAATGTATCCTTTATCAAAGTATAAAACAAAGTCGCCGAAATATTTGTACGCGCATAACTTCCGAATGAGTGCACCAATTTGGATAAATATTTTTTGTTGTGTTTAGGACAAGGTTTTTAAGAAAGAAAATTCCGGAAATTCGAAAAAAAAAATTGCTTCCATGCAAAGCTGGGGCTCGTCATTCTCTTTTTTAGGGTTCCGCACACAAAGGGTAAAAAGGGGACCCTATTACTAAGACTCCACTGTCCGTCTGTCTCCTGGCTGTATCTCATGAACCGTGGTAGCTGCTAGACAGTAAAATTTTCACAGATGATGTATTTCTATTGCCGCTATAACAACAAAAACAAAACATAATAAATTAAAAATATTTAATTTTGGTTGGCTCCGATACAACAGACGTGTTTTTTTCAGCGTTGCCTTGTAGTGCGGCACCCTTCGTGTGCGGATCGCGAGATAGGAATTATTAGAAGTTTGATTAAATATATGCCGTATTAAATTAAGCTAAATTAAATTAATTAATTCGTAAACTTCACCAACAAAAAAATTGGCCAAGTGCACGTCAGACTCGCACACGAAAGGTTCCGTACCACAAGGCAAAAACGCTGAAAAAAACACATTTGTTGTACGGGAGCCCCCCTTAAATATTTATTTTATTCTGTTTCTAGTTTTTATTGTTTTGGCGGCAACAGAAATAAATCATCTGTGAAAATTTCAACTGTCTAGCTAGCTATCACGGTTTATGAGATACAGCCTGGTGACAGACAGACGGACGGACGGACGGACGGACAGACAGCGAAGTCTTAGTAATAGGGTTCCGTTTTTACCCCTTGGGTACGGAACCCTAAAAATGAAGGCAACATACTATAAGTATGATAAAACAAGTCTGTCTGAAACATCAATAAGTTATGTAAAAGTTAGGTATATCGGGTAATCTGCAGGTAATATTTTGCCATGATATACCTGTCTACGTGATATTCGTATACCTACTTAGCGCAGGTATAAAAAATGAGAAAACTTTTATATAAACGTTCATGAATCTACATCATGTTCATTGGTCGTAGATTTGGAGCCAATTGCTAAGTAATACAAATATTGTTTATTCACGAAAAAACATATATTACTATTATAAATTAAACTCTTTTTTCGTGACTCATGATCCATGGCGTAGTTGGATAAATAATTCGGTCACACAGACCCGCATTGTAAAGGAGTAAAGTTGAGGGTAAAGTTTAGCATTTCCATATAAAGCACTCGAAAGTAAATATAGTTTGGGGGACTTTAGTACCTGCTATGCCACGTTTTGAAGACTATATACGTTTTATGATATTAGCTGTTGCATGAGTCATAACACGGACCATAACGACCGATAAAATATAGGAACCGGCAGGGTAATTGCGTAACACACTATCAGTAGCAATGAGTTTCATTTTGACAGTTGAACAACATCCATTGCGTTATTTACGTTGTTGAGCAAATACATTTTTCGAACATAAGGAGCAATAGATTAGCAATATGCTTCAAAATGATTCAAATTGATAGTAATAGTGTGTTGTGTAGTAATAGTGTTTTAAATACGTCACATCCACGCAAAACGGATGTCGCTCAGCATAATGCTATAACTACGACCCTATGCGAGACTGCCCTAGCGCTGGTTTTTAGTGACACATCAACCGGTGCAGCATACGATGAGATATAAATACCACAATATGAAATAAAAAATATAATAAATACACGATATCTATAATAGTCCGCGCGGAACTAGTTGGCCGCGCCTTGGGTGGGGACAGGGGTGAGGGCGGCGGGGTTGCCTATTGTTCGCAACGCATGTACTGGGTAATGACAAAGCGGTTCCGCGCGGACTATAGTTCTAAATGCTCATCTGTCATGTTTCTGTGTGTCTGTGTTGTCTGCGTATGTGTGTCGGTCTGTTGTGTGTGTGGCTCAGTTGTGTGTGTCATCTGTTTTCAGCATCTAAATATTTACAATACTACCCGCATCAGCTTTGTGCGTGAAAAGCACGTGAATGACCAACTTTGTTTTATATCGCGTGTCCGACGGACGATAACAAAAGTTGTGTGTTTGCACTCTTTTGCTTTCATTATGTGAATACAAGTTGCTGTGATAAAAACGTGTCAAATTTTAAAATTATATTTTGTTGGGCTTGATGGAGAAAATAATTTTATTATACATATTAAAGAGGGGCCCGTGGCTAAATAATAACAGCCGCACAGGTCGATCAATCAGGTAAAGCTACACTTGCCGCGGTTGGTCTGTGGATGGGTGACCATCTTTACATACCGAGACCCCTCCGTGCCTCGGAAAACACGTTAAGCCGTTGGTCCCGGCTGTCATTCGTGGATCTTTGACAGTCGTTACGGGTAGTCAGAAGCCCGAAAGTCTGACAACCAGTCTTACCAAGGGGTATCGTATTACCCAGTAACTGGGTTGTGGACGTCAGATAGGCAGTCGCTCCACGTAAAATACTGGTAATCAGCTGCATCAGTCCGGTTAGACTGGAAGCCGACCCCAACATAGTTGGGAAAAGGCAGGCAGATGATGACATATTAATCAGTCTATAATGTTCCCACTGCTGGGACACAGGCCTCCTCTCTTCGAGACGGAATGGGCTGTAATCTACCACGCGGGCCGCGTGTTGGTAGATGTCACATGTCTTCGTTTTTTTTTGGTTCTAGGACATAACGGTTTCCTCATGATGATTTCCTTCACCGATTTGAGGGCAGTGTTGATGAAAATATTATTCACACAAAGTAAAGCGCCTGCCTGGGTTCGAACTCACGACCTACAACTCGTAGGTCGGGACCGTTACCACTGAGCCACCACTGCTCCTCAGTTTTATTATAATGATGATATTTAATCTAAATAATTTTATGGGTAGTCAGAATCCTAAAAGTCCGACAATCAGTCTTACCAAGGAGTATCATCATGTTACCCATTAACGTTGTGGAGGTTAGATAGGCAAACGCTCCCGTTCCCGTATCCCTTCTTTTTTACCGACTTCAAAAAAAAGGAGGTTATCAATTCGACACGTATGTATGTAATATTATTGGAATTGTATTATATTCACTTATGACAATCTATTAAGGCTTCCAAACAAATATACAACATTTTATAGACGTATGTATGTATGAATGTTTGTCCACGCATATCTCCGGAACTCTTAATCGGATCGTGACAATTTTTGTTTTATTGGCTTACATTTACTTCAACTTAGGGAACAGTGCAAGTCTCATCAAGATCGATTCAGTAATTTTCAAGATATGGACTAATACGTGTAAGTGTGACGGCCTGGCTTATTGATACGAGCTACGGGTGTAGTGTCAAAGGGAAAACATCTCAAAACCTTGGTCAAATTCTAATGCAAAAACTAAAAGTTACGAAATAAAAAGTAATTTTAAAAAATTAAACCGACTTCAAAAAGAAATGAACTCAAAATTATTAAATAATTTTAATTTCGGAAGTCGGTGGCATAAAACTGAAACTAAAATACAGATCCCAAGACACCGACTTCCGAAATTAAAATTATTTAATAATTTTGAGTTCATTTATTTTTGAAGTCGGTTTAATTTTTTTTAATTACTTTTTTATGATAAACTTCTCGACATCCCGAAGCACTTTATCCTGAATTAACGCTATCCCGAATCAATCGATCCAGATTTTTATGGTGGCCGTTATATTAAGATGGAACCACGCTTCTAAGAAACTGTGAAGCTGAACCTTATCAAGGATTATTTCGAAACTACACCAATCCGATTTCTCCCCTCTCCACAATAAACCATATAGACACAAGTTGGCTTCATCGCATCAAATCAAATGAAGATACAAAAAGACTTTATTTCTATAGAAAGGACCCTTTATGTGCCAGAGATCGATCGGCCCATAGATTCTAAGGGCCGGGGTGACCATTCATCAGTGCCTGACCGGGACCGTCCTACTTTAAAACGATGCTGGCTGACCCGACGATTTGTAAAAAGTGGCGGTTTGGTCTTTTGATTGCGCTATTTGTGTTTTCGTTCTGGCAAACTATACATTGGTGTTTGTTTACAATCCTTTAAATTAGAATAATCAGCAAAGGCTGATTAGCAGTAGAAGCTAAAGAGCTTGAGCTTGCATAAGCAGTGGTGTAACTATACCGTTTGGGGCCCGTATGTTTTCATATTTTCCCATACAAAATTTACACCTGACTGCTTCGTTGGTCTAGTGGTCGCAACGCTGCTGCTGAGCATGAGGTCCTGTCCAAAAAATTAGACAAACAATGGGAAAAAGGTACAAAATGTTCGAAACCTGAATGATGTCCTTCGTTGCACATTTTTTTGAGTTTGTATGTAAATTAGTTTAAACATAAAGTTAGTCATCGCTACGGATGATCACAGCGTTTTTGTGCCAATTAAATAATTTCATCTAGATGTTCATATAATGTTTATCTCGATGTTCATGTCGACTTTCATGTTCATCTCGATGATCATCAAAGATGTCATTCATAGGATAGTATGACAGTGGCTTTATGAAAAACATTTTTGTTCTACATGTTGATAGTGTCACTTTATTTCTTTAGGCGCACTTTACACTCTTAATGAACATATGCATACTTCCTTGTTTTTTACAAAGCTAAAAACAAGGTACTTTAAGTGTATTTATCGGCAATTATAAATAATGAAAGTAATTTGCCAAATAAACTTAAATTTACTAGCAGCCTTTCCATAAAATAAGCTTGTGTTTAAACGCCTACCAGAAAAGTACCTATTTTAGTACCAAACAATTCGAAATATCTACCTGCCAGAATGGATAAAAGGCCACCAAATTGTGTTTCATAAAGAATTGTAGAAATGAACCTGTTTTCCTTTTTATTCTATGCCACATCCTATGTCGACAGAGCCCCGCTTGGTGGGGCCCCTATTTCTGTGTAAAGGGTTTAAAGTAACCTAACCAAACCTAACATCGGGGTGCCCTTCGCTCGCTCTTGCATCTTAAGTCGCAAATAGTTTTCATTTTGGGTATTAATGTTACTATTTCAGGGAAACAGGATTTGGTGAGCATTTACCCATTCTGGTAGGCTCAAAAATTATTTTGGTGAGCATTTAAATTGTACCCCTTAAAATATGATAAAACGAAACTATCAAAATGAAACTGACCGCAATCCAAGCTGTAATAAATTTTCAGTCTATCTGATGTAACGTCTAGAAGGTCCTTGACTTGAAATCTTTGCCTAGATCTAGGCAAACGAAGCGAGTGCGTGAGTAGCTGTCATCGAAATGTCTGTAATGTCACGCTGATGGACTATGGTGGATTCCGGAGGCATTCTTGTTTACATCCATACTAATATTACAAATTCGTAAGTAACTCTGTCTGTCTGTCTGTATGTTACCTTTTCACGCCTAAACCACTGAACGGATTTCGATAAAATTCGGCAGGGAAAAAAATTGCATCCCAGGGAAGGACATAGGATAGTTTTTATCTCGATATTCCTACGGGATCGAAACTTACGCGGGTTGAACCGCGGGGCGGTGCTAGTAAAATATATTTTTAAATGTTAGAATATAAAAAAAAATGATTATATAAAAAATAGTAGCCCACCGGTATTGGTAACAGGGTCAAAGCTATCGGCGCGGCGGTCAGGGCTCCAGAGAGAGAGAGAGGAATCTCCTGACAATGCGAGCCGTGTCCAGAAGTATCGCTTTCTGAATCAAGCCCTTGATCCAGCTGCCCAACGAGAGCCTCTTCAGGTGTTGGTCGAGGCTCTTGGCTATTAACCCATTGGCTGTAACGACTATCGTCACAATGATTGCTGAGTCCACATGCCACACATGTCAACAACCTCGCGAGCCAAGTCAAGATATTACTATAATGGCGCCGATTCTGTTGTTCACAAACTAAACTTTAAGTTCAGGCATCTTTTTCTTTCTATTTTATTAAGAAAAGGACAGAAGATAAATATTAGTTTAGTCCTGTCAAATTAGTCAGCGCCTGACGTAAATTGACGTATTTTTAATAGCCATTTTTTTAATCTCGTCTAAATTGTCTATGGAGTATCTTATTTTGACAGGACTAAACTAATATTTATCTTCTGTCCTTTTCATAATGAAATAGAAAGAAAAAGATGCATGAACTTAAATTTAGATTAGTTTGTGAACAACAGAATCGGCGCCATTGTATTGTTATTATGTCCATAATTGATTATGAATTATTATCATTCGTAAACACATTTTTGGGTTACATAATGGAAGGCGATTGTTATAAACCTCTAGTTATCTTTGACCCACTTCAGCTTAATTCGCTGGGAGTGTACGGCGAGGTTAAGACTTCCGATAAAAGTCCACACCCTAGCTCGAAGGTTAGGCTAGATTCTATAATGTTCAGTAGAAGTGCTATTAATTCAGCAGGTAATAGCCGGCAGGCTCAAAGACTGACAGCTTAGCATTGAAACTGCCGTTTTGCAGATTAGGAAACAGTACCTAAGTTGGTTACGTAAATAGTGGGTTGATTATTGGAGAATTAATTAAATTGGTACGTATCACTGCGGCAGGTGGATTTTAGTTGAATTTTGCAGTCGTTAAGGTCATAGCACACACATCAACTCGGAAAGGGATCGTCACCGTATCAACTCGAGCCATTCAGTATTCTTTGTATGAAACTCCCTACTGCAAACGCACACTAATCAAGCTCACGAACCGCGGTGCGGTACGTGGTCAACTTGCAGTTTCCGCGCTTATCTGAGCGCCTCTCCGTATCCGAGCTTCCGTTTCTTCGTTTACCCTTGAATCTCACCCTTCCCGTGGCCTGCCTGCAGCACCATCAACTAGCGATCGCGAGCCGTAAGCGCGGCGTCGTCGCCTAGCTGTAGCGGAGTCGACGTATTGGAGCTTCTGATCCGCTTTGGTTACGTGTTTACGTTAGGTTGACGCCTGTTTGACGGCCAGGCAAAAGGCGATACGGTGACGATCCCTTTCCGACTTGATATGTGTGTTATGACCTTTACGGGTAATTAGAACTCCGTGTGGAACCCGTCTTACCAAGGGGCATAAACTGGGGTGTTAGACAGTAACTGGGTTGTCAATCTCAGATAGGCAGCCCCTCCATGTCAAATACTGGTATTCAGCTGCATCCGATAAGACTAGAAGCTGACCCCAATATAGCTGGGACAAGGCTAGGCAGAAGATGAACTGTGGCAAGTGGTTTGATCAAGCTCCAGACTACAGAGTAATAAAATTAAGAGCGAATTGCAGGATACTTTTCGAGATTTAATTGGATTCTAATGCGCTCCACCGGACGTAATTAGAAAGGTATTATCCAATATATTCACCCATGCTTAACATTTATGGAATAGTGTATTTCAAGTTAAGTCAAGATTATGTCAGTTTTCTGGCGTTTTTGCTGTAATGGGCCTATTTGGCACAGCCGTGAGGCACAATTTTCTGCTTTTTAGGGTTCCGTACCCAAAGGGTAAAAACGGGACCCTATTACTAAGACTTCGCTGTCTGTCCGTCCGTCCGTCTGTCTGTCACCAGGCTGTATCCCAAGAACCGCGATAGCTAGACAGTTGAAATTTTCACAAATTATGTATTTCTATTGCCGCCATAACAACAAATACTAAAAACAAAATAAAATGAATATTTAAGGGGGCAAAGGCCTTAAAAGAAAGAGGGAAGGGAGGCCTTTGCCCTGCAGTGGGACAACACAGGCTCATAATAATAATTTAAGGGGGGCTCCCATACAACAAACGTGTTTTTTTCCGGTGTTTTTATAAACATGCATCTAATTGTGTAGCCTCTGTTGGAGACCCAATAAATAAATTAATTAAATCTCAGTCAACAACACTGGCACATTTAATGATCATTTTAAAAGCTTCAAAAGACAATTTTATCCCACTTAAAACGTTGTTATCTCACAAATATCCCTATTACCCCAACACACCCCCTGACGGATTCCCTCCCAATTACCAAGACAATTTACAATGGGGAGGCCCCGCCATTTGTTCACTGCCCAATTTTCCCAAGGTTTCATTCAATGTACCTACTTTTTAGGGTTCCGTAGCCAAATGGCAAAAAACGAAACAATTATGGATTCGTCATGTCTGTCTGTCCGTATGTCACAGCCACTTTTTTCCGAATCTATAAGAACTATACTGTTGAAACTTGGTAAGTAGATGTATTCTGTGAACCGCATTAAGATTTTCACACAAAAATAGAAAAAAAAAAATACATTTTGGGGGTTCCCCATACTTAGAACTGTAACTAAAAAAAAATTTTCATCAAACCCATACGTGTGGGGTATCTATGGATAGGTCTTCAAAAATGATATTGAGGTTTCTAATATATTTTTTTTCTAAACTGAATAGTTTGCGCGAGAGACACTTCCAAAGTGGTAAAATGTGTCGTCGTCCCCCCCTCCCCCGTAACTTCTAAAATAAGAGAATGATAAAACTAATAAAAATATATGATGTACATTACCATGTAAACTTCCACCGAAAATTGGTTTGAACGAGATCTAGTAAGTAGCTCGCCGGTGAAAATTTAAAAACATATGATGGGACGGAACCCTCGGTGCGCGAGTCCGACTCGCTCTTGCCCGGTTTTTTATTAAATAATTCTGCACGTACGTGCAAAAAGTTATGAACTGTATGAGAAATTTTTAGGTTTGGAGTGAATTTTTTATCCAAGGACGCACTTGGGTAAAGCCAATTTTTTACCGACTTCAAAAAAAAGGAGGTTATCAATTCGATACGTATGTATGTAATATTATTGGAATTGCATTATATTCACATATGATGATCTATTAGGGCTTCCAAACAAATATACAAAATTTCATAGACGTATGTATGTATGTATGTATGTTTGTCCACGCATATCTCCGGAACTATTAACCGGATCGTGACCATTTTTTTTTTGGCTTACATTTTCTTCAACTTAGGGAACAGTGCAAGTTTCATCAAGATCGATTCAGTAATTTTCAAGACATGGACTAATACGTGTAAGTGTGACGGCCTGGCTTATTGATAAGAGCTACGGGTGTAGTGTCAAAGGGAAAACATCTCAAAACCTTTGTCAAATACTAGTGCAAAAACTAAAAATTACGAAATAAAAAGTAATTTAAAAAAATTAAACCGACTTCAAAAAGAAATTAACTCAAAATTATGAAATAACTTTAATTTCGGAAGTCGGTGGTATAAAACTAAAATACAGATCCCAAGACACCGACTTCCGAAATTAAAGTTATTTCATAATTTTGAGTTAATTTCTTTTTGAAGTCGGTTTAATTTTTTTAAATTACTTTTTTTACTATACAAAGTGCTTACAGTCGATACTAAAACTTGTTATACGGTCGGAAGTATTTATTTAAATCATTCAGGTATTCTAGAGGCAGGGGCTCATGGCTAAGTAATAACAGCCGCAAGGGTCGATCGATCAGGTTAAGCTACGCTTGCAGCGGTCGGTCTGTGGCGGGTGACCATCTTTACATACCGAGATCCGAGTGCCTCGAAAAACCACGTTAAGCCGTTGGTCCCGGCTGCCAAGTTCTTAAACTAATGTAAGTATACCTAAGTAATTTTCAGTCGGCACAGCCCGCCGCATAACACACTTTACATAATTAATTAATTTGCTTGTTTGGGACTCCTGTGGCAAAAAATATACATATGTTTTTATTTCTTTCTTATTTGCAAAATTGTTGGGCAAACGTCATCTAAAACTATTTCAAGTTGATGGCATTACTCATTCTTGAGATATCCAACTGTGACAGACAGACAGACACTGCTACAAGCTGATCACTGATTAGCAGCCAAACAAAAGATTCATGAATCTTTTTTCTTTTATATTCGAATTTTGTTTTAGGACAGTTTGTCGATTAAGTTCAGCTATAAAAATTATATCAACGTTTATTAGCGTCGTTAAAAAAGCGGAGTTGGCCCAGCCGACGGAATGGAGAGATTAATTTTTCATTCGAATTTAAAATTTATTATGCTCTTGCATTTTTTAGGACCCGCGCGTCGGAACTGCGGAACTAAGAGGGTTTGTATCTTTGCTGCCTTATTTTATGCTGCAAAAGTAAGGGTTTCACTTCATTAGATTATGGGTGGGCGTTTTGCAAGTATTTAATTGGCGAAATGTGGGTGTACAGTCACGAGCACTAATGCAATAAATAACGAATGCAATATTGAAATACGACACTTTACATAAACCTATGGGTTCGAAAATACTATGTTCGTAATAACATAAAATTTCATTAAAAAATAAAGGAGAAAATCGCCTTTGAATAAAGCCAAGTGTATACATACTTATGCTCGTGACTGTACCGTAGGTGCATCTCGGGGAAAAAAGATTCGCCTTCCCCCCCCCTTTACCCCTCCCCTTTCCCCTTCGGGAGAAAAGCATGATGTTATGTTGTTATTGTGGCCATTTATTGCGGTCAAAAAATGATAAATCTGAGCTTTATTTGTGTAAGTAAATTTTGATTATAATTTTAAATATTCATTAATCAAAATATTATCATCAAGTACCCGGAAAACTCTAGGATGAATAATGTTTTTTGGTAATTATATAAAATAAACATAAATAAAATAAACATTTTATTTTAAAAAGAGAAAAGTAGAAACGCACACAAGTAAAAAAAGGTTCCCTATCCATTTGCATAAAATTTTAAGACCTAATAAATATAACTTAGCATACTTTTGTTTCTCCTAATTATATTTTCGCATAACATAAGAGAATACTACACAACATATACATAAGAGAATACTTTAATATTAATTTTAAGTACTTTAGTTTAGTATTAATATGCGAATTCAATTTATGCCAAAACAAATTAGCCTTCAAGATTATTATGCCAACATAAACTGTATGCCAAAAAAAATATGGCAAAGTATTAATATGGCAAAACAAATTATACCAAAATAGTTATGCCAAAGTATATATAGGAAAAAGGACATTATGTGAAAAGAATCCCGTAAAAAAAAACGTTGCTGAAAAAACACTTTCAAGTAAAGTAAGCAGCTTAGAAATAACAGCTTCCCATACAGTATTTCTGCAGTACTTTTAACCTAAATCTTGTCTTCATTCCACTAAAAACGCTACATTTAACACCGAGTAAATTCAGTAAACGGTTGCCGCGCTGAAAGCACACATGGTGCTCCGGAGAGACGTATACAAATTAGAACATCCTACTTTAGTTAAATGGAAGGGGAATTACGTCACGGATCGTATTCGATGGAGAAATATTTTCATTGCGTCAAAAGTCTTTGATGGGTTCTTGTATTGTGTGTCTAAGCCTGAGGGGTAACTGCGTAACACAGTAGGAATGGCTTTCTTTTTTACAGTTCCACAACATTCATTGCGTTATTTACGTTGTTGAGCAGACAAATGTTTCAACATATGAAGCAATGGATTAGCAATATCCTTCAAAATGATTTAGATTGTGATTGATAGTGTGTTACGCCATTAGGGTACTGGAACGAATAACTCTATATTCTTTATATTATTGTTTTTACCTAAAAAGAGAAATAAAATAATTCTACGCACTGAAATAACAAAAGAAAAAAATTGCGACATCAACATCGTACACGTGATAGAATCCCAAACTATAAAAACGAAGAATAAGAGAGATTTAGTGTGAGACACAGAGAGAGTTATATCTTCCTTCTCTTTCATGTAACGAAATGCCTAAACGTGTCTCGTCCTTAAAACACGCTCAATTCTCGTCCTTTTATCGAATTGCCGCCTAAGAAGTTTCACTTCAAAAACAATAACGTATAAAAACGTACGTACGTACGTAATACTGTAACTAAGTTTTTTTTTTGTGTTTTTCTATTATATTCCTTAGTCTGGAATAGTCTGGGTTGAATAACTGTATTTTATTTCTATCTTTCTTTAAGAACATAAATTTTATTATTTTTAACAATAATAATAATGACCTTTGTTGTTATAATTGACGTTCCAATTAAAAATAATTGTTTCGTCTATTCGTGGAACAGCCTGTATAATGTCTTTTGTCAATTTTATTTACGCAGAGACAACAAACATTTTTGGATTGTTTATTTTTTTGAGCGAGTAATTTGGGCTGTCTGCTTCGTTTGTTTCCAAAGGATAAAAATAACTTCGTTATTTAGATATTAGATATGGCCGTGTCCTAATCAAAGCTTGGGTCGCGCAAACACGAGAACTTCGCGTAAATTTTTTTCGACAGCCAATAAGGAGAGAAACAAATGAGAAATAGAAAACATTTATTTGCTTATAATGTAGGTACACAGTTAACTAAACTAATATTATAAATGGAAATGATTTGATTTTTTTTATGAAATGAAATGAAATGCAATGATTTTGTAACCTAAAATACAGATCCCAAGACACCGACTTCCGAAATTAAAGTTATTTCATACTTTTGAGTTAATTTCTTTTTGAAGTCGGTTTAATTTTTTTAAATTACTTTTTTTGAACTTGCGAATATCTTGTTGCTGCATAATTTAATGCCAATAATGCATTATTTAAAACTAAACTCGGCTAGAGGGGCTCGTGGATAAATGGTAACAGCCGCACAGGTCGATCGAAGGATAAGCTACGTTTGCCGCGGTCTGTTCGTGGATGGGTGACCATGCATTATATATCGAGACCCCCGTGCCTCGGAAAGCACGTTAAGCAGTTGGTCTCGGCTGTCATTCGTAGATCTTTGACAGTCGTTACGGGTAGTCAGAAGCCCAAAAGTCTGAAAAATAGTTTTGCCAAAGGGTATCTATCGTGTTACCCAGTTACTGGGCTGTGAAGGCCAGATAGGCAGTCGCTCCATGTAAAATACTGGCATTCAGCTGCATCCGGTTAGACTAGAAGCCGACCACAATATAGTTGGGAAAACGCTAAGCAGATTGACATTATTTAAACTTAAACTCGTTTCGAGAGTACCTACCTGGATTCTGTAGCGTCAGCAAAAAAGGTGAGTCATTAGGTGACCGAGCGTTTTAGCACGAGGAGACCATTTGCTCAAAATGGCGGATTCATTTAAAAATACTTACAATACCTTTTACAGATAATGGCTTCCAACACGTGGATAAAGTTGAATAATGTTCGTTATACAATACCCTTGGGTATTTTTGGAGAATATTTTTTTGAAAAAAAAAATCTTTGAGTCCGAGTCGCACATACCCGTTCTTTTTTAATTTATAGTCTATATTATGATAATTGTGTTTCGTACAAAAATACGTTTTATACAATTCTTCCTAAATGTGCGTAAACGTACCAAAAGATTGATCTCACCTGATGATATTCGTCAGTCGTAGGTTTTACTGGAAATACAGTTCATAGAATTACCTGTAACAAAAAAAACAATTGTTTTTAATCTAGAAGGTAATAACAGAGAACAGAACCTAATTTGACTTCGTATACTCAAATAAGTGGAATAATTATCACTATCAAAAAGAAAAGCCTTACATCCTACGTATCACATATGATCACGCCTGCTTTACCCCCAAGGGAATAACCCTTAGGGGAAAAGCAGGAGTATCAGAGGTGTACATAGTAAACAGCGTTAAATTAAATGACACTAATATTATAAAGGCGAAAGTTTGTGAGGGTGTAGGGGTGTGTTTATATGTTTGTTACTTCTTTACGCTCAAAACAGCTGGACCAATCCTGAAATCGCGAACGAAAAATCAGCTGTTCCCTACAGACATTTTCACGAGTTATACGAACATAAATGTAGGGAACAGCAGATTTTTTTTTCGCGATTTCAAGTTTGGTCCCGTAGTAAAAGTTGTTCATAATGATGAGTACAATGACCTCTTAAGAGGTTGTTTATGTGTATGTGTACCAATAACCCTGTATAATACCTAGGTATGAAAAAACCCTTAGAAAAACACGTCACCACTCTACATTAGCCTTATAAAAATACGAACCTCATAATGTAACCCTTTATTCTCTAGAAAAAAGGAAAAAATACCGCACATTTTTGTACCAGAACTAAACAACGCCTTTTGTGCTGACGGTACTAGGTTTAACAATCCGTGTCGACCGCGTGAGAAACTGATAATCTGCTGCGGAATCGCTTGTTTTATTTATTTATTAAAATACAGCCAAAATATAGGTACAATCAGTGTAAATAATTGATTGAGGCCTTTACCCTGCAGGGGGAAAAAGGAGCGGATAAAAAAAAATATAAAAAACGAAGTGGAAACTGGGAAAAGTGTTGTTAAAACTCAAACCATCTTATGACGGGATATTCTCTTAGAATAGACAGGTAAAAGTGAAGCATTATAGAAATGTAGATATTTTAAGTCCATAATTTATTTATTTATTAAAACTTTATGCACAAATAAAAAAAAAACATTTTCTACCAGTCAACCTTACAATACTAGCTGTGCCCCGCGGTTTCACCCGCATAAGTGTCGATCCCGTGGGAATATCGGGTTTAAAAAGTAGCCTATATGTTACTCCAGGGTGTCAGCTACTTCCATACATAATTTTATCAAAATTGGTCCAGCCGTTTTAGTGTGAAGAAGTAACAAACATATAAACACACCCCCACACAATCACAAACTTTTGCCTTTATATCATTAGTGTGATTCACTTTAAATATAGTTGATGCAGACATAATACATGGCAGGTGCAATATACGGGATAAATAGCTAGGAAATTACTATAAAATACAAGAATAAATACTAATAGGTACACTGATATATACATACTTTACTTATAAACAAAATGAACTGTCAGGAGAAAAAATGCTCGGTAGAGGAAAAAAAGAATCCAGCAAATGCATAATAGCATATGTATGCCATAATATCCTCTGCTGAACTATGGTTTTTGCAGTTACTGTTACAACGGTTAAACAAAGCCTAATAACCACGCTTCGAAGATAGAATAGCATTACGTCAAATGAATCAATCATCATCATCAACTCGGCCTATCGCAGTCCACTGCTGGACATAGGAGTCCCCCAGACTGCGCCACAACACCCTGTCCTCCGCCTTACGCATCCAGTCTAGCCCCAGCTACCTGCTTTAGGTCGTCCGTCCATCTAGCTGGGGGGCGTCCCACACTACGCTTGCCGATACGAGGTCTCCACACTCATCTGCTCCACCGGCCATCGGTCCGTCGACAGACATGGCCAGCTCACTGCCAATTCAGTTTGCTTACTCTGCAAGCTATGTCGGTAACTCCGGTTTTTTTCGGATAAAGGAAAACTGCTATCATATCCAGAAGTGAAAAAAATGTAACTAGGTACAAAGCGTAGTATCTTTTTTGTTTTTCCAACGTTGTTAGGGTAACCTAACCAGATACGACTGAACATTCAAATAAAAATTTTCATCACACAAAGTAACACAACAAAACGCAAATGGAATTGCTAAAAATACTCATTTTAAAATACATAGCCTACCAAAACTAGAAATAAAATTCAATCGCATTAGGGACCAACTGTTTCCACGTAGAATTTCAAGTAATTTCGTTATTTTTACAGCATTCTGCTTGTATGTTCCGCTGAGTTGATACTATACCAGTTTCCATCAGTGGAATGACTACTCAATGGAATGAATATGTTTCGAAGACATACATTGTTATTTGTGTGGCCCTGGTACTTGTTGGAGCAGATGGATTTTTATAGACGATGAATTGAACCTTTTTTGAAGCAATCTATGAAAGACACAACGTTTTAATGGTTTTGTAACCATTTCGTTCATTATCAAGCCATATACCCGTAGACCACTGGATTAGGACATGAGATACTTTTAATCCCGATATTCCCAAGGGATCGAGCCTAATGCAGTTGAAACCGCGGGGCGCAGCTAGTGCTGAATAAATTCAGCTCTTTCGTAAAAGAATAATTAATTTTGGTCTATTTATATAAAGCCTGTCTTAATAAACCGCCCCTCACTGACAGCTTCTCTTAAGTGATGTAAATTATCTTTCAAGGTGGTTTATGTTAACATCGATGAGCACAATCAATCAATCTTTATTCGTGAACACGTCCTACCAATGAAATTGGTGTACAAATATGTATATTATTTTTTTTTCAGTAATAAGTCTGAATCTATACAATACAAAGTCACGTAAAATATAAAAAACTGGCCAAGTGCGAGTCAGACTCGCACACGAAGGGTAAAAACGCCGAAAAAAACACATTTGTTGTATGGGAGCCCCCCTTAAATATTTATTTTATTGTTTTTATTATGTGTTATTAAAAAAAAATTCAACTGTCCAGCTATCACGGTTCATGAGATACAGCCTGGTGATAGACAGACAAACAGACGGACAGTGGAGTCTTAGTAATATGGTCCCGTTTTTACCCTTTGGGTACGGAACCCTAAAAAGCAAAGAAAATAAAATACAAAGCTGCACCTGAACTTCTTTCTTCACTCAGAAAGATTTGCGAAAATAAATAAAAAAATTCTATAAGTAAATAGTTTTTTTAAAAATCTTTTCAAAGTACTCTCCACTAGCCTCTATACAAAGTGTCATGCGTCTGAACCAGTTTTCGAAACACTTTTTCCAGTCCGCCGCAAACACCTCGTTTACAGCCTGCTCGAACGCTGACAGCGCATGTTCCGGCGACGAAAATTGTATTCCTTTGAGCTGATTTTTATTTTCAGGATAAAAAAAAACGACGGGTTGCACTCCGGGAGTGCCGGCAGAAGTGAAAACTTAAGTATATTAAACGTTGTGCGTTTTGGATATTTTGGAATGGTTATGGAATAAATACATTTTCGCCGCGCCGTAGAAAGAGAGGGGGATACTCCCTCTCCTACGCCACGCCAGCTGTCTACTCTCCATCCGTCTTACGAATTTTCGATCAGGTCACGTGTCCTGACAAGAGTTTAACATTTTTTACCCATTACAAAAAAAGTGTACAACGCCGCTAAAGAAGTTTTCACTTCAATCCGTCTTACGAATTTTCGATCAGGTCACGTGTCCTGACGCGAGTTTAACATTTTTTACCCATTACAAAAAAAGTGTAAAACGCCGCTAAAGAAGTTTTCACTTCAAAAAAAGTCACACGGTGCTCGGTCAGGGCTGTAAGGAGGGTGACCCAGGAGTTTTGACCGGCGTGCTGTCCAGGAAGTCCCTCGTTTTGAGCGCGGTGTGCTAAGGCGCGTTGTCGTGGTGGAGCAGTAGCCCGCGGAGCCCTGTGTTTGGTCGCACCTTGCTCACAACAGAGAAAACTTCTGCCAAGTATTTGGTAGTATACCATTCAGCGTTGATGCTTCTTTGGTTCGCACAGAACTGGTTTAAGTGGAGCTGCTTGGGGGAGGCCTATGTCCAGCAGCAGCCCTTCACATTTTTCCCCGTAAAATTAATAATTCATTCTCTATACTAAATTTTCGGTATGCATAGAAAACCCTCATCGTGTAGCGCAGTTTGTTCCGCCAGTTACTAAACTGAACCGTGCGTTGGCGCATCCTGGGCAGTCACACCCGACACCTTATTTGACTGGCCAATTCTTTCCTTGCGGTGGTAGGGCTAACGCCCGCCTGGTTTGCGACCACCGGAATCCGGCGTCAAGCAGCCTGCTGTGTTTCGTCAATGCGTGGGAGGTCCAGTGCCTTAGGCATCTTCTGGGCACGCTCGTTCTATCATAGACCTCAACCATCGCTTTCCATCTGGCGTGATCGAGGTCAAGAGTGGGCCCATTAAGCAATAAAAAAAAAAACAGTGGCACTCCGGGAGTGCCGACAGAAGTGAAAACAAAACACAAACAGAATACTTTGCCATCACTCACTGACATATCGTACATCCCGAGGACAGCCGAACACATCCGAAGCGGGTATTTTTTTAATGGTCTTATAAACAAAACACGCGCGGTGTCGCTTACGGTAACAGTGGCGCGAGTTCAATGGTTTTTTCCCATCTCAAAAAATGCCCAACGCGCCTCAAAAAGTTTTCACTTCAAAAAAAAATCTTCAAATCCGATATTTTACTCGCAAGATTACTCGGAAGAGAAACACGCAAATCCTCTAATGCTATGTTCACATGCACGCCGTGCAGCCCGGCGGGCTGCCTGGCGGGCTGCGCGGCATGCAGCCCGCCCCAGGTCGGCGAAAATTCAAGCTGTTCATACGCACGCCGTCGTGTCAGTCAGCACGCCCGGTTCGCGGCATTCACGTTCACAGGCGCGTTTACGGGCTCGGGCGTACCGTTTACACGCTCGTGAATGTGAATGTGCACGTTGAATGTCGAGTTGAACGCGCGCGTGTGAACGTAGCATAATACTTTTCTTACTTCCTTCCCTTTTAAAGTACGTACAGTATAATACAGTTGCCTTTATACCCAAATACATAGTAAATGTTCCCCACCAGCCCTTAGAAATGTAGGTCAATAACATGAAAACATGTAAATAAGATAAATCTTCTTCATCGGTGCTTAATGTGAATCTCGTGACGAAAAAATAAGATTATATTTTTTTGTAGAGAGAAAATAAAACTGGTCAAGTGCAGTAGTAATGTGAGTACGGGTTACGTAGGTACTTTAAAGAAGGATTATTGACACCAACTGGCGAGGTCCCGGAAACTGCGGCTTATCTGTCTTCTTGCTTTTCCACAGTGTTAAATGCGTGTTCACGGATAATTAAACTAAATTATTTTATCTATTTATTAATTACTAGCTGCGCCCCGCGGTTTCACCCGCGTAAGTGTCGATCCCGTGAGAATATCGGGATAAAAAGTAGCCTATATGTCAATCCAGATCCAAATTTTATTCAAATTGGCCCAGCCGTTTGGCCGTGAAGAAGTAACAAACATATAAACACACCCCCACACACACACACACACCCCCTCTCACACACTCACAAACTTTCGCCTTTTTAATATTAGTGTGATTATTTAGTTTACAAACACGCTGTGAATGTGTGTGTAAGCGCAGGAGCTCTTGATATCGTCCGAGATAACGGCAATTTTGGATGTGTGTTTGCGTGTGTGTGTTATGTGGTGACGCCACTCGTCTTTATGCACACAGTCACAGCGTGTTTATACACTTGGTTACCACAAGTAAAGCGCGCGTCTATTTGTGAGATCAAAATACTGTAGCGTATTTTGGAAAGCGTCATCACGTCTATAAGGTTTCGTCCAAACCGCTGCGGAATCCTAAAAATGGCGACAGAATTTCATTTCAGTTTTTACAGCTGTTACTTTCGTCGTGGGTACGATTCCTTGTTTTTTTTCAAACAACAGTATCTGCTAAGTGAATGTCAAACAAGACCTACTTTTCCGCTGTTGTAGTTTATTTATTTTTTTTGTTTTCTTTTGTTTAAGTGCAATTCTTTTCTCCTCGGTGGAGACAGGGACTTGATTCGAATCTCAGATGCGGTATCTTATTTTTGAAAACCAAGAGACAAAGATTATGGAATGAATGGACACTTGGGATGCAGTGATGCAAAACGCTGTTGAGAAAAAAAAAACTATTAAATTCTCTTTTTAATCGACATCAAGAAAATACGTGATTTAAAAAAATAAACACGCTCTGGACTCGTCAAAACAAATCAGAGACCAAACTCGAGGGGTTTACTAGTAGCCAATAAGTGAGAAGAGTTCCACTATCTACTTCCTGGCTCCATCATCAGATCAGCTCCATTATACCAAATTATAGTTTTGTCATCCGAATGACATATACGTAAAAAGGTTCATTTCGATACGACAGTTAGAAGTAGGTTAAAATTGACTTCTAAGATTTTACTACATTATTTTGTTAGTTACAAGTGAAGCTAATAAAAAAGCGTGTTAAAAAAGGAGGAGGTTTTGTGTTCATCTGTATGTATTTCTTTACGTAGTTCATTGATTTCTCGGTGATTACTAAGCCGATTTACGTGATTTTTTTTCAGTTTTTTTTGAGGAAGCTTCCACCGTGGTCCATATTAATTTTGTTAACTTGGCTTTTTTGGTTTTCGGTTGTTTTTAGTTTAGTTTAGTTTTTTAAAGAATATTGCTAAACCATTGCTTCATATGTTCAAAAATTTGTCTGTGCAACCACGTAAATAACGCAATGAAAGTTTTTGAACTGTCAAAATGAAACCCATTGCTACTGATACCCCCTTACTAATAAACGCTGTATAGCGTCTGTATAGTTACACAACGCTTTGTCTTCTTCTTTCGAAAGTCAAATCACTGACGACTGAAAGAGAGAAATCGGTGTGTAACTATTTATCTCATTTAATATGTTTATTAGTAAGGGGACTAGTGTGTAACGCAATTTCGCCACAAGTGGGACAGTCCTTGCTTTCCATCCGATAAAAAAGATGCTGAAAAACTTTGACGTACCTAATTTTTATCTGTAAAATCTTAAGAACAAACTTGGAAGGCCTGTGGAAAAATTGGCGAATATTTTTGAGAAGAGAAGTTTAATTAAGTAGAGTGCCTGTTTTTGGATACTTTTGAGCGCGTGGTTCTTATTGGAGGACTTCTAAAAGTATTCAAAGTACTTACAAAAGTGATATTATTCGGTAAAGCTCTTGAATGTTTCGTTGCTCTAGTGTTCGCAAGTGGTACTCCTGAGCATGAGTTACATGGGTCGATTCCCGGGTCGGGCAAAGTGTTATTGTGTTTTTCTATCTGGAATTTCTCAGTAGCAGCCGTAGTCTGGATTTGTGCCCGGTTGATGGTAATAGACTCGCCCCCTATTACATGGGACTTAAACATAACTGATGAAATGTGGGTGTACCTACTATAGGTACACGTCTGTCTAATCCATCGGGGAATACAGAATTATGTTATCACAATAAAGGCCCCTTCAAACAGGCGCGACACGCGATAAAATCGCGCGCGACTCTAAGGCACCGCAAGTCACGCAACGAGCGGTGCCTTTGTGTCGCGCGGGGTTTTATCGCGTGTCGCGCTTGTTTGAAGGAGCCTTAATGCTAGCTACCGTGCATTCGCGATTTATTTGCCAATAATGTAAACAAATATGAATGAATGGAAAAATAACTTTAATGCCTACACAATAAAGTTCAGTTTACGCTACAACTTCAAACATTTAAAAAAGTTATAAACTTTGTCAATAGTGCTAGTCACTCTGAAATCAACTTAATAGTCATTGATATAAAGTTGATAGTTGTTTAACTTGAAACTTTGGGTAGCGGTGGGCAGCACTGCGCGATTTACTTTAGGTATATTGCTGCTACACCCTCACTTACCCTTCATCATATCTACCAAATTAGTGGTCAAACGGTTAATATCCCGCAGCCCCACTCAGCCAAATAGGGAAAAACTATTCGCATGTATACTTCATATATATAATTATAATTATGGATTATATATAATTATGGAGGATGGCAGCGTTGGCCAATTAAGTCCTCTTATTTATCTGTAATAAGGTTTTATTAAATGTATGTGTGTGTGTGTGGGGGTGTGTGTGTGTGTGACCCAGTTGATAAAGCGGCCCTTCTCAAACATTCAGTTGCGGTTTCGAAACTAGCCAAGGTTACTTTCTCAGTTTATCTTGGATATCACACACACATAATCAGCCTATAATGTTCCCACTACTGGGACACAGACCTCGTCTCTGTGTGAGGGAGGACATTACCGATGGAGAATTAAAACTTCGTGAGGAAACCTGTTCGCAGGAGAACCAAGGGAACCGACATAGCCCGAAGAATTGCCAAACTTAAGTGGCAGTGGGCATTGCTCGCAGAACAGATGGCCGATGGGGCTGAAAGGTTCTGGAGTGGCGACCGCGTACCGGAAGACGTAGCGTTGGAAGACCTCCCACAAGGTGGACCGACGACCTTGTGAAGGCCGCAGGAACCCGCTGGATGCGGGTTGCACAGAACCGGGTGATATGGAGGTGCTTGGAGGAGGCCTATGTCCAGCAGTGGACGTCTTTCGGCTGAAATGATGATGAATGATGAGGAAATCTGAACTATCTATCTACCTATATACCTACTAATAATAAAGTTGAATAGTTTGTTTATTTGAACGCGCAAATCTCTGGAACTACCAGCCAGATTTGTTTTTTTTTTTGCATTTCATAGCCCAATTTTTGAGGAAGGCTACAGGCTATTTAACATTACGGTAAGACCCTTTGGAGCCGAACAAAAAGACAAAAAAAAAGTCAGAAAGAACGCTAACCGAAAACGAAGTGATAGTGTGGGCAGGCGATGCGATGCGACGGGGTGGGTCCGGGGAACAAGAAATTCCACGCGAACGAAGTCATGGGCATAAGATATTAATAAATATAAGTCTGGAAATACTTTACGCCGTACGGCATTTTATCAGTGCCGGATTAGCCCATAAGCAAATTAAGCAATTGCTTAGGGCGTGACGTCTCGGGGGGCACCATAAGGCAGAAACAGCGCCGAAACAGTATTTGCTAGCACATGAATGGCAAGGCTGTTTATCAGCAATATATTACAAGACCCAAAAGTCACTCTAGAGATGTGCGCCAATCTTTATAAATCGCTTGTCGATGTTTTGGAAAAATACGAGGCGACTAGTGGATAGGAGGGCCTACAGGCGTGGATTGCTTAGCGCATCAAGTAGTCTTAATCCGGCACTGCATTATATTCAAACTTTCAAGCCCTTGTTTTTCGCAATGAATGTACCGATTTTAATGAAACTTCATACGCATATGCAGGATACAAAGGTCTAAAACGTTACTTAAGAACATTTTTGAAATGTCTTATTTAAAAAAAGATAACTGGAAATCTGCGTTTCTATGGAAAATTTTAAATCGGTCTAATTTGGCTGTAACACTATTTTGCGGCGTAAACGCTCTTAAGCAAGGATAGTGATCATCACAGATTAGTGGATAGATAGATGGATGGATGGATTAGTGATTAGTGGATTAGTGTGATTAGTGGTCATCATGCCTTCTTTGTATGAGAGGCTCTAGTCCGTCCTGCAGTAAGACCTTTTTTTTTTATTGTCCGGGGGGAAACCTTCAAAAGGCACCCGACCTCCGGTGAGGGAGGTCGGGGAGTGTGGGATTTTTACTTCACTTAAACCACCCCGGTGATCACCATCAGCACATAGGGGTGGTCCCGGTTCCTCTTAAAAGACATAATCAGCCTATAAGATTGAGATTTTTTTATTGTTTTTTGGGTTCCGTACCCAAAGGGTAAAAACGGGACCCTATTACTAAGACTTCGCTGTCTGTCCGTCCGTCTGTCCGTCCGTCCGTCTGTCTGTCACCAGGCTGTATCTCAAGAACCGCGATAGCTAGACAGTTGAAATTTTCACAAATTATGCATTTCTATTGCCGCTTTAACAACAAATACTAAAAACAGAAGAAAAAAATAATTAAGGGGCTCACATACAACAAACGGGTTTTTTTCATCGTTTTTACCTTGTGGACTGGAACCCTCCGTGAGCGAGTCCGACTCGCACTTGGCCAGTTTTTTTCTTTTTTTTAGATTCTTTTTTTTTTGAGATTCCTATGGTATACATAATAAATAAAGAGTATTCTATTCCCACTGCTGCACTGCTCAGACATCGACCTCCTCTCTGTGAGACGGAGTGGGCGATAATCCACTGCGTTCCCAGTACGAGTTTGTAGTAGATGTCGCCTTTCTACAAATTTTTGGTTCTAGGACATGCTGGTTTCCTCAGTAGAACATTAATACCAAGTGGGTGTATTGTGTGTGTGTGAGTCAAACCATGTGGAAGTTAGTGTGTGTGTATGTGCTCATACATGCATATTGTGCGGCGGCGGGTGCGGCGTGAGCCAATTATTGTTCATTCACTGCGTTAAGCCGCAGATTTGCTAGAAATGTGTAATTAATTTCTATTATGATGTTAACAATGCAAATTGTATTGAATCATCGTGCATGCATGCTTTATTCGTTGTTGTTTTTATTTATAACTAGCTGCATGTGCACAATCCCGTGGGAATATCGGGATAAAAACTATCCTATGTCCTTTCCCGGGAGTCAAACTATCTCTATACAAAATTTCATCTAAATCGGTTCTGCGGTTTAAGCGTGAAGAGGTAAGAGACAGACCGACACACTTTCGCATTTATAATATTAGTATGGATTTTCATAAATTTTCGACAAATTCTTGACTTTGATTGTTGCGAAATGAGATTGTGACTCGATTTTGAAAGTTTGTAATTACTGGAATTGCTCTTCAGACATAAGTTATGCCACTCGTTTGTGTTATTTGAATAATGTTGGAATTCAAGAAAATAAATCCTACATGGATATTTATTTGGTGATATAAATTCGAAACATTTGATTCAAAGCCATATTGTTTCCACGAGGTACAATGTTTTCCCCAGAATTTATCGACGAATTCCCGGAAATTTATTGCAACAGAATCGATTTAACCAAACTACATTTTCACACGATTACCTACGATTGAATCGGTTCTCAAATGCACTTTTCCACACGCGAAGATGGTGCCTTCAAAATATATAATACTAGCAGCATCCCGCGGTTTCACCCGCATAAGTGTCGATCCCGTGAGAATATCGGGATGAAAACTATCCTTTGTCCTTTTCCGGGACTCAACCTATCTCAATACCAAATTTTATCTAAGTCGGTTCAGCGTGAAGAGGTAACAGACAGACAGACAGACACACTTTTGCATTTATAATATTAGTACTTATGGGTTTCAAAGACGATTTGGTTTTAAATCGTTATCCTAAATATTCTAACTGATATTATAAATGCGAAAGTAAGTTTGTTTGTTACCTTTTCACGCCTAAACCACTGAAGCAATCATCCTGAAATTTTACTATACGTTGTCAGGCGTGCAGAAACGGACTTACGATACCTTTCATCCCGAAAAAAAGTGCTGTTCCCGAGGAACACAATAATAACGTTATTATGATAAATAGATGGCGCCTCGTGTCTATCGAATAAAAACAGGACAACGTCTGTCAGGTCAGCTGGTTGAGTATTTAACCTGGGTATCCATACAACGGCCTAGTTTCCAATTCCTCCCTACCGAACTTTATTGGCTGCCTATTCATATTTTTAATTGCCATCTCGTCTTGCGCAAGTCCTGTTAATTGAAGTAATTTTAGTAGGCATGTTTTTAAATACGTCTAAATTTATGTGGAGTAATGTCATTTAAATTAGTCCGCCTTTGTACCTTTTTGTGTGCGAAATGATTGAATAAATAAATAAATTACATAATCAGCCTATAACGTTCCCACTGCTGGGACACAGGCCTCCTCTCTGTGAGAGGGAGTGGGCCGTAATCCACGCGGGCCCAGTGCGGGTTGATAGATGTCACATGTCTTCGAATTTTTGGTTCTAGGACATGCCGGTTTCCTCACGATGTTTTCCTTCACCGTTTTGAGAGCAGTAGTGATGAAATAATTTACAAAAAGTAAAGCGCCTGTCAGGGTTCGAACCTACGACCTATATCTCGTAAGTCGCGGTCGTTACCACTGGGCCACCACTACTCCCTGCAATAAATAAATTGCCACTCAGAAATTACCAAAACTCGCCTACCATTCAGAATCATTTCCCTACCAGAAGCCGAGCCCCAAGAAAACCGAATAACAAAATAACGACTAGGGAAGTTGAAATGTAGCCAACCCAACATTACTACTGGCAATATTCCCCCTTCAATCTGGCATGGCGACACGTTGTCTGGCGGTAGTTTGGTGTTTTTGCTACACCCATAGTTTCTCGAAGGTTGCTATAATTTAGTTCGATTTTGAGGTCAGTCAGTTTTGAATTTATTGGGTTGTATAATGTAGGTTAGGGTTTTTAGGAGTTGTGATTGTAAGGCTATGTGATTTATGTTAATGTGAGCGAGATCAGGCCTAATAGAACCTGTTATAAAGACACTGAGAGCACTGGTGGGCCAGTGGTAAAGGTCCTGACTTACGTCTGGATATAGATCGTGGATTCAAACGCAGGCAGGCGCTTTACTTTGTGTAATTTATTCCATCACCACTGCTTGAAAATCGGTGAAGGAAATCATCATGAGGAAACCGCTGATGAGGAGGCGACTAGCTATCAACAATTTCCTCGATCAAGAAACGTACAAGAGATTTCAGGTCCCATGTACCTACGTAAAAGAGACACATATTAATAGCTCGTCGCTGATTGATCACACCGCCACGGCGAGTACTCGTTTGTACAGCCAGCGACAGAGAAAAGGAACCCCCCCAAGACTTAAAGATTATCGCCCAAGCACGCTCGCGCCCTCCGTCGCTCGTCGCTCGAGCGGCGGCGGGCGCGTCACGTGAGCCTTGAGCAGCTCACTCCCCCGCGCCGCACCCATCTCTGCCCGAGCGCATCCACTGATCCGCTTCAAATATTATTTGCAAGTTTTTGATAATTTTAAGCCGCAGTGTTAACCATTAGACCAACACGCCACTTACGTTACATTACAAAAAACTTAAATAGGTTTGATGTCAATACAATAACCGTAACTCCCGTCCGCTGTGCAAACTCTAAGCCCAGTCACTCCGCGTCAGTTATCACGACCGTTTGCAATCCGATATTTCCCGACATGCCCCCACATCTCCCGACATCTCCCTTTATCCCGCATACTGACAACTGACTGAAATGTTACACAAAATGGAGGAGGAATATATTCTGATATTTACTGAATATAAAATGGATTTACTTTTACAGTTACGCGTTTTATACCTATTCAATTTGTTATTTAGGTTACTCTCTCTGCGATATTAAAATGTAATGTAATCTTGATTAAGCTTCTGTTTGACGGGAGTATTACTGTTAATAACTTTGTTATAATTATAACTGTCTAGCTTCTGCCCGCGACTCGTCTGCGTGAAATTTCTTGTTTTAATATAAAATATATCCTACTAGCTTCCGCCTGCGGCTTTGCCCGAAAGGTATGTCGATATAAACTATCCTATGTCCTTCCCGGGATGCAATATATCTCTCTGCCAAATTTTATCGAAATCCGTTCAGTGGTTTAGGCGTGAAAAGGTAACATACAGACATACAGAGTTACTTTCGAATTTATAATATTAGTATGGATTAGTGTGGATGACACTTGTATTACATCTTACCAAGGGTATCGAAGTATAATCCAGTAACTGTGTTGTGGAGGTCAGATAGGCAATCATCATCTGCCTAGCCTTTTCCCAACTACCAACTATCGGCTTCCAGTCTAACCGGATGCAGCTGAATACCAGCATTTTACATGGAGCGACTGCCTATCTACTACTACTCACAAATTGTAACTCTATATAATATTAGTTTAGAACTATAGGTTTTAGTTTTAGATGCTTTGGCGTAATAATTTAATCAAGATTACGCTCTACTGGGACAGATCTGTTATGTACTAGCAGCGCCCCGCGGTTTCACCCGCGTAAGTTTCGTTCCCGTGGGAACGAAACTTACGCCGAATATCGGGATAAAAAGTATCCTATGTGTTAATCCAGGAAATGGTCTATCTATGTGCCCATTTTCATTCAAATCTGTTCAACGGTTTACGCGTGATTGAGTAACAAACATCCAAACATCTTCACAAACTTTCACATTTATAATATTAGTAAGATGAAGGGACTGTTACTGCTAATAAACTTAATATAGTGCTAATTGATTGATTGCTCAATACATTTTGCTCTGCTTGCTGACGTCATAATTTTGTATGATGACAAATCTCTTGGAGCAAAATAAAAGAAATTAGATTAACCTTAATAAATATTTAGCTGTTTTCCACACGAGGTAGCATAATGTAAAAATATTATTATTGACTTAACAAGTCCAAAAAAAAAAAACAATATATTATTATTGACTCGTCGAACTGATAACCTCCTTTTTTTTGAAGTTGGTAAAAAATACCATTAATTTGCCATACGCTCACTAGCAAAATAGCTTGTTATGCAAAGTAGTACCGTATCTCAATCGTGATAGAGTTGTAAATAACTTGTGTTTACTGCGGCTAGTCACGAGACTGTATGTAAATTTTAATTTCAACGGAGGTTTATTTGCTTGTATACATGGACGTAAAAAAAATTAGATTGATAATATCTTTGTGGAAGTTTTAAAGGCGTAAAAAAACCTAACCTTTTTGGTTTTTAGAGTATTTCTATCTTCCTTTTCATAGAAGTTTTATTTGAAAACAATTATGTATAGTACCCAAGTGGGTTTATTATCAGCAAACATATCCAGTACGAAAACATATTTATGTTGCGTTACGTACGTTCGTGATGAGAGAACGCTGAAACTGTAGATATTGCCCTGCGTGCAGATTTCAGAAAGAGACAACCAATACTTGATGTTCACCGCCGTTGATTTTTACGAGTAGGTATTATCTGGTCGTACTGGGTCTGACGCAAAACGAATTCAATAAGCAAATCTGTTGGAGAAATAGTGCATAAAATAGTGCATAATCAGCCTATAATGTTCCCACTGCTGGGACACAGGCCTCCTCTCTTCGAGATCCTAGAGTGGGCAATAAAGAAATACCTAGTGGGTCTTCACTTAAATATATATAGGGTGACTGGTAATTAGTGACCGATACTTGAACACGTGATTTTACTCATCATTATGAACAACTTTTACTATGGGACCAAACCTGAAATCGCGAAAAAAAATCAGCTGTTCCCTACATTTATGTTCGCTTAACCCGTCAAAATGTAGGGAGCAGCTGATTTTTTTTTGGCGATTTCAGGTTTGGTCCCATAGTAAAAGTTGTTCATAATGATGAGTAAAATCACGTGTTTAAGTATCGGTCACTAATTACCAGTCACCCTATATATATTTTTTTTATTTCGAAAACATTTGCTTTTAGGTCAGTAAACAAAAAAGTGGGTACCTATTCACAATTATAAACTCGAAAGTAACTCCTGTCTGTATGTTATCTTTTCACGCCTAAACCACTGAACGGATTTCAATAAAATTTGGCAGAGATAGGTTGCATCCCGGGGAAAGACATAGGATAGTTTTTATCCCGATATTCCCACGGGATCGACATTTATGCGGGTGAAACCGCGAGTCGCTGCTAGTATATTATATAAAAGTTAAAAGAATACACAAATAATTTCAAACTAAAAACATTTGTCGTCAGTTCGTTCTACCTATTTAGACCTTTAACAACAGAAAAAAACAAAAACACATCTAACAAAACCTTAGAGGGACAGCAGTCAACATGATTGGGGTAATTTAGCTTAGGAGAAGTAGTATGTATGCAGTGTCCTAACAATATTGTAGGAGTGAGCAGTTTGTTGGTGGTTGTGAAGCGAGACTTTAGCTTTGTCAATGTTTTTCTTTTACGACTAAATAAAATAGCTCGTATCACACTAATATTATAAAGGCGAAAGTTTGTGAATTTGTTTGTTACTTCGTCACGCACAAACGGCTTAACGGATTTGGATGAAATTTGGCACACAGATAGTGTATAACCAGGATTAACACATAATATACTTTTTATCCTGATATTCCCACGGGATCGACACTTATACGGGTGAAACCGCGGGGCGCAGCTAGTGGGACTATGTGGAACAGTTAGGTTGGAAAATAGGATTATTAGTCGCTCGATATTTATCTCTCTTTTAGGGCTGATTTTTCAATTGAAAGATATTTTTTATTCGTGGAACAAACTTGAAGTCTGACAGATTTTGTATGAAAGATCCAATTCTCGAAGAAGGTAACATCACGCTGGGACCCTCAGGCGCCGAGCAAAAAGAAAAAAAAAACAGAAAGAATGCTAAGTGAAAACGATGTTATAGCGAGGGCAGACGATGCGATGCGACAGGGTGGGTCATACGTGGTCGTACGCCCCATCTCGAATGTAACGTGCTAATCACACTAATATTATAAAGGCGAAAGTCTATCTGTGTGTGTTTATATGTTTGTTACTTCTTCACGCTCAAACGGCTTGACCAATTTTGATAAAACTTTGTATAGAGGTAGCTGACACCCTGGATTAACATATAGGCTACTTTTTATCCCGATATTCCCACGAGATCGACATTTACGCGGGTGAAACCGCGGGACGCAGCTAGTTGGCCGTATTTAAACTTGTAACACACATTTTACCTATAAGTGACCAATCAGCACACCAGGTAATGTCGGGTCCTAAACCTACAATTTCACCTAAGTGCTTCGGCACGTAGCTATTCGGTTACACGCTACGAAAGCGTAGGGGGTGAAGCAATATTTATTCGTAGCAACGTTATGGACTTACCTATGCTCTCGTAGCAATATCATTTCGTTAGCTACGCCGTAGCAATACCACCGTGTCCACTACGCCGCGCCGTAGCAATATCAACGTGTCAGCTACGTCGTAGCAAAGAAACATGTTTAGAACCGTTATGGTTATCAGATTTCATCTTAGGGATATCTTTTTAAATAGGTATTTATGTTCGTATAACTCGTTAAAATGTAGGGAACAGCTGATTTTTTTTTCGCAATTTCAATTTTGGTCCCATAGTAAAAGTTGTTAATAATGATGAGTACAATGACCTCTTAAGAGGTTGTTGGTGTTTTTCCAATAACCAGGGTTATTGGAAAAACACCAACCAAAGGAGAGATTATGTTTAGCAGTTTCCTATTAATATTTTCTGTTTATCACCTAGCCTAGGCAAACTTACAACCAAAGTAACCTTTGTAACTTTGTTTTAACCAAAACCAATTAATGACGACGAACTAATATTAACTAATTAGCTTCTGCACGTGGCTTCACCTGCGTGTCCATTCCCAGGGTTCAATATAACCCCATACCAAATTTCATCAAAATCGGTACAGCCGTTTCGGAGATTAGCCGTAACAAATAGACAGAAAGAAAAAGTTTGAAGAATTCTTTTTATTGTTATAAGTACCGTATATACTTTCTTTTTCCGTATATTATGCATTAAGGAAAAAGCTGTTATTTTGACATTACAAAACATACACTTCAATTTATTTATTTGTGTGTATAGAGTCTAAATAACAATTTTAGCATCCAATTTCCGGCATATTGTTCTTGTAGCGGAAACAAGCAGAATCTGCTTATCGAACAGTTAGCAACTCGGTAACGAACGAACGAACTCATAGAGTAAGAAATCCATTTAGAAGTGACCACACACTCACAGCGGGATAATAGCGTAACATACTATCAGTAGCAGTTTGACAGTTCAACAATATTCATTGCGTTATTTACGTTGTTCAGCAGACACATTTTTCGAACATAAGGAGCAATGGATAAGCAATATCCTTCAAAATTATTCAGATTGAGATGAATAGTGTGTTACGCAATTAGGGTGCTGGCTGGCAGTGCCATCGAGATGCGTGTGTACCATACCATAACCATAATCAGCCTATAATGTTCCCACTGCTGGGACACAGGCCTCCTCTCGGTGAGAGGGAGTGGGCCGTAATCCTCCACGCGGGCCCAGTGCGGATTGGCAGATGTCACATGTCTTCAAATTTTTGGTTCTAGGACATGCCGGTTTCCTCACGATGTTTTCGTTCACCGTTTTGCGAGCAGTGGTGATGAAATAATGTACACAAAGTAAAGCGCCTGTCTGGGTTCGAACCTACGACCTACAACTCGTAAGTCGCGGCCGTTACCACGTGGCCACCACTGCTCTACTTGGCCACCACTGCTCTTGCACTGCCGCACATCGAGGCGCGTGTGTATGAGCACTTAATGGTGTCGCAAGATTCTTACTCCTCCAAACTAAATATTGAATCTGCATTTACGATTTATTTGTCAAAAATGTAAACATTTAAGAGTTTATGGATGGGCCCGTGGCTAAATAATAACAGCCGCACAGGTCGATAGATCAGGTTAAGCTACGCTTGCCGCGGTTGGTCTGTGGATGGGTGACCATTTTTACATACCGTTACCCCTCCGAGCCTCGGAAAGCACGCTAAGCAGTTGGTCCCGGCTGTCATTCGTGAATATTTGACAGTCGTTAAGGGTAGTCAGAAGCCCGAAAGTCTGACAACCAGTCTTATTAAGGGGTATAGTATTACCCAGTAATTGGGTTGTGGAGGTTAGATAGGCAGTCGCTCCATGTAAATTACTGGCATTCAGCTGCATCCGGTTAGACTGGAATCCGACCCCAACAGTTGGGAAAAGGCTAGGCAGATGATGACGATACAACTTCAAAAACATTTTTGTAACTTTTTAAATAGTGTTAGTCACTCTGAAATCAACTTAATTAACATTAAAATAAAGTAGATATTTGTTTAACTTGAAATAACACGAATTTGAAACATAAGAATGAATGTATAATAATGCGTCTAATCTAGTTTCGTTTCTACGCGTCCTTATTCTATGCCATAACAGAAATATTCGTAATCTACTTACAGAATAGTTAGCAACTCGATAACGAACCGCCAGGGATCGCTTTCTCGTTTGTTATTTGTTTTAGTAGACAGTATTACGAAATTTACTCGAAATTTTGATTTGATGGAGCTTCCGCTACAATAGGCTATTTGACTGGTTTCTGATAAACATCTCAGATTATTTAATGGTGTCTAACGAGCCCACAAAAACCTATTACTTCAAATTGCATAATGTATTTCTTTTACAAAATAGTAAATAAAAATGTACTGTTTAAAAAAGCCGCCAAAACGCTATCTTTAACAATATGGCGTCGTGACGTCACGATTCACGTAAACAAACGTTGAAACGGTCGAGATACTAGACAAAAGTCATCAGGCTGTCAACGATAGACAGAAATTTACTAAATCATGACGAAATCTTAAGTTCAGCCAATCCAGACCGTTTTCGATTACGTGGCGCCAGATTTGAAAAGATGAAGTTTTTTCGGGTTTTTTTTTATAAATAATACATTGTTTTGTAATAAAATTAATGCAAATCGATTTTAAAAGCGATAATCTATACGAGTGTCAATAATTATGACCTTATTTTTTACATTGTCAAATAGCCTATTTGAGCTGAAGGTTTTTGTGAGATAATTTATTTTTGAAGTTTCGAGTATTTGAGAGGTTAGACTGTAGCAGTCAGTATTAAGGTAATTTGGCGGCACGGTTGGCGCAGTGGTTAAGCGATTGACTGCTGCGCTGCGTGTCGCGGGTTCGATTCCCGCACGGAACAAATATTTGTATGACCTACAAGTAGTTGTTCCGGGTCTGGCTGTTTGTGTATGTGAGTTTAAATGTTTGTAAACGCACCCACAATACAGGAGAAATTCCTAGTGTGGGGCAACGTTTTTTTAAAAACTAAAAAACTAACTAACTAAAACTAAATTACGGCCAAAGTTTTATCAGACTAAAGACCATGCTTCGCACGATTTTTACGACTTGACATAATATCAAGATTTCTTTATTTATTTATTAAACCTTTCGAAATAAATTCACTATATTATAGTGGAGAATACCATATCAAAATCTGTTGCGTAGTTTAAAAGAACAACGTGGTCGTATAGAGGTATGAGGAACAGGGTGTAAAGTTCACTCATACTCTATAGAAAAAGGAGGATCCTCCGACCAGACGGGTGTTGTGTCTGGCGGGCAACTGCCCGATGATTCATGTCGGGCCGTTGTATCTATGCTAGTTGCGCGGTAAACTCTGGTTGCGCGATGTAGGATTTGCGTGACGTCAGTATGACGCGTTGTTCGCATGTTGCGTTGTAGATACCGCTACAGTCGTAACAACGTAGATATATACGAAAAACGACTTTAATTCATAATATGTACTTTTCTGATGATGATTAAACAACATCAACATGAAACCGCTCTATACAGGAGGAGTATTTAACCGTGTATTGCAAGTTTTAAATAATAAATTTTAACTAGCGGTCGGGTAACGTCAATTAATTTAATTATTTATGCATGGAAATAGCAATTATTTTTATATACTTTCAGCAGAAGATATTAACGGAACTTTAATATTATAACCACGTAGGAGATAGCGGGACGAGCTGCCGGTCGATTCTGTAAAAATCTCACCGTGAAAACTTAGGTGAAGTGAGTTTGTTTTTGCTAGGAATTGACACAATTGAGAGCTCACTCCACGCTCACTTCACCTAAGTTTTCACGGTGAAATTTTTACAGAATAGCACCGCTGGATAGGTTCCGTCAAAACTGGAAGGAGGACGCGCGAGCTCGCGAAAGATGGAAGGAGTGGATCCCGAGGCCATTGCCCAGGAGTGGGACAGCGTAGGCTAGTAAAAAAATATATATTCTTAGTGACCAGAAGTGGAATATATTGAAAAACAAATTACTAAATTACCAAATTACTAAGTTACATTTCTTACAAATCATTTTAATTAGCAACAAGCACATATGTATGTATGTGTGTATGTGTATGTATGTATGCTGCATGCGTATGCGGGTCTGGTCGGAGGATCCTCCCTTTTCTATAGAGTATGAGTGAACTTTACACCCTGATTGAGCCGAGCGTCACCGACCCGAGCGTGACGGTTCAGTTTCGTTCAGAAAGAGCGCAAAATGCGCCTAAAGAAGTTTTCGCAGAAGATAAAGACAAGTAGGTATTATTGGTTGTATCAATAACAAGACTATCATTTATTCTCTAGAAGAAAACAAAAGAATACTTCGACATTTTACCGAAACAATAGGCAATCAATCATGCAATTACTAACATCAATATGAAAATAACTTTGGGCGAACTTTCTCTTATATTAGGCATGACAAGTCAAGCTTAGCACGCAAGGTAACGTAATAACGTTACCTATACTCCATTTACAATAGCATTAGACAGAAGTTAAAAAAGACTCTTTTAGGGGCACACTTTGTAATAAAAGTACAACAAACATTATTACAGTCAAGATTGATGTGGAGTTAAATATAATAAATTTAAGTAACAGCTGTCACACTTATTTGTACTTATTTAACCTATCTACCTTCTGAAATTACAAGGCTTTCATTTAATATTATTTAGTTTTGACATAAAATATTGTCGTGTCAAGGTTTAAAATCTAAAAGAAGCAGGGGAGGACAGGACCCGGAACGTTTTTCATGTCACTATAACTCTACCAAATCTAAAATGTTACATATTCCCTTCTAAGTGGTGGCAGCACGTGTTTTTTTATTTTGTCGGTTTATGATATCATCCGTCCATACGTCAAATTGCGTAAATAATCTGCAGTTGTCAAATTATCATTCACTCACTTGTGGATACTTGTTATTGCTGAATTTTCGTGGTTTAGTTGTTATTTGTTACTGTTTTTCTGTTGTTATTGTTTTGTTATCGTTATTAGTGTTCGTTTTGTGTTGTTCGTACAAAGCGGTACGTTTTGTTGAACTATGGACACGGACGATCTCGGTGCAGGCCCGAGTGGCTTGCAAGCGCAACATGTGCGCTCTGGAACTGCTAGTAGCGCTGATCAGTGTCAGCAGCGAAAAAAACGAGGCCCCAAAGTAGATTACGATGTTAAAATATTGTCTCCTAAGAAAAATAGAATAAAGCAAACGCCGCTTCGTTCTACAGAAAAAAGAATAGTGATAAATATTTATGAAGATGTTACGGGGGCCCGAAGGTACTCCTGTTTATAGAACGCAGTTAATTAACAAAACTGCAGAAATTGCGGGTAAGGATCATAAAATGATTACCTTAAAAAATAAATGTATTTGAAAGTAACATGCATTGTAAGGTAATAACATACATTACTAATCTTAATTTATAGGCATATCTCGTGCAACAGTCTATAATGTACTCAATGAGTACAATACAGAAGGTCGCCTGCAATCGCCACCTCCTCGCCAACGGAAATACTCAAAATCTGATGATTATGATGATATTACGTTAAGTGGAATACCAAGAAAAAATCATTCTTTTTTCTTTGATAATGAGTTACCAACGTTGGACAAGATTCTGCAAGCTAACTGGAAAAGGAAGGCGGCTTATCATTGGCCATATTGGTAAAACTTGATTTACATGTATTTTTTTTTTTAATTACTTTACCATTGTTACATAACAAATCATGAATAAAATAATCTCTCCGTTGTCACTGAAATTAAGTCTTAATTTAATGCCTCCCCTCGGAGAAAGATGTTTATGGGTAGATTATGGGTTTATGGTAGTAGATTTACCTGTTCAAGGACAGTAATGATGCAGTCAATTTCGGTTGCTATTTAAAGGTTGAGATCTATTTCCAGCAGTCAAGTAATCTATGCCACCGGTGCACAATTATTGATTTGCTTTTATTTCATTTCACAGGATCTACAGAAGGGTTTTTAATGGATGGTGAATTAATATTTGAAGCCAAAAAGGGTGATGGAGAGTACCATTCTGAAATGGATGCACACAATTTTGAAAAGTGGTTCAAATTAATATTGTCAAAAATTGAGAATGGTGCTGTTATTGTTATGGATAATGCGCCATATCATTCGAGAAAAGTGGAGAAGCTGCCAACTACAGCCACACGAAAGGCAGATATTCAAGAGTGGCTAAAAAACAAAAATATTCCTTTTGAGGAAAAAGACTTTAGGGCCACTTTATTAGAAAAAGTGAAACAAATAAAACATTTGTACCAAAAGTTTGCTGTAGATGAGATGGCTAAAAAAATATATATTAGTATTGCGCCTCCCCCCTTACCACTGCGAGCTCAACCCAATAGAATTAGTTTGGGCTCAAATGAAGGGGTATGTAGCCCAAAACAATAAAAGTTTTAAATTAGAAGAAGTGAAGCGGCAAGCACTCATAAACATAACTGCAGAGAAATGGCAATCTTGCATTGCTCATACAATTAAAGAAGAGGAAAGGTTTTGGATAATGTTGTAGAAAGATTTATTATTAACGTTGGTGAAACTTCTTCATCATCATCATCAGAGGATGATGAATCATTGGGAATGGAACATCTATCATCTCCATTATATCATTAAGGTGGCAAAACTTTTTCTCTTCTTTAATAGCAATAAATCTCATCCCACACTTCTATGTCTCTGGAAAATGTTTTTATAGTTGGTATTTAGCTTGCGAAAGTGTATTTTTGTTAATCCTCTGGCATTCTAAATTATTATAGTTAAAATTATGACTTGTCACCATCAGTCAAGTAGCGTTTTGTGTCGTATTTATTTGGTTTGTTAAAAACATAATAAGGACGTGCCATTGTGATAAAGTTGTTTTTAATAAACTGATTGTTACTAAAAATTGTTTCATTTTATGTACCTATCCAAGCATTGTGACGAGTAGATGGATGGAATATGCTTTATTGTATGCCATACATTGTTACTTACAAAAAAGCACATAGGTACATTATTTATTAAAATCGTTTGAACTTAACTTGAAAATAAAAGGTTTCGTACCCCTGCTTCTGCGAGCCTCTTTTTTCTAATGCTATTACAAATGGAGTATAGATAGTAAAAAAAAAAAAATGCTTGTGTCTAAAATATTAGTATCAACCAATATTGATGTTTATTTATTTTTAGAAAGAAAGAAAAATGCGTTTATTGGCTTTACAGAAAAATAAATACACCTTATAACTATAAAAACAGAAAACAAAGATTATAATGCCAAAAGGGCCTCAGCTCAGCATAATGTCAGATGACAAAACAAGGAGTTATTCCGTTCTGATCCCCTGAACATGATCAATCGTTCATCAACAAGTGTTAATTTTTTTTTCCTTATTATAAACTTTTACGTTTTTTAAAATGTTATTTAATGATTAATCGATTAGGTTCTACTTATAAAAAAAACACTAAAATCAGTTTGAGCACATCTGTGGCTCAAAATATTAATCAAACTCCGAATATCGATACCCTAAACTGAGACCATCCCTTTCCCATCACCATGAATATCGAAATACGACCAACCCGTAAAACACACTATACATTGCGCTGTCATAATACAATGATCCAATTACCGCCCCAGCATACCCGACAATGGTTGAGCTAGCTCAAAACGCGGCCGTTCATTATACATTCTCGTTAGCATGGCAGAATTTAAGGGGAAGTCGGAGTGGCTATTCGAGTAATGAGCTCATGTGAATGCCTCTCCATGTATTTGGAACAGTATTTAGGAGCTTGTGGCCGCAAAATGGTGCATTAGGCGACAGGAATTGTCAGAGGAACATGCGCCCTAAATCTAATGGGTTAGTTGAATTGGTTTTGCTGACCACAGGTTTATGTCGTCCCATTAGAATTTTGGATGCATTTAGGGATTAATGCATGAAACTTACTTAGGTTTAACTGTGAAATATGGAGAAAGTTAATATTATGATCGATTGAATATTATGTCCTGTAAACGTCTATAATATTTTAATATTTAGATTCTATGGTTTCGGAGTTTCGTGTTTCTACTCGATCTCTTTTAAATTCAGACATTATTCGCGTGTATCAGAATAGAATGTTCATATTTACGGATGTGGCTGTTCCACACCCTAAAACACAGAGGTAGTGGTACAGACCATTAAATTCAACAACTTTATCCATAGGATAAACATTGTAATCGCGAAAAATTTAACAACTGTCCCGTACAAAACTTTATTAACTACCTATTCGACCCGATTGGGATGGCTGGTTATTTTTTCGCGATTAGATACGGTTTTGGTCCCATGTAGAAAGTTGATTAGTTATATGGTCTGTACCTGTAAAAAGTAGTGCTAGACGCTATGGTGACCTAACACTCCTTTCTCGGATATGGTTTATATGGTAGAAGTTAAAGTCTCGAATTGTAAGGGAAATAGCCGTATATTAAATCACTATAACACTTAGTTACAAGACAATGGTAGTGGTAATGGTTCTGAGCTCGTGGTGTCTCTAGCGAGATCTGAACGCGAACTGGCCCACATTTTGGTGGGCGAGCGAATGTGCATACTTGCGTTCGATGCAATTATGCATTTTCGCTTAGTGTTCGATTAAAACTCGAACATATTCCCGAGAGCGAGAAGAAATGCGGGATGATAGCTAAAAACTATACTATGATACTTAGGTGTATACAAAATATGAAACTACTTAACGCCTTCGTTTCTAGTAATCTTAACTGGTAGGTATAAAAATAATGAGCAACCAAGGTAAAAGCAAAAATAAAAGCTTAAATATCTACTTATTGCTTATCTTATTAAATACATTAACACCGATTCCAAATTACACTATTGAGTCTTCCATAGTAAAAGCAATATTTTGATTGCCTGTGTCCGTATTTTTGTCCCGTTTAATCGCACTATAGTTCGCGCTAGGCCAGCGTTTGGCACAATCGTGTAAACGAAAAACGACTTCACTTTGATCCTTCAGATCTCTGGCACTAAGCACTTCACTATGTGATTCGTGTCTTCTGGTTGGTTTCGGTGCCAGCGGTGCCGCTGCAAACTCCTGTTGGCAGCAGCTCTCGCTGTGGCGTCGTTGTCTCGGAGACGGTGGGGTCATCGTGGCCTGCTGCCGGTGGGATCCTTCGCCACGGTGTCCAGCTGCGGCCCTTCGGCACAGGCGACATCGCCCGGTCTGCCACAACCAGACGGCTGCTACGCATAGTGCGATTGACATCAACACGTAACAAATTACGTACTGGTGGATATCATGCGGCGATATGTCTTCTAAGTCGTAATCGCTTTTCTTCAGTTTTTCTATCGCCTCCCCCAGACTGGTCATGGGTATGGTTAGGTTTCCGTCATCCGTCGGTCTTTCGTCCGGGATTTTGATGTTTATCAAGTGGTTAATTTGGTCGAATTCAGGTGTATAAATGGTTGGTGAAATGTTCATTTGGTTGGACTGATGACGTATTGAATATAGTGAGAAGTCCCTTCCTTTGATGACGCACTCTTGACCTATGCTAATGATCCCGGCGTGGCTCAGCTGACGAACTGTTACATGGTCGCCGCATATTATTTTTATTGTGTAGGTGTCACAACAAAAATAAAAGTGCTGAGAAGTCAAATGTAATTCAAGCCATACGTTGGTGCAGTTGGTTTTTTCTACTTTACATTTATTGGTTGCCGAGTTCTTGTCGCAAAAACTTTCGTCATTTTGCAGGTCTGTTATTGGTTTTAGCTGCTGACACATGATAGTCGTGCCATGGTGTAAACATGCTGTTAGTTCCTGTATGGACATGCTAAAGAAGGAATCCTTCTTTAGGTTGACGGCTACGTACTCGGAGACTGGTATGATTGTGGTCTTAATGGTGTTTGTTTGGTGCGGTACAGGTATTATCTTGTACAATTTGAAACTTTCTCTAGATACTAGTGGAAAAGTAACTTCAATTATAACAAATTTTTTAGTCGCTCTGGCTTTGACTTTCAATAGTTTGTAAAGGTACTGAAGATCTGTGTCTAAATTGGTGATTGGTAGTGTGAGTTCGCTTGGCATCTGGCCATATATGGTTTGGAGCTCACGTTTAAGTTGCGTTGGTGGCAGTAAGTGTATGCTAATTTGACCGTGGTAGATGTCTGTTAATGCATCGAGCAACGTGTCTTGAAGTCGTCTTAATCCTTGCAGCAAGCTGTTTCCAGACATCGCTGACAATGTGAAGTCATTGATGTATGAAATATTTTGTATTTCGCGTTGGAGAGTGCTCGCGTTTTCTTGCAAGGTCAGAAGTTTCTTATTTATTAATTTGTGCTGTTTATTTACAGTGATCTCCATCCTCTTCATGATATTGAACTCTGCTTCGATTATGGATGTTTGGTTTTTCCATAGATTAGAAAGGTGTTTCTCATTGCGATGTATGGTTTCAATGTCCTTTTCATACTGGTCAGCGAAACGTGAGTCCAACACACCGAATAAGTCATTCGCTAGATACCCGATACCATTGATTAGGCCTCGTCGGCGCCGAGTCGGCGTCGACGGGGCGTCGACCGTCTTCCCTGCGGCGCGTCGCTGTCTGGTGTGGACATCAAAATGCTGTGTTAGCAAAAGTTCATTGTAGTATTCGAGTTCCTGATAATCGTGTCGGGCTTGTTGCACGATCGTATTACAATGGCTTTGTGTTTCAATGGTTGCGCACAATTGTTCTTGATAATTTGCTATTTTATTGTAAGTGGCTATGCCTGCCCAATAGGGTCCCATGTCATAGTACATGACTAATGTCCATTTATCCCTGATTAATTGTACCTTTGTTATTGGGTCAAAATAAAGCGTTTGGTTGTTTGGTAATGGTTTGACATCGTGTAAACCGTAAGACGGAAAAATCAGCATAAAAAAGCTCAGTAAAACAGTTGCTACAGTTGCGATTTTTGATCTCGGTTTTCTTTTCCTTTCTGTCAAGTTGGTTGTTGGCTTTGTATCTGGTTTTAGTGTCGTTGCGTTATTCTGGTTAACGGGCAAAGCGGAGAGTTTCACAATAGGCCGTTTCATGACTCCATTTTTGGTTTTTAATGAAACCGCTCTGGTTAGGCCATCGTTTCCTGGGTGTGTGTCGACTACACGTCCAAGAGCCCATTTTCCTGGTGGCAGATTCTCATCATGAATCACCACTAGATCTCCAATTTCGATGTTTCTTTGTGGTTCCATCCATTTACTTCTCGATGAGAGTTGTACCAAGTATTCAGCCTTCCATCGTTTCCAAAGATCTTGGAATAGTTTGCTGGTTAGATGCCATCTGGTTCTAGCATCTTGCTCTGTTTCTATTACAGTTGTTCCTGGTCTTCCCGATAAGAAATGAGCCGGTGTGAGAAAGTCTATATCGTCAGGATCCTCGGATATCGCGCAAAGAGGTCGTGAGTTGAGGCACGCTTCTAGTCTGGCTAACAATGTGGTGTACTCCTCGAAGGTTAGTCTCTGTTGACCTATAACCCTCTTGAGATGATGTTTTAGACTGCGTACTGCTCGCTCCCATAGACCGCCGGCATTAGGCCAGCTAGGTACGTTGAAGTGCCATTCTATGCCCATCTCTGTTATCTCGGTCATGAAGGTTTCACTGAAACCTTTTTGAAGCTGGTTAAATTCTTCTTGTATCATTCTGTTAGCACCCACGAAGTTAGTGCCGTTGTCACTGTACATATGTCGTGGCGCCCCTTTTCTGGCTGCCATTCTGGTTAGAGCTGCCAAAAAGGCGGAGCTGCTCATGTCTGACACGAGTTCTAGGTGAACCGCTTTCGTGACCATACATACAAAAACTGCAATGTACCCCTTTGTGGTTTTGATTCCCCGTCCTTTATTTGCCTTGACCTCTACGAAGCCTGTGTAATCTACGCCGCAGTGATAAAATGCTTGTTCTGGATTCACTCTTGGTTCTGGTAAATCTCCCATGAGCTGGTGCTGCCGCATGGGATTTTGTCTTCTGCATGTGACACATTTTCTTATAAACTTTTTTGTGGCCATGTAACCGCCGATAATCCAGTACTGTTGTCGTAGGTTTGCTAATGTTAAACGCGCTCCGCCATGGAAGGTCAGTTTATGAGCTTGATCGATGAGTAATGTGGTTAGCTGATGGTCGTGTGGTAAGATGATGGGATGTTTCATCTCCGGACTCATGTGGGCGTTTGCCAATCTCCCACCCACGCGTAATATGCCGCGTTCATCTATTGTTGGGTTTAAACTCAAAATCTTGCTTTTGGAGTGCACTCTTCCGTGTTTGTTTAACGAATCTAGGTCGTTTGCAAATTCTGCCTGCTGAACGTTTTTGATTATCAGCTGTTTAGCGCGACGAAGTTCGTGTAATTCGAGGTAAGGTTGGCGAGCTTGTTTATTCAAAGTAGGCAATCGCAGTATCCAAGCAAAAATACGTATGATTTTTGTAATGGAGCTGTATTTGTTTGTTAAATGCTTAATTATCGCGGTAATCAGCGATTCTGTTGGTTGTTCAATGACTACCGCGTTGGTTTGTTTAAAAATAGACGGCTTTACTTCTAAATTCGTCTCAAAAATGGTATGACGTTTTTCTTGGTTTGTGTATGATGGCAGCCATGACGGCCCTTGCCACCATAACTTGTGGTCTTTGAGTTGCCTGACAGTCAAACCACGACTTGCACTGTCGGCTGGATTATCTGTCGTCTTCACATATTGCCAATGTTTTGGTGGTATGGTTTTGGTGATTGTTTTTACCCGATTTGCCACGAATGGTTTCCATCTGGTTGGATCTCCTTGTATCCATCCTAGTACTGCGGTTGAATCGGTCCAGCAGTAGACATCCGTAGGGTAATCTGACAAGCAGTTTCGGACTTTTTGCATTAGCTGAGCTAACAGATGTGCGCCCATTAACTCCAGTCTCGGTATAGATAAGACTTTGCTTATTGGGGCCAACCTGGCCTTCCCCGCAACTAATGTAATGGTTGTCCCTTCTTTGTTTATTACCTTGCAATATATTACGCACGCGTATGCCTTGTTAGAGGCGTCGCAGAATCCGTACAACTCTATATTTTGGTTTTCTCCCATTCCTAGCCTTTTGTTGACTTCTATGCTGTTTATGTCCGGTAATTCTTGCTTCAATTTAACCCATTCCGAGTTCATTGCCTCTGGTAGGGTGTCATCCCATTTTATCTTAGATAACCAGACATTTTGAAACAGTAGTTTCATGGTAGTGCTCAAGGGGGTTAACCACCCTAATGGATCGAACAGCTTTGAAATGTCTGAAAGTAGAGCTCTTTTCGTAATAGTTGCAGGTGATTCGGGTTCTATTTTTGTGTTGAACGTGAAATTATCTTTCTGTGGGTTCCAACGGAGACCCAATGTTTTGGTAGAATCGTTCTGCTTGAACTCGTATGTTGACTGGTTGCATTGCTCTCTCTCCAAGTCGGTTAATAGCTCTGGTTTGTTCGAGGTCCATTTTCTAAGATTAAATCCTCCCAATCGGCATAATTTTATGAGGTCGGATTTCAGTTTATTTGCTGCTTCCATTGAATGACGCCCTCCGCAAAAATCATCCATATAGAATCTTTCTTCCAATTCTTTTGCTGCGTCAGGGAATTTTTCTTTTTCATCAGATGCTAGTTGCTTTAAGCACATCATCGCTAAGAAGCCTGCTGGTTTGGTTCCGTATGTTAACGTGACGAGTTGAAACGCTTGTATAGGTTGGTGATTTGATTCTCGCCATAGTACCTTTTGGTAAACTTGATCTTCTTGGTGCACTCGGATCATTCTGTACATCTTTTCGATGTCGGAAGTATATACAAATTCAAATTGTCTCCATTTCAGGATAAGCTCTTGAAGATCCCTCTGTATATTTGGACCCCTGTACATGACGTCATTTAGACTATATCCTGATGATGATTTTGCTGAGGCGTTGAAAACTACTCTCAGTTTGGTAGTGGTAGATTCTGTCCGAATGATCGCATGGTGTGGTAAGTAGCATTCGGGCGCCTGGTTAATGCGGCATGGTGTCATGTGGTTTAATGCAAAATATTCGTCCATGAATTTTTTGTAATCCGACTTTAATTCGCTGTTCTTCTCTAATTTCTTTTCTAAGTTCCTAAATTGAGCTAATGCTTGTGGTTTGGTTTCACCCAATTTATCTTTGAGTTCTGGTTTAAGCGGCAATCGGACTTCATACCTTCCGTCCTCAAGTCTCTTAGTGGTTTTCATAAAGAACTGTAAACACTCATGGTCATCGTTGGTCATCTCTATCTTCTGGTTAATATCTTCGTTCTCCCAATATTTCAGAAGATCTTCTGTGTTGTTGAGAATTACGTTGCATTGGTAGTGTGGTTTCATGGATCCACAGAGTAGCCATCCTAGTTGCGTCTGTTGAGCGATTGGTTGCGCGTCCTTGTCTCCTCTTAAGATTCCTCCTAACATTATTTTGCTATAAACATCTGCACCTAGAAGCATGTCTACTGGTCTGCTTATATGGAACTCCGGATCGGCCAATTGTATCCCTTGGATATGGTTCCATGTTGTCGGTCTAGTGAACGTGTTGTTTGGCAGTCGCTTTATCAAATTGTTCATTACAATAACGTTCGTGTCGCAAGTAAATTCACTATTTGCTGACTGTAGAGTTACCTGTAACATTCCCTTCGCGTTGTTTTCTTTCTCACCGACACCGTAAATTTGACCTTTAAAATTATCCCTCTTTAATCTCAATAACTGTGCTGCGTTCTCAGTAATTAACGATAGTTGTGAACCCTGGTCAACTAAAGCTCTTATCTTGTGCTGTGTTCCATCAGCTCCCTTTACTTTTATGATTGCAGTGGCTAAAAGTACTTCAGACATGTCATCCCAAGACACGTGAGATGACCTATTTGCGCTTCTTTTGGTTGCAACACTCTTGTTGGAGGTTTCTTCTGCTGACGCAGTTGGACTTTGTTTTGCTAATGCTTCGTGAAGTAGTGTGTTGTGTGTACCTAAGCATTTACGACATCGTTTACTCGATTGACATGGTTTATTATTATGACTGCATAGACAGTTTTGGCAGTAATTTAATTGCTCAATTTTGTTCGCCTTTTGCTCGTGCGTCATTTGCAAAAATTCTGGGCAACGCCACAATCCGTGTTCTGAATTGCACAATGCGCAGGTTATCGACCGCGATACGTGTAACGCGCTCATGTTAGACTTCGAATTATCTTTGTTGCCTGCTTGATGATTATTGCGGTGAAAACTTTTCCTTTGGTTTTGGTTATTGCTCTTGCTTGATTGACACGTCGTGGTTTTTTGGTTTGCTGGTTCCTGCTTGCGACGTGACGCTTCCAGCGCTGTAAATTTGGTTTCTAAAAATTCCAGGAACTCCTGCAGCTCGGGTAGCTCTCTTGGATTCTTGACCGATTCTATATATTCGGTGAAGGTATCGTCGTCAAGCTTTAGCGCTAGCAGGTGCACTAATAGTGGATCCCAAGTTGTTATATCAACTCCCAGATTCTGTACAGCGTGCAACGTCTCCTTGGTTACGTCATGCAGCTTCTTTATCGTAGCTAGCGACTGCTGTTGTATGCTGGGAAGTCCGAGCAGTATATTAATATGGGACGTGAAAATTAATTTTTTGTTACCATACCTGTGGTTTAAGATCTTCCAACATACATGATAATTGTCAGAGCTAATCTGTAAATGGTGAATCAGACGCTCTGCTTCTCCAGTCACCTTACTCTTCAAAAACTGCATTTTTTGTGCATTAGACATCGACGGGTTTTTGTCGACCGCTTCGCTAAACAAGTCTTTGAACGGAACCCATTGGTTATAAGTTCCATTGAACACGGGAATGTCCATTTTTGGTGCTGACTTTTCGCGGTGCTTCACTGCCCACATCTTTTTGTTGATGTTGTTTGTCAACTTACTGTACCTTTCCTCGTGCTTGCAGAATTCAATTTGGTACGCAATATCGTCGCCTCCTTCCTCTCCTTCAATTTCCCAATGAAGCTTGTCGATCTCACCCCATCTGCTATCCAGAGATTTTAGAGCGTTCTCGAATTGCCATTGATTCTCGAAATTATCTATTTCTAAATTACTCACGGTTCTCATGAACGCTTTGAAATTGATATTCTGCTTTTTTATTAACCCGGTCAGCTTGCTGGAGCCTCTATCTTTATGCAGTGACCTGGTTGTGTCTGCGCCGCCTCACCCTCCTGTCGACGATGGTCCGCGCCTTGCTGTTGCCTAGCTTGGTTACCTGGTAATGGCTGTATCTCTTCCACTTTGGTTCTACTGCGGCTTTCATCTTTCTGCTGTGTCGCGCCTAATTGCCCCATGGTTTTGTCAATAATCTCCTTAATTTCTAAATAAACTTCCTGGGCTGTTTCAAAACACCCCTTTTTGAAGTAAATGTGGTCATAATCTGCAAACTCACACATTTTCCTATGGTTTTCTTGATAATCGCGCCAGTATGCTTCCAACATTGTAGCCTTGCGCTTATAAACATCGATAGTCTTCCTCTCGGATCCATCTTTCTTTATGTTGGTCAAAAACTTGCCCAGGATTTCATAGAGCTCCGTTTGGTTGATGAACAGAGAATCGGAATCCATATTTAATGTTGGTATGAAAATATTTGGTAATGGTTAGTATAAATAAATGGTTCGATCTGACCTTATATGCTGCAACCGACCGTCTCTGCAATCCGAGGTTCTTCAAATTGCTGCGATCTTCTGGTTCGCGTGGCACTGTTTCACTTGGTAGTCACTGGTAATTAAATGCTCGAAGGACCATGTAAAAAGTAGTGCTAGACGCTATGGTGACCTAACACTCCTTTCTCGGATATGGTTTATATGGTAGAAGTTAAAGTCTCGAATTGTAAGGGAAATAGCCGTATATTAAATCACTATAACACTTAGTTACAAGACAATGGTAATGGTAATGGTTCTGAGCTCGTGGTGTCTCTAGCGAGATCTGAACGCGAACCGGCCCACATTTTGGTGGGCGAGCGAATGTGCATACTTGCGTTCGATGCAATTATGCATTTTCGCTTAGTGTTCGATTAAAACTCGAACAGTACCCTTGAATATGACCACACCTTTCTCACACATGTTATAGGTATAATAACCTCATTTGAGATAACGTTTACTATGAGAATCCAAAGAGCCACAGTTTCTACTCCCAACATAGTTATATAGAGTTTTATACCTATAGAGGTTAAAGCCACAGCGAAACGCCGGTAAAACTTGATACCAAAGAAAAATTAAACAGAAACGTATGAAAAATTAAACATTCCAAAAATAACGAAAGAATTTCCGCCCGAAACGAGAACACGAATATCCAATATGGATGGAATGAAAACCACTGAAATATGTCTGTTAACATTCTTCATTATCAATTTCCAGGAACCAACGGCCCGGTTAAATTAAAAATGCCAGTCGAAATGGCCAGTGGTGAACGTGTATTTACATGTGAAATTAAAGAACGAAAGTTGAAAAGGTAGTACTAACATTTTCGACTATTATTTTACGACATTTTGGATTTTATTCAACGAAAATATTCGTAAAATGAAATGGAAAATGCAAATGGTGGTATGGAAATTTTAAAATCAAGCTGATGAATAAGAAATAAACAAAAACTAATATTCGATTTCTTTTTGGAAGGAAAAGTTGTTAATAAGTAGGAATATTTACTCCTAGCAACTGAAGTTAATTATGACGTATACTCGAATTTGTTTTCCCTGCGCGGATGATATTATTTCATTTTGCAAAAACTCTTTTGTTTCTACATTTTGGAAAACCACAGAATATCAATATTAAACTTGCTAAACGGTTTAATAATGGATTTATTAATATTGCTGGAAATTGAGTGCACAAGCTTTCACTAGCATAGTCTGTTGTTAAAAAATGTCTGTTGTTAGCATATCTGCAATTATGATCCTTGTTCGCAAACTGCCCTGTGTAGTTGATCCACTGGTAACAGTAATGGTGGCCCGGTTAGCAGTGTTGGCCCAGTTTTAACAACCGCAACTTACGAGTACGTTCGTAGGTCCGAGCTCCGACAGACGCTGTATTTTGTATCACCATATTTTGCTCTCAAAACGGTGAAAGAAAACATCGTGAGGAAACCGGCATGTCCTAGAACCAAAAATTCGAAGACATGTGACATCTACCAACCCGCACTGGGCCCACGTGGTGGATTACGGCCCACTCCCTCTCATAGAGTGGAGACTTGTGTCCCAGCAGTGGGAACATTATAGACTGACTAGTGTATAGTTACTCCTTGAAGTGGGCTTAGCGGATTACAATGAGCTACTGAAATTACAACACTTGGCCGTAATCTGAAGAAATACTTTAGAAAAACTTGGTTCATTGGATATCTATTATGGTAGTAGTTTTGTCCGTTCTTTCATTATTCTTTTCTAGAAAAATGTAATTTGATTACTTTTGTTATTTCATTATTGTGTTATTTGATTTCTTTTGTAATTCTGTATAATTGTTGTTTATGACCGCTTGGATAATTTAATTAAGTTTCGAGTACCTACCTACCTTGAACACAGAACAAATTAATAATAAAAAAAACGTGAGGGATCGGGGGACCCCCGGCAGGAACGAAGTTAAAAATAAATGACAATGTTTGCAGCCGCCATCTTGAATTTTGGCTAACCAGTTGGCTGCGACATATAGGTACAACGGATATAATCAGATGTATGAGTGTAAATGTCGCATAAGGAGTATATAAGGATCATACAAAGAGGCGTTCTTTAGTTTCTGCCTACCCCCACAGTAAGAAGGCGTGAGTTCATGTATGTATGTATGTCTACGCATTAATCTCAGTCCACGTAGCTTTCTCACGATCTAGTAGACACACGCCAATCATTGGAGCAACTAATAGAGATCCATTGAATCATACCTTAACACTCGATTACATTTCACCCCTCTAGGGGAAATAGCTTCAATGTACGTCTTAATGATTGGTGCTTGTAGCCTATTAAACGTTTTATGAAGCCAAATGCAAATAAAATACCGTTTGTATTTCTCGAAAGGTTAGGCACTAGGCAGAGGTAGGTACACCCCCAACTCACCAGTTCTGTTTAAGTCCCATGTAATAGGGGGCGACCCTATTATCAGCAACCGGGCACAAATCCAGAATACGGACTGCTACTGCGAAATTTCCTGATGGAAATATCCAATACGACTTTGCCCAACCCGGGAATCGGACTTAGAACCTCGTGATCAGTATTAGCGCTTGCGACCACTAGATCATAGGCAGTGACGAATAATATTATATCGCGCCATTATTTCTCGATGGCAGAGATGTACAGCACACACACGCAGTCTTTTTGAAAGTTTCATGTTAATAGAGCGAGCCTGTTCTCATTCATCATCATTTCAGCCGAAAGACGGCCACTGCTGGACACACGCCTCCCCAAGCACCTCCACTTCGACCGGTTCTGTGCTTCTCGCATCCAACGGGTTCCTGCGGCCTTCACGAGGTCGTTGATCCACCTTGTGGGAGGCCTTCCAACGCTATGTCTTCCGGTACGCGGTCGCCACTCCAGAACCTTTCGGCCCCGTCGGCCGTTCGGCTGTTCTCATTACCAAGCGCAAATCCAAACTCTGGGCTACTATAGTAAATGTTCTGTAATAACGGAATAATGGAACAACTCAAGGAACACCTGGGACCATCGACTACCCCACGCTCAAGAGCGCTGGCCAACAAGACTAGAAATAAACAAATGAGAATCGTGTATTTTCGATTATGACGATAAAAGTTCATCATCTCTAAAGACTTTTCCTAACTATGTTGGGGTCGGTTTCCAGTCTAACCAGATGCAGCTGAATACCAGTATGTTATTTATTTATTTATTTATTTTATTTTAGGAAAGCTTAAAGCATTGCTGTTATTCAACTGCATCTGCATGATAGCTATACACGTTGTTCTTCATAAACATACTCCTTGCATAATACAAACAATACCGTATGCAGAAGCCAGCTAGCAGAATCAAAGGCAACACCGTTGGAAGATGAAATTAACTTCTAGAATATTTAATACCCACAAAGTTTTCAAAATTTTTGTCGAGCGTCGCAATCTTGGCATTTTAGATGTTTCTCAAAGGAATTCTGAATAATATTTGGTGTATGAAAATAGCGTACTTTTAGTGTAAAGGCGGCAAAGGAAATTGTTAGTTACTTGGGGGTATTTCGGAGACTCGTTGGTGATCTGTCACTAGTGGTTCTTGAACAAATTTTTCTTGTACTTTCCGGGCCTTTTGCCAAGAGTTTCAAGGGATTGAGAAGAAGGCTTATGAGCCGTGATTATTTGTTCAGAGAATGGGCAGAGTTATTTAAATGTTAAGCGTTATTTTATTTATGTGGAAACATGTGGAGTAATAGTCTCAGAGTAAAGGCTCTGTGTTAGGCCCTGTGTAGTGCTGATATTATAAAAAAACTGGCCAAGTGCGAGTCGGACTCGCACACGAAGGGTTCCGTACCACAAGGCAAAAACACCGAAAAAAAGACACGTTTGTTGTATGGGAGCCCCCCTTAAATATTTATTTTATTTTGTTTTTAGTATTTGTTGTTATAGCGGTTCTTGAGATACAGCCTGGTGACAGACAGACGGACAGACAGCGAAGTCTTAGTAATAGGGTCCCGTTTTTACCCTTTGGTTACGGAACCCTAAAAAGGCAACATTTTTTGAGTTTGAGAGGAGGAGGGAGGAACATTCTTTCACTAATGGGAAGCTACAATATTACAGAGTGTCATAGGATATGTTGTATGCTAAAACAATACATTTCACGAGGACCAAGTCAAGGGCAGTAAAGTGAAGCACCTGTCTGGGTTCGAACCTACGAACCCCGTAAGTTACGGCTGTTAGGGCCACCACTGCTCCCTGCCTCATTTACACGATGCAAATTTCTTGCCTGTGGCGTTACAATAAAATAGAAGCAACAAATGACTTGAATCGTCTGAACACTGTCAGACAGTGCAACTGTTATTGTTGCTTCAATTTATGTCACAGGCAATAATTAAAACGTAGGTATACTGTACTTTAGGCCCACGTATCTTCCGGTTTTAAACCAAACATTTTCTTGATATCACCTCGGCCCCTTGCCAAAACGACGGCCCTGCTGTATAAAGAACTAGCCATGCGCTCATTATGAGCGAACACATGAGTTATTTTGTCTCTTTCCTTCACGCGTGACATGGTGGGTTTATGATCTTGGCACGATACAGCTGCCAAGTTCTTGTTTAGTAGAGGAATTATAATTATATTACAAGCCCAGTGGGATTTGCCATTGGCAAAAATGACGAACTTACATACGAACTTTCATCCCCTATTAACACCTTTAGGGGATGAATTTTCAAATTTCTTTCTTTAGTTTTCCATAGAAAAGGGAGGATCCTCTACCGGGTGTTGTGTCTGGTGGGCTACTGCCCAACTATTGATGTCGGGACGTTGTATAGTTATATAGTTGCGCAGTAAACTCTGCTTGCGCGATGCAGGATTTTGCGTAACGTCAGCGTGAAGCGTAGTTCACATGTGGCCATGTAGATGCCGCCACAAGCACTAAGGAAGGGTTTTTGAAAATTCATCCTAGTTCGTCGTACTGTCGTTATAGAAGAATCTTTTCTAGACTCAAAGGTTTAGGCTGTGCGTTATCTGTCAGTGGATGAATGATTTTAAAAAGAGAGATAGAAAAAAGATGTGGCGTATTCTATAAAAGACGTTCAATGAGAATCAGGTCAATCATGTCAAAGTGTGTGTTTCTACTTTTGAGTAAATGGGTACACGTGTGTATAAAGCCAGCCAGATTTGATGAATCCCAAATGATGACATATCACTAACAAGGCACAATTGTTTGCCGCTTGAAGCCAACTCATCAGTTCATTTGGTCGGCTTCATAATATTTTAATCCCCTACACGAGTATGTAATTATTGGTATTCTAGGCAAAAGTGGCTAAATAATAACAGGTGCGGCTGTTATTATTTCGGTCGGTCGAAGGTCATGCCATGCTGACCAAGGTCGGTTCGTGGATGGGTGACCATCCATTACATAATTGAGAACCCTTCAAACGTCGGAAAACCTGTTAAGGGCCGGTAGAAACCAAAATAGCCTAACTTCAATATGATTTTTCATGAAATTGATAAGACTTAGGTATAAAATAAAAATAACATGAGTAACTACATGATATTTCCACACTTATTGTGTAACAGAAACACAAAAAAAAAAAAAAAATCTAGATAAATAAAATAAGTTAAATTTTAAGTTTAAGATAAAAATAAGTTACCTCCAAATTTCACGACTTTTCGATTTGTACATAATATGCTTACGAAGTTACGACTACTAGAATAAAAATTTGATGATTAATGTAATAACACAAGGCGACAAAAATTGTGTAAGCATTTGGTTTTATTTCTTTTATTTGTGGTTTTATTACGATGATAAGCTTATAGCACTTACGACGTTCTTAGTTCGTGGAAGAAATCATCTTCCGTCGCACATTGCAGGTACTGTTTTCGTCGTGTTTGATGAGAGGAGGCACGGGTGAAACTTGATTTTTTTCTGGCTTTATGCGCCTTAAGCCGTTGATACCGGCGTAGATAGATCTTTGACAGTCGTTCCGGGTAGCTAGCCAGAAGCCCAAAAGTCTGACAACCAGTCTTACCAAGGGGAGTCGTGTTACCCAGTAACTAGATTTTGGAGGTCGCATAGGCAGTCGCTTCATACAAAGTTAGATTACTTTTTGTCATAATATTTATAGGCTGACCGCTTACCTGAGACGTTGCTTGAGGTAGCTTGGCGGTGTGGGAGGGGTGGTAGTTGTCACAAGTTGACCAATCACAGAGCTCTCGCATCACGTCACCACACCCCTCCCGCACCGCGCTGCTACCTCAGGCAACGTCTCAGTTAAGCGGTCGGCCTATGTTTGTGTAGTTATCTAAGTTTGCAGGGACAACATGGCTAGAGATCGCACAAGATGGGAGGTTTGGAAACAAAAAGGGGAGGCCTTTGCCCAACAGTAGGACACAAAATAGGCTTAAAAAAATTTCTTCCTGCGGAAATTTTATTTCTTTCATAGATTGTCTCACCCTACTCTGGAATTCAAGATCATTACTATACTTATAAACCACGTTTCCTCAAAGGCATCATTTCCTATTCAAAGTTCCAGAATGTTCTTACCTACTATTTTAACGACAGAATGGCGACCTCTTCTACTGAATAAAATATAGCAGTGTCGGTTCCCTGCAGTTAGTTCCACAACTTTTCGGGTACATTTCGACCTCGTTTAAAGTTTTAACAATAACTGGGTTACATCGTTTTTGAAGCAGGTTTCCTTGTTTTTGTAATTATACGATTTTGTACTTCTTTTTGAAGTGAAAACGTCTTTAGCCACGTTGGGCAGTTTTTGACATGGGAAAAAAACCATTGAACTCGCGACACTGTTACCGTAACCGACACCACGCGTGTTTTGGTTAAATTACGATTCAAAAAATACACGTAAACTTCGGTCGGCACTCCCGGAGTGCCACTTTTTTTTTTGATATTATGTTGTCAACCTGTCTTCTAAGCGGCACTTTTCGCAAAATGGCTGGAAATGGAAGGAGGAAACTCAATGAATATCAAGCTCTGCAGTGTGCAATTGTTTGGTTGTGAACTATAGAATATAATAAAAAAAGATAAGTATGCAGGATCGTCGGATATATAGTTGAAGTTTAGTAAGAAACCGATGGATGTTGTCGACTGAAATTTAATTTGTTATATGAGCTGTTTGTTTTCTATTAATAAAATAAAATTTCAGTCAACAACATCCATCGGTTTCTTACTAAACTTCAACGATATCCGACGATCCTGCATACTCATCTCTTTTGTTGACACATTTTTTTTATAAAATTGTATAACGTTTATACTGTATAATTATACTTTCAATGCCCGTGGAACCAAGAACCAGAAACTTTAACAGTTATGTTGTTTCTTCTGTTTTCAATATTTTTAACAACACACATACATACACGCACTAGTCTACTGACTGTACCAATGTGACCACACCCTAAGTCTTAGCACAGTCATGCTGGAATTAAGCTGTTACCAATGTAGGAGATTGGCACGGCTTAAGGCTGTCATGGCGACTGTATCTCAGTTTGATGTAAAGCGTCTTGTATTGTACCTACTAATTTCGGTATTTCTGGAGCTATTTACAAATGAGAGTACCTACTGGTCTTTCAGTTAGCAATGTAACACACTTAAAAACCGACAAAAAGAAAATAATAGAAAATTACGTATATACAAAGGTGATGCTTATTTCTAAAGAAATCTCTTCCAGCATACATACGATACGAAAGTAGATAAAAAGAGAAGGATGTAGGTATGTATCGAGCAGTGGTGGCCCAGTAGAATTGGCCGCGACTTACGAATTGTACGCGTGCCAAAAATCGCACTAGCATTTTTTTTTTTTTGCGGATGGGCAATCATCAAATGCTTACGTACAAAAATCTAACCCGCCACTTTCGCGCTCAGTCTTGTGTACTGCTGGCTGATGCTAGGCCCCGGGGGCGGGGCAAGATGGGTGCCGCACGCGGCGGCGTCTTTGAATCGATTTGATTTTCCCATCACTAAATAGTGCTTGTGACGTCATAGTAGGTAGTCAAAAAATGGCACGTTTGGTTTTCATATAGATCGTAATACTTGCGTTATTTAGGTCTATCTATATCTGTGGTCGTACCGCTTACTCCCCCAATGCGAACGCTACCTTAATCCCGTTAACTCGGCACAGTATCGTGTCTATTGCGAATATTACTGTTTATTTATGATTATGTTTCTTGTAAGCCTGCTGCCTAGCTCCAATTGAATGTGTAGGGATTTAGCTAATAGGTATTTATCTCTGTATGGACAATATTATTGGTATCAATTGACTTAGGCTATTTTATTGCTGGTTAAAGGGCTCTCCCAAATTACATAATTTTACTCAGTTCAGTTGTTCGAGACGGGATCGTGGTTAAATAATAACAGCCGCAAAGGTCGATCGAAGGTAAAGCTACGCTTGCCGCGGTCGGTTCGTGGATGGGTGACCATCTTCACATACCGCCGTTGGTTCCGGCTCTCATTCGTAGAACTTTGACAGTCGTTACGGGTATTCAAAAGCTCAAAAGTCTGACATCCTGCCTTACAAAGGGTCATGTGTGTTACCCTGTAACTTGGGTTGTGGAGGTCAGATACGTAGTCACTCCATGTTAAATACTGGTATTCAGCCGCATCCAGTTAGACTGGAAGCCGACCACAACATACTTGGGAAAAGGCTAGGCAAATATATTGACCCAGTGTCGTTTAAATTAACACTTCAGTTTTGTATGGTCGAAATTATTTAGCTTTTTTAGTTAAAATCGGACAGAAGTAAAATTAAAAGAATATAATACTTAGATGATGTGTAAAAGTAGCATTGTTAATCAACTTTTGTCGCTGACCCTACTGTAGACCGGCTACAGTACGGTCAGCGAAAAAACAGGGATATTGTATAAGATAAATATTATGATCTAGGATATGAAAAAAAAATACACGAAGCAATGTCTAAGCAATGTCTGGCCGATGGGGCCGAAAGGTTCTGGAGTGGCGACCGCGTACCGGAAGACGTGGCGTTGGAAGGCCTCCCACAATGGTTGTCCGACGCCCTTGTGAAGGCCGCAGGAACCCGTTGGATGCGAGAAGCACAGAACCGGTCGAAGTGGAGGTGCTTGGGGGAGGCCTATATCCAGCAGTGGACGTCTTTCGGCTGAAATGATGATGATGTCTAAGCAGTAATAATTTTAGACGAAAAAAAATAACATTATTTTACGTAGCTTTTCACCCCACACAATTTTTTTCCCATAACGTAAGTGCGTTCTCAGACAAAGACAGATTTCCATTTAACTTTAACTTAAAATGAATAGCCTCCAACACTCTCTACATTTAAACTTAAATTAAGATTTAATTCGTTCTTTCAAGTGAGCGAAAATCTTTTCTAGAGTCGATTTTAAAGTTGGTGAAAATGGAGGAAAACTTTTGGCAGGCAGCCAAAATGGCCTCGAACAATAAAGAAAGCTTACATGCTAAGGTAACGTTATTCCAGACAATTTAAAGAAAAGAATAGAATCTTTTAAACACAGTTAGGGGAAATAATTGTTAAACAAATTGACTTCTTATGTCATTTTGCCGCGCTATCACCGTGTTTTGTTAAACGGCACTTTGACCACACATACGACTAGCTGTGTCAAATATTCTAAGTTTTAGGTCTTATCTATCTTATCTTATCAACCCAGTTACTGGGTAATACGAAACCCCTTGGGTTGTGGAGGTCAGATAGGCAGTCACTCCATGTAAAATACGGGTTATTCAGCTGCATGGGGTTAGACTGGAAGCCGACTCCAACATAGTTGGGAAAAGGCAGGCAGATGCTGATGAGTTAAACATACTGATTTCCAAGGCTACATCGATGACCCAGATTGTGCTACAAATAAACCCACAGAAGTTCCCCAAAACAGTACGAGTATCACTCTATAAAATTATATACCTACCCTAAATCTTTTCACAACAAAACGCCAGTTATTTTCCGTATTCCAAAATTAGAATAAAATATACAAATCTTCTTTGAAAATAGGTAAACATCCTGGTTAAATGAGTGTCGGATCCCGACTCAACGGGGATTTATTTCAGCAGATGTTCGTCTAAATTGTAAATTAATTTAGTGAAGTTTCCCCTGAAACTGGAAGATATTTTGACTGCAAATTATATTTTCGAGCGAAGGTAAATTTATATTTTCGGAAGAACTAAGTGACGATCTTATTTCCTGAAGGGGTAACAGAGTATGTTATTCCGTCTACTTATTAGTAGGCGGAACCATATATGGTTAATTGACGGGTATACCTGGTCTATCAATTCCGTCAAACCATAATATTTTATAGTTTGACAGAATTGATAGGACAGATTGATAGACCGGTACTGTGAAGAGCTGATAAGCTCTTCTAAGAAATCAAACAAAAATAAATTTTTAGGGTTCCGTACCAAAACGGTAAAAACGGAACCCTTATGGTGAGACTAAGTCTGTCTGTCTGTCTGTCACAGCTGGATATCTCAAGAACTACTAATGCCATCAACTTGAAATTTGGAATGGTTTCAGATGACGTTTGCCCAACTATTTTGCAAATAAGAAAGAAATAATTTTTTTTTTTTTTTTTTGCAACAGGGACTGAAAGGGGGTCGGAAAAATTCGAAGTGGGGCTACTAGGGCATGTTGTGGGGTATCATATGAAAGAGCGCAGTTTGCACATTCTCAAATATTTTTTCTTTTTTTTAGGCTGCACAGTTTTCGACTTTTGATGAAAAATGTAAAAAAAATACGGTTCCCCCCTTATCTCCGAAGTTTTGCTGAAAGAGAAAAATCTGAAATTATTCTATGTAATAGATGTTTCTGTAAAGATTACAGGAAAAATAAAACGAAGTCTCTAAATAGCACACTTTTTCAGAAATCATCAACAAAAGTTACATTAGTTCCTCTATCGGTCAAGAGATGGCGCTGATATAAAATTGCAATATTCTAAACTGCAGTGCACAGTGTTAAAATTCTCTGGTGAATTTAGAACCCTCGGTGCGCGAGTCCGACTCGCTCTTGCCCGGTTTTTTAATTATTACTGCAATACCTCGTATATCTCGTCCGGCTTGAACGTGTCTGCTTATCATTGTATTATAACTGTCAAATGTCCTTTCTTTGGTATTGTTCGTCGAATCGTTGAGCTCCTTAAGTCTTGAGTTGAGCTGCACGATTTTTGACAAATGCACTGACTGGACAGGTCCTCTCAATCTGTGTGGTTCTTTCCTCAAAAGTCCACCTCAGACATCGATCTACATGGTCTTCATATAACCTGACCAAGATTATGTCTGGACTTTAAAAGAGACTGTGACCTCTAAGTTTGTTTCGGCCTTTCTTCTCAGAGTAGTCAGATAGGAAACGCCGACTTCATCTAGTTTTAAAAAAAACATGATTGACGTTTATAAGTGTTTGTACAAACCTACTTACAAAAATAAAATCATTTCATTTCATCATTTCATTTCATGTCACCAGGAGGCCAAGTTGTGTTCTAAATCATCACAACTTACTTTTAATCCCGGGAAGCAACAAACTTCGTCTACGTGGGTTTCGCTAGTTGAATAATGAATGTAATATTTAGTGAGGGTAAAGGCTCGTTTACATGGAAAAGGCTTTTTTGGCAGTCTCGTAGGTTAGTTTTAATCCTGTCAGCGGATTATCGCAGTCATGTTAACATTCAAACAAAATGTCGCGTTCACGATACTTCTAGGCGCTTATTATTTCTAGCCTTGTGGATGTTTTTATGTTTTTGAGCTCTTACTCACTTAGTCAGTAGTCTTAGGACTTTTATGGCTGATTACTAAAAAAATAAAACTCTGGTACCTTTATCAATAATGAAACAAAGACCTCATGGCTTTGCATAGTAGACCAAAATTTTATCAAAATTAGTCCCGTCGTTTGAGCGTGAAGAAGTACGTATCACTTTTTATCATATAAAGTTGTCCCATACACAGGTACTTTTGAATTGTTAAGGAGGCGTTCAGTCAGAAATATGAGGCCAGTTGCCCATTCCAAAGCGTAGTAGGTACTTATGGAGAAGAACGGGCAAGAAGCTCCATGGACACTCTTTTAAATGATTACTTTTTTAAGATCGTTCGATTATCGAATCTGCTGCAAGAAAATATACCCGTGTAAATGAGCCTTAATCGTAAATAATGAATAGTTATATTTGAAAGGAGCCCTGTGATTTCAGCTAAGAATAGCACCGATCTGTCAGTTCACGAACTGACCTCCCACGGGAGGTGGGCGTCAGGCGGTAGACGGATTGGTTGTGGCAGTGTAATCACAGACTATTTAGGTATTATTACAGGTTTGTTATTGTTAGGGAATATCAATCTAGACGTGGAATTATTACTTGTGTTTTCTTTACAATTTATTCTGTTATCCAAGAGTAGTCTTGGCTAGAGGGGCTTGTGGCTAAGTACTAACAGCCGCACGGGTCGATCGACCAGGTTAAGCTACGCTTGCCGCGGTTGGTCCGTGACCGTCTTTACATACCAAGACCCCTCCGTCTCTCGGATAGCACGTTAAGCCGTTGCGCGTTGGTCCCGGCTGTCATTCGTAGATCTTTGATAGTTGTTACGGGTCGTCAGTATTACCGTAAAATACTGGTACTCAGCTGCATCCAGTTAGACTGGACGCCGACCCCAACATAGTTGGGAAAAGGGTAGGCAGATGATGATCAGTCTTGGTTAGAGACCAGCTCCTATCTGGTTTAGGATTAAGATTTTTTTTTTCAAATGATAAATGGTTTTATTTCTATATAAGTAGGTTAGTACAAACACTTTTACACGTCAATCTTAAACGATTTTATATCTGTAAGTAGGTTTGTACAAACACTTTTACACGTCAGTCATATTTTAGAAACTAGACGAGGTGGGCGTTTTCCATTTGACTACTCTGCAGAAAGACCGAAACAAACTCAGAGGTCTCTTTTAAAGTCCAGACATATCTTGGCCAGATCATTTGAGGACCATGTAGATTGGTGTCTGAAAAGGTCTATTGAGGAAAGAACCACACAAGCTTGAGTGAACCTGTCCAGTCAGTGCACGCATTTGTCAATTATCGTGCAGCTCAACTCAGAACATATTTTTAAAATCAAATGAAGTCGCCAGTAATATCTAGGAAGGAGTCGTGGTTTTTTTTAAAGGAAAACTATAATGTGTGCAACATGTGAAATAAAAAATGAAAACATAACTTTCAACCAAACACACACACACACCCCCACACCCCCCCACACACACACACGCATACACACACACACACACACATTCTTTTAACCAAAGGTAATTCTAAAAATTAAATCTTGACCTTTCTTTATAACTTACTATGTAAAATAAAAACAAATTCGATTTTCCTACCCAAAATACATAATCCTTTGGAGACTCCAAACTCCAAATCACCTACTTTAAACATTCATGACACTTATTTGCATATTGTATTTTCTTGGAGCAAAATACGAAGTTTTCGCTTTACGCGTCGTGGAGACACTTCCAAGTTATGCATGTCTACTTTAAGCTGACCTCTCATTGTTCGGAAAACCTATACAGTGTACGGGGTGGTAAGGACACTGACGCGTAAACTTTAACCATGAATTTAGCACATCATTCCAGACCCTCCAGCGGATAAATTTTACCGATGAAAAATTTCAACACAGGGGATTCAGAATCCATGGGAACAGGTTGCGAGACAAAGTCCCGGCCACCCTGTATATTATCTCAAAGGTGTGATCATATTTAATTTAAGCTTTCCATCAGGCGTGATCGAGGTTAAGAGCGGACCCATTCAACAATAAAAAAAAGTAATCGCGAAAAATTCAACTGTTTCAAATGTATAGGACGGTTGATAATTTTTTCGCCTTACGATGTTAAAAAAATCCACTTTTCTGATATGCTGTATGTATGCGAGGTCAGCTTATACTCGATATGCATAGTGAGATGTGTCGATAAGTATCTTTCTGCTTGGCACTGGCGAAGTATTCATGAATTTAAGTTCGAGCCCAAACTGCTCAATTCTCAATATGACCGACCATTCTATTATGTATAAACGATGCCATATTTACAACTTACTGAGTTTGGGATGCTGGAATATATTCTGTTAAAGTTTGGTGTGAGAATTGATATTTTGGCAAAGGAAGATGCGACGGTCTTTTGTTTTGGCGACGTTTTTATCTCACCCTCACTTTCTTCTGTTTTTTTCTGAAGTACCTAATAGGTCTTTCAGAAAGTAATACCTACATAGATTATTTTAAATTTTAATCAGTAAAATAAACGTTACTTAGCACGAGCTTTGGTTGAGAATTATACCATTCACTATCACACTACTATCTAACTACAAGTGAAACATAGAGATGGGAACATTATTATCTAACTCAAGGTGCATTCTATAATGCAACGTTTATTCATCTCAGCCTTAGTATACATGAGTTATCTTAGAAGCATATTCTATAATAATTTTAGGTACTGTGCCAAGAAATTCTATTGCCAATAAAGATGATATTCTAAACAACAATAATAACTTCTTTAATAAGGCACAGGCAATAGAAATGAAACTGTAATGGCTTCAGGATTGCAGGCAGATTATGCCATTTTGTTTCAAATAGTCTATTAAGACTAAGGCCTTTAGCCTAGCTATTATGTTGTTAATTAAATTCTATTAGAGCTACTTAGTAATATGCCTTTCCTAGTTTGTATTGTTAAAGATAATTGGCGTTAATATTGTAATTTTATCTGAATTAGACTTATTTTTTATCATTTGAGTATTACTAATACGTAATGTTGCGATCCAGTTGGGATCTAGTTCCAGGACCCAGTTGGGTTGGGCAGCATTTGGAAAACTCCGTCAAGTCTTCTCGTCGCCTATCTCGCAGTGTTTGAAGACTAGGTCTTCAACCAGTGTGTCCTGCCCGTCGTGACATATGGTTCCGAAACGTGGACACTGACGGCCGGGCTGGTCCACAAATTCAAGGTCGCTCAGCGCGCTATGGGGCGAGTAATGCTCGGTGTCTCTTTGAAGGATAAAATCACGAATGAAATTATCCGGAAAATAACCGGAGCTACCGACATAGCTTGCAGAGTAAGTAAACTGAAGTGGCAGTGAGCTGGCCATGTTTGTCGAAGGACCGATGGCCGGTGGAGCAGAAGAGAGTCCTGGAGTGGAGAACGCATATCGGCAAGCGTAGTGTGGGACGCCCCCCAGCTAGATGGACGGACGACCTAAAGAAGGTGGCTGGGACGGTCTGGATGCGGAACGCGGAGGACAGGGTGTTGTGGTGCAGCCTGGGAGAGGCCTATGTCCAGCAGTGGACTGCAATAGGCTGAGTAGAATGTTGTGATAGATGGTTGGAGCCAAAAGTGTAACAAAGAAACGGTCTTGTACTAAGGGGGATATTACATCATCATTAATCTATGAGTCACAGATATAATGACAATGTAATATAGACAGATGAACCATTTGTCAGCTTCGGTATAATACCGGCTGATTTTTTTTACCGTCTGGACAAAAACAGGGTATCAAAAGGTGAACGGAGTAGAAGCCTATGGCACAGTTTCTTCAAAGACATGCTGCTTTTTTCTCAAAAAAACCATTTCAGAGATTGATGTCTGAAATGTTTTTTGAGAAAAGAACCACATAGATTGATTGGACCTGTCAGGGCACACATTTATCATGCATGGAAGTCAGGCATCGTTTAAATTAAAACAGTTTTTTGCTCTGACTCGTTTCGTACTTTATTTGCTTAAGAAGGTCTATCATGTCATATGTATCATATCATATATTTATTTATCAGTTTTTTAATGTTTTTATTTTTTGTTTTTACAATGTACTAAATATTGTTTTTATGTGACACAAATTTATTTTTATTTATTTATGTAATTATGCATACACACGTCACGTTGCAGAATATAACTGGTTTATATCCGTCACCTCACACATCAGGTCCAGTTGAAAACCAGCGTCAGGCACTAGTTGTCTGGCATTTTTTGCTGAACTGGGCCTTTTTGGCGCAGCCGTGAGGCACACATTCCTGCTAATTTCTTACATCGGACTTTGCACTTTTATTTTTATCCTTTTTTTATTTTTTGTTTTTATCTGATGTACGACTATTATCTGACCATCTCTGTATTGTGTGTCTTTTAGTCTGTGCTAAATAAATGTATTTTCTTTCTTTCTTTCTTTCTTATCAGTAATTGTGCGGCTCAACTCAAAACTTAAGACGCTCAACGATTTCACGAACAATACCAAAGAAAGAATATTTGGGTAGGCTGCATAAATTACCTACTCTAACTGCCAGACCATGACAAAAACTAAAAGAGAAAAAAAATACCGTCATAGTCTTCACATTCACAATAATTAAAATAATATAATACTTTACAAAGTAGAAATTCATGGCATTGTATAAAATTCATTAATGTCAATGTGTATATAAAACGTTTGGACACTAATTACTTGACATATCTAATGAAAAAAGTATAATTATGCAAAAAAATTATAATTGTCCCTTCATACAAGTAAGCCCTTTAATTAAACTTCACAAGGGAAGTAAAGGCAAAATTCCGTAGTAATAATTCCGAACTTTTACGAAATACCTAATATTAACAAAAAACCGGTCAAGTGCGAGTCGGACTCGTGCACTGAGGGTTCCGTAACAAATTTGTAGGTCTGTAAATACAAAACTTTACTTGACATTGATTCTTGCCAAATTTCATGATTCTAGGTCAACGGAAAGTACCCTATAGGTTTTGATTCCCTTGCGAATGTCAAAATATGCAGCATGAACGGAACATAAAGGCCCGTATTTTTTGATTACTTCGACTTATAAGTTTGATTTTTTCACTGCTTCAAGGGATTGCAGCCCTGAGTTTTAGATATTAATTTCAACTTGATACCTCCACGTGTTCCTGAGAAAAAGGGTCTTGACAGACGGACAGACAGACGGACCACGAAGTGATCTTATAAGGGTTCCGTTTTTCCTTTTGAGGTACGGAACCCTAAAAAAAGTTCTTATTTCTTATGCCTTGGGGTGGAACGATAATCTCTGAATCCAAGTTTAGGAATTTTTTTACAAATTTCAATGTGACTTTCATAATTATGCAGTTTTGTCTGGACTTGCTTTAATAAGATGTACCTATCCTACTAAACCAATTTGATGGTATACAAGATTTGTTGCATATTTTTTCATTTAAATTGGCACGTACTTAATGGTTCATTAAATCCAGGATTTTGCTATCAATTTCTGTTGTCTCTTTCCTAATTACCGTGATATAAAAGTGACGAGCATATGCGTATCAAAAAAGTGAAATCTTTTGTTAAAAAACTTTTTAACAAAAAAAAAACAGACTTCCAAAAAAAACACTACAAACTGAAAAATAACTTTAATTTCGGAAGTCGGTGTCTTAGGGATCAGTATTTTAGTTTTTGCCACCGACTTCCGAAATTAAAGTTATTGTTCAGTTTGTAGTGTTTTTTTGGAAGTCGGTTTTTTTTTTGTTAAAAAGTTTTTATTTCTCGCTTTTTAGTGGGTCTATTTATAATTTATCTAAGTTACAATAGCCTAATGTCAACTTGCCCATCGAATCGCCTTTTTATAAAATTTTCCTTTTCTCGATGCAGGGACGTTAATTGTTGAGGAGTTCCCCTTTTATTCGTTTTTAGATTAGATGCTGATAATCCTGACTGCAGCATCAGGCCAGACTTATGTCAACATTGCATTGAACTTAAATTTAGTCCTGTTTAAAATGAGCCCAAACACGACTACGGTGCTGTAATTTCAAGGTTTGAACTTTTTCTGATGCTCCTGGCTTCAGCATCAGGTCTTCGGTGTTCCACAGTAACAGTACGTTTATCCACACATCGAGCCCTTTTCAATGAGCCTAAACACGATATATCTGCTGTTAGTTGTACAGGAGTTAGGTACTCTGCAGACTATCCTGACTGCAGCATCAGGTCATGACTTGATGATCATGAGACCAAATGTGGCAAATGTCCTATCAAACATCAAAACAATTTACTAAAACAGTCCTTGCCTGTTCGAGAAACTTCTTACTGTTAAGGAGTTGTACCTTCCATCATCAGCCCAGCTACCTGAGATGGTGACAACCATACACAAATACACAAGATACTTCATAAAATATGCGAAAAACAATAAGTGAGCCTATAAAATTTGAGGGTTGCCCTCGATTTCTCTAAGATCCCACCATCAGATCTTAACTTGGTGACAATGTGACCACCTCAGAACTATCTACTTTCGAACAAAAAAATTGGCGGAGTATTCGATGAACAAACATACAAAAAAAACATATAAACACCCGAACATAGTACCTCCTCCTTTTTGTGAAGTCGGTAAAAATACTGTGTTTTTAGGTACCTTTAATAATTTGCTCCTGAAAGACGCACTTCAGGATCATTCCGGATCATAATCTCAGCATGCAATGATATTATTAATAGAGATTGAAAAGGAAGACCAGTAACCTGAAAGGGACCGCCATCAATCACTGTTAAATGAGTTGTTAAAGTTCCTCGGAGTTTTGTTAACCCGCGTTCTGTTATTTATATTATAACCAGCCCTTTTTTTTTTGGTGGGAAATTATCAAGTAACTTTTCACGCTTTGGGCGGAGCGCTTAATTAGGTGTTGTGTATTTATTTCATCTCTTATTTCGTTATTTTTATCTTATCGTATGATGCACGGGTTGACGTCATTACGTCAACGCCAGCTGTCATAGAAAACCAAAGCTTTGGCCCAAGTTACATGGGGTCGGAGCAAGACGTTTTCTTCTCCAATTCTCTTTTCTCAACAGTCACGCTATCATTCACTCCCTTCTCTTTCATATCATTCATCACACAAACCATCCATCTTTTCTTAAGACTTGCCTCTCCATACATCAACGTTTATATTCACTACATGCATTTTTTCCCTCATCCAATGTCCATACCAAGCCAAACGATTTCCTTTCAACTTTTCAGTCACAGGCGCCACTCTCATATTTCCCCATAAATTCTCATTTCTTACTTTATCCATTAACTGTATAAAACAATAAATTCAGGACGAAAAATAAGTTCTTTTCCAACGTTAAGATCTCTTATTTTTCGTCTAAAATATATTATTTATTAACGTCAACACGTTATATTGATTTTATACAGATTTACAATGGCAGACAAAATGGCGGATTCCGAAGATATGTAGTTACTGTCATCCTGTTCCTGATGTAAAATAACCTAAAATAGATTTACGTGACAAAAATATAGTGACGTGTTTTTCACTTCCATTCCTTATTATCACACTATCACACTAATAATAAAAAGGCAAAAGTTTGTGAGTGTGTTTGTTACTTCTTCACGCACAAACGGCTGGACCAATTTTGATAAAATTTGGTATGGAGGTAGCTGACAGCCTGGATTAACACATGCAACTTTTTATCCCGATATTCCCACAGGATCGAGTCTCTTGAATACATTACCAGTCGACAGCGATGCGGATGAATTTTTCGATGCTATATTTTAGTTTGTGTATAGTTTTAGTTAAGTGAGGATATCATTTAGTTATTTTTATTAATTAATTAGGTGTTAGTTGTTATTTACTTACATATTATTTTAATTCTAAATAAAGCACTCATACATATATTGTCTCTTAGATTTAGATGATTTTTTTTAAATCTTTTTATTCTACTATCTAGTTTAGAATTTCAATTAAATGTCACGAACCCAGTACCCACCAACACCCTTCAACTGGAACTACACACGTACGACAGTAGGGCTTGCCCTGGTGGTGATCAGGGAGCCTAAAATGGCCACTCTGGCAGAATCATAAAAGGATAACATTATGAATCATAGTATGGCGAACAGTCCGTGTTTTTCATTTTTTCGCTACACTACGTAGGTACCTATAATCAATGACATTGGGATTGGATTTGGATTGGATTGATTGGTATTTTAGCACAGACAAAAAAAAATAATTGAAAAATCCTTCACCAATGGGATGATACGATTCACTTAACAGTTAACTGTCCATTATGATTCACTTAAAATATTTTGGAAAATGAACTAACCTTTATCATCAGCCCTGAACTCCGCCTCCAGCTCAGCCTTGGTCGGCAGCGGCTCCGGCTGCTGCTGCTGCTGGTGCTGCTGCTGCTGCTGGTGCTGCTGCTGCTGCTGCTGCTTCTGTTGGGGTTGCTGCTTGCTGGTCTTCATGCTCATTGACTTCCTCGTCCGGTGGCCACGGAACGCTGCCTGGATCTTTGTCGCCGCCTGTTCTTCTGACTTGGGCTCTGTGGTCTTCGCTTTCTCTTCTGGAAAAGAAAGAAGGGATGTTAAAAGAGTTTTTATGTTAGAGGCTTTTCATTTAGTAGCAGTCCGGAGTCTGGATTTGTGCCCGGTTGATGGCAATAGGCTCGCCCCTTGTTACATGGGACTTTAACATAACTGGTGAAATGTGGGTGTACTTTGTAAAGTTACTGTTGAGACGAGGGGTGAACGAGGGGTGCGGGGACAGCGGGGAGTCAGCCGGCCGACGACGGCCGAGCGCGGGCCCCGCGCCACACCGCCACGGACAGTCAGCTGTTGATCTCCTACATACACGGCTGCGCTTGCGTGTCTTAATTTTCATACTCATAATCTTGTTTACATATTCTTTTTAACCGACTGTTGTATTTTATATCTTTTTTCGTTACATTATACTTGTTAATACAGTCCGCTATAATTCATTTTGCTCCACCACGACCTATCGTCGCGATCAGTTACCGAAAAATAAAATTTATGTAATTATTATTATTTATTTATTTATTTATTAGGCTCTTCAACAATGAGTACACTGTTACCTTATAATTTGTACAATGCAAACTTAACTTATTATTTTTGGTAAACAAGTTTCGTTTCTTAGCTCTTTGGCTAAAGTCCGCGCTGAACTTGTTGGCCGCGCCTTAGGTGGGTTTTGTTTCTATCTTATAGTAGTAGGCCTTGTAGAAGAGTATTTCTTCTACAAGGCCTACTACTTAAAAATACTTATTTCACACTTCACAGAATTTTCAAGATTTAGCTACATAATTTTGGAAGGAGAATCTGGCGAACAGTGCCTTATTTTTTAAATGGAACACTAAAGTGCCATCGTTAACATGTCCATGAGGTTATTAATGGTGATTGCTTTCATCGATTGGTAATGCTAATGATCACGATAGATTTCACAGTAGATAGGTCTAATTTTCCAAACCCAAATTCATCATCATTATCATTTGCCTGACCTTTCCTCAACTTTGTTGGGGTTGGCCTCCTGTCTAACCAGATGTAGCTGACCATTATTTTGCATAGAGTGTCTGCCTATCTGACCTCTACAACCCAGTTACTGGATAACACGATACGAACTGCCCCGTTGGTCTCGTGGTTACAAGCGCGACTGCTGAGCGTGGGGTCCTCTGTTCGATTCCCGGGTCGGACAAAGTGTTATTGGGTTTTTCCATTAAGAATTTCTTAGTAACAGTCTGGAGTTTGGAAGTCGGCGGTGTGATACCCCCGTGCCTCGGAAAGCACGTAAAGCCGTTGGTCCTGCGCATGATCTTGGATTGCCGCCCCATCGGACTATGAGAGTGCACCTGTGTCTGCGCACACACTTGTTCTCTATATTTTTGCGCCGAAGGTTAGTCTCCGTTAATTGGCCGCTATGGCCGAAATACGGTCTGGAAGACCGAATTAATTAATGAGATACCCCTTGTTTTTTTTTCGGATGGGAAATCATCAAATGACCCCTCCCGCTCTGGCTGGAGCGGAAGGTAGTGTCAGACTCTTACTGACTAAAACCCACCCGTGTTCCTTCCTTAGCCCTTCATGTTCTGGGCCAGCGGTAATCCTTTCGGACAATCGCGCTGATGAGATACCCCTTGGTAAGACTTGTTGTCAAACTTTCCAAATCTAATTATATTGAAGTATAATGCTTACCTGACAAAAACTTGTCTATCAATCTTATTTATTGCCAAAAAATGATTTAAGATTTTCACAAAATTATTCTTTCCTTAAAATAGCCCTTTACTGCCGTCCTAAAACAACACTGAAATTGCTATGCGATTTGGAATCTTATGAAGAACAAGTTATGGCATAAAAACTAGAGCCAATATTTCTTCACCTGTCACAAAGTTTTTAAGTAGTTTTATCTACTTGGGGTCGATGCCAAACAAACACTTTTGTTGAGCAATACTTTTCTGAATCGTCTACTATAATTTTTCGGCAAAATTCTGAATGTAGGTCAGGAGTGGAAGTGGAGTATTTCTTCTTTGATATACCTATGAATTTATTGTTTTTTGAACGTAGGGCAAAAATAACTTAATTGGTATGTAAATTATAGTACTGGCAATAGAAAAACGGCTTAGATTGTATCTAAGCCGATTGTATATTATTATAGTAGTTTGATAAGTAATGTTAAAATTAACAAATGCTTCCTCTCTTATTTTTCTGTGCCCGACAGGGTCCATTTATGATCTAACTATACCTAAGTTTACCACCTAGGAATACCTACATATGGAATGCAATAGAAGTATTGAGTATCTTTAGCTTGTTATTTTTCCAAATTACCTTTCAGGTATTAACTTCCTCGCCTAAATTCGTGATAGACTATTAGTCTTCGAATTTTTAGTTCTAGGACCTGCCGGTTTCCTCACGACGTTTTCCTTCACCGTTTCGACCACGGTGATGAAATTAGGAGCCGATACGACTGGGCTGCTGCTGCTCACTCCCCCCAGTAAAACCTAAATCAGATATCTGTCCCAAAATCCAGACTTAGCCAATAATTCAGAAAATTAAACACAAACGCACCAAACCACCTTACACTGCCCTACATTTTAAAACACAAAGAGCTCCATAAATTAAAAGAGACGCAATTTTAGTCACAAAAAGGACAAAGACTAGCGTCACGAAACCCGAATTTTTCACCGGGATAAAGGAACTTTTCACCGGCTCACGTTAACACGGTGAATTATTCAAAAATGTGAGGACACAGACACTTTGTGAGAGGAAGGGAGGTGATTTTATTTTAGGGGTAGTGCAGACGGTTGGTCGTGCGAAAATTACACGCCATAATTTACAGCGAGTTTTGCCCAAAGCAATTTGGTTTTGTTTTGTCTTTCGGTAAAAATCATGACGTAGGTAGAATAGAATAGAATAGATTTTATTTTCTTACCACAAATTACAGCTTATAGTAAAATTAGTCTACAGATACAGTTTTGTACTTAATTTGTGGAAGACTGGCGCCTAAACTAAGTTTTTTACAAAACCTGTAAGTCAGGTCACCAGGCCCCCTTAACAATTTACTTAAATATTTCAAGTATTGTACTGAAGACGTTTGTTTGAAATCACAGTAGCATTATTCATTTATTGTTTTAAACATTATTAAATTTATTAAAATTATTTAGTTTACTAATAGAAACATTGTAAATAAGATTTTTTTATTTTATATCTAGGAAACATGCAAAGGATGTATGAGAGTGTAGGGTGTATGAAGTGGGAGTGAGAATGTGTGTATGAGTATGTGGAAGTGGGGTGTGTGTATGAGGTTGCGTGGTACTTTTAATCTCATTTATTCTAAAGCATTTATTTGTGGACACAGCATCATCATTCATTTTTTAGCCGAACGACGTCCACTGCTGGACACAGGCCTCCCCCAAGCACTGCTGCACCACTTCACCAGGTCATCGGTCCACCTTGTGGTGTGACCTTACAACGCTACGTCGGTATGCGGTCGCCACTCCAGAACATTGCCTGCTCGCAGAACAGATGGCCAATGGGGCTGAAACCTTATTTCGTTAAAAAACTAGTAAATCATTTTAATCTGCATTCAATCTAAAGTATTCATTTTTGGACTTAGTTTTGAGTTATCTGTGGACGAGATTCTGAGATGTTTTATGATAATAATTCACATTACTCGCATAGTTTAGGACCGAGGGGCCCGTGGCTAAATAATGACAGTTGCACAGGTCGATCGATCAGGTTAAGCTACGCTTGCCGCGGTTGGTCTGTGGATGGGTGACCATCTTAACATACCGAGACCCCTCCGTGCCTCGGAAAGCACGTTAAGCCGTTGGTCCCGGCTGTCATTCATGGATCTTTGACAGTCGTTACGTGTAGTCAGAAGCCCGAAAGTCTGACAACCAGTCTTACCAATAGGTATCGTAATACCCAGTAACTGGGTTGTGGAGGTCAGATAGGCAGTCGTTCCACGTAAAATACTGGTATTGAACTGCCACCGATTAGACTGGAAGCCGACCCCAATATAGTTTGGAAAAGGTTAGGCAGATGATGAGTCGCATAGTTTAGACGTTTAGTTGAAATAACAAACCCTTTTATTAACGATAAAATGTGTTGAATGTGTCTACTATAGTTTCAATCATACTTGGAAAACAAAAACGTTTTTTTTTTAAGGAAAACGTACAACAGCAGAATTATAAACATTGCGCTAGAGTTATTTATATCGCGACAATACGCGTCTAAAAACCGCACGTCAACGGGTTGCAAGAGCCCTTATTTCTTTGTTTTTATAATGCTGAGCTCAGTAATTCTTGCGGGGGATATAAACCAGGCCACGTTTTATAGTTGGAGCATTATGATGTAACTGAGTCTGTCCCACGTCATGTGACATTTTAGACGCTCATAAAAGTGTTTGTTAGTCATTTGATTGTGTTTTGAATGCGGAATTGGGATCTTTATTCCTAACATTAATTCTAGTCTGGTACCTATTATAACTAGATAATATCGCATAGAAAATTATTGTTGTAGAATTTGAGGCTAACATAAAGTAACTTGTTGAGATTTTAAAATTGTAACCGGTATTAAAATAAGTTCAGGAAGTCAACTATTTTTAAGTTCTGAGTTGAGCTGCACGATTTTTGACAAATGCGTGCACTGATTGGACAGGTCCGCTCAATCTGTGTGGTTCTTTCCTCAAAAGACCATTTCAGACACCAATCTACATGGTCTTCACACGATCTGACCAAGATTTTGTCTGGACTTTAAAAGAGACTGTGACTTCTGAGTTTGTTTCGGCCTTTCTTCTCAGAATAGTCAGTTAGGAAACGCCGCCCTCATCTAGTTTAAAAAAAAAATGAATGACGTGTAAAAGTGTTTGTACAAACCTACTTACAGAAATAAAATCATTTATCATTTATCAATATAGGGCTATATAAAATTTAGAAAATAAAACAATTAATTTATCCCTAGTAAGTCTGTATGTGCAGAAGAGTGGTTCACTAGGTATAGGTGAGTATTTTCCCAAACGCACTTGCATCGTATACGGGGTATGCCAATGCCTTGCAACGAGGCTAAGATGTACAAGTACACGATGTCCAAAGTACTTCTGATGTGTCATCAAATCAAATCAATTTATCACACGAATATTATAAAGGCGAAAGTTTGTGAGTGTGTGTGTTTATATGTTTGTTACTTCTTCACGCTCAAACGACTGCACCAATTTTGATCAAATTTGCTATGAAGGTAGCTGACACCCTGGATTAACACATAGGCTACTTTTTATCCCGATATTCTTACAGGATCGACACTTATGCGGGTGAAACCGCGGGGCGCAGCTAGTTTGTCATAAGTGTTAGTACAATGGATCAGACCGTAATAACTTGTGAGAACACAATAACTTCAAAACAAAAGGCACATTTGGGCACCACATGGTTTCTTTAATGTGATCTTTATTCTGACAATGATAACCTCGTCGCTTCAAGTACCTACTTGTCCTTCTACTGCTATTCTAAACGGGCACTAAAATTGATTTACGTACGTTTGTTTGCTAAACTTATACACTAGGAACCAACACATTATTTAAATAGTAGGTAAGCTTTTATTGTTCCTCTTTTGCTACGGCTACAATGTCGCTAAAAGGTGAACTACAGTTTGCGCGCTCTCTCTCGCACACCGCTTGACATCTCGCCGTACAACAGAGAGCGCGATAGTGAAGTTCGCGTTTTCGCGACAATGTAGCTATAGCACTATAATCAAAGATTTAAATCGTGAGATTCGCCCGACCGCGTCAAAAGATGGTATTTTTTTTGTTCGTTGACAGTGACATTTTAGTAGTTTTGTCTCGCTCATTTATATTCAAAATCATGTCTTTCGTTCCATGTGGGATGTGTGAGTTAAAAAACTCTTCTAAAGTCAAAGTCAAAGCATTTATTTCAAATAGGCACAGATAAGGCACTTTTGAAAGTCAAAATAATTTTAAAATCTTTGTATTCTTTATTGCGTCATGTTTCACGTATTTTCTTTCTTTCTTTCATGTATGGAACAACAATTTTTTTTTTAATAACTCACGAAATTTCGACGCGGGGTGTTGAGAATCATGTACTGAATCTGTGGTAATAGGTTGTGAGTCGATGTCACTGCCAAGCCTCTACTATTCCTACACAAAATAATGTTACAAATAATATATATCCATTTGGTTACGCGAGTAGAAAATAGTTCACTCGAACCCCAAGACAGATACAAACTCAAGAGGCATACCTAGGCAAACATGCATCCATCCAGATAAAACAAAAGAAAGTCATTCTACCCCAATATCACCAAATAATTCTAGCAAAAGTTAGATGAACCTAGACTATTGTATCTAGGTCATAGGATGCCTGACTTGTGTGAAATTATTTATGAACGGGGAAGGCACACGAGCGAAGCTGTGGTAAAAGCTACTACATAAATAACCTGGCCTAAAGGAAATGGTTTGAGCCGAAAACTTTGGCCGCCATTTTCATTCCGCTTTGATGTTTTGTAACGAACTGTGTGATCCAAGTGAACGTCACACAATGGAAAAGTTTGTGGAAAAAGTTCAAGCTGTGTTCAGTTTTTGTTCTTGATAACTGGGCGCAACTGGCTCGTTAGTCTAGTGGTTGCTAGTATTACCTACTACTGATCGAGAGGTCCTGGGTTCAATTTCCAAGTCGAGCGGTGTTTTTGAACCGATTTTAATGAAAGTATGTAATGTAAGCAGGATACAAAGGTCTAAAAATACTAACTTTTTAGACTTTTGTATCCTGCCTAACTCGCGCCACTGTTACCGTAAGCGACACCACGCGTGTTTTGTTTAGAAGAAGATTAAAAAAAATACCCGCTTCGGATGTGTTCGGCTGTCCTCGGGATGTACTCGGTTTTAATGTATATCCGATATGTCAGTGAGTGATGGCAAAGTATTCTTTTTGTGTTTTGTTTTCACTTCTGTCGGCACTCCCGGAGTGTATTTTTTTTTATGGATTTATGCCCAGTTGATGGAAAAGGCTCGCCCCCTATTACGAGTACGTGGGACTAAAACATAACTGGAGAAATGGGGGTGTGGGGTAGGTACAGTCAACAAAGGAGTTAAGTATACAGGAGCGTCGGATATTGTTGAAGTTTACTAAGAAACCGATGGATGTTCTGGACTGAAATTTAATTTAATAAATGAGCTGTTGGTTTTCTATTAATAAACTAAAATTTTATTCGAGAACATCCATCGGTTTCTTAGTAAACTTCAACAATATCCGACGCTCCTGTATACTTAACTCCTTTGTTGACTGTACATCTATGCTCGACCCTTTCGTATATAAACCCACCTATTGCTTGTATTTAAAAGTCGTTCCATTAGATATTAAAATATATAATTATAAGGTATAAAAGTTGGTATTTAAATACGGGTATAATTGGGGCGGTTTATATAAATGAAAGCTTTCCTCGTGCCACGTCAATAAGTAAAATTTAATTATATAATGTTCCTAATAGCTATAATTATGTTTTTAAATTGAAGCCCTTTTCTATATTTGTTTAATATAATTTTACGTCTAAAATATAGGTACACGTGGTACAGACGCCAGCACATCAAGCTACTACAATCTGTCAAAATTCTTTAATAGATTTTCAACTTTATCGCTATGGCATAAGGTTCAAAGTTGATTGGGAAAATTTGACAGTTTCGGGTAGCTTGATGTGCTGGCGACTGTACTTATTTCGTACCTAAAGGGTGCCAACGGTACCCTATTACTAAAGTTTGTGAATATGTTTGGATATTTGTTACTCAATCACGCATCTGTTGAACAGATTTGGGTGAAAATTGGCACATACATAGACCATTTTCTGTATTAACACATAAAATACTTTTAATTCCGATATTCCCCCGGGATCGAAACTTAGGTACGTGGGTGAAACCGCGGGGCGCTGCTAGTTGTTAATATTGTACGCTGGTAGGGTCACCTTCGTGTGTGAGTCCGACTCACACTTGGCCGATTTTTAGGGTTCCGTACCTCAAAAGGAAAAACGGAACCCTTATAGGATAACTTTGTTGTCCGTCTGTCTGTCTGTCAAGACCCTTTATCTCGGAAACACGTCGAGGTATTGAGTTGAAATTAAAAACGTAAACTCAAGTCTACAGTCCCTTAAAGCTGTGAAAAAATAAAATTTCTAAGTTAAAGTAAAAAAAAGTTACGGCCGTTTATGCCGCAAAAAACGTATATTTCGTCACTCTCTAGCTAGGGAATCAAAATGTATAGGGTAGGTACTTTCCGTTGACCTAGAATCATGAAATTTGGCAAGAAGCAATGTCATGTAGCATAATCTAAGGAAAAAATCGGGATACCGTAAATTTGTAGTTACATAGTATATCCGACTCGCAGTTGACCGATTTTTTCGATTGCTATAAAAGTATAGCTACAGTAAAGACTTTAGTTTTGCTTTCACATTGATTACAGTCATTCCAACACATTTAGGAAATAACTTGGGAACACTTTACTTATAATTTATCAATCAGTCATTTGTATCAAACTCATATTGTATGCGCACCCTATATTAGTGTCTGAATAGAAAATAATAACATGTTAACGGAATGGTCTATTATAGAAAGAAATAGTTCCTTCTATGTTTTTGATATTAACGACCGTGGACCGAGTCATACCTACAGGTTCTACTAAGTATTTTTCCGGGGGTTCCGTATGTAAAGTTATGAAACAAACTGGAAATCCGCTAGTTTTTACGGTGATCTAAAAACTTACCTACATAATATTATGATATACTAGCTGCGCCCCGCGGTTTCCTCAATTCCTCATCTGAACTCATTTTAGTTATATCCATTCGCGTAAAACCACGTTCCCTCTTAGCACTGTCATCTCAGCTGCATGCCTTTCATTCATTTGTGGCCCAACATTCTGATCCATACAAGTCAGGTGCTCACTAACTCGTTTTTAGTTGTTAGCTCTACTCACTTCTCCCCTTTGGGACACGGTGGGACAGGTTCCTAAAGTGCAATCCATACTAATATTATAAATTCGAAAGTAACTCTGTCTGTCTGTATATTACTTCTTCACGCTCAAACGGCTAGACCAATTTTGATAATATTTTGTATGGAGGTAGCTGACACCCTGGATTAACATATAGGCTACTTTTTTATCCCGATATACCCACGGGATCGACATTCACGCGGGTTAAGCCGCGGGGCGCAGCTAGTTATAAATAAAGAACAGTATTAACAGTTGACAGTTATCTTGAGCCGGCGGCAGTTAATTTATTTTAACTGTTTTTATTTTATTACCTTGGCACACGTGATGTATATGAGCTGGTTATTTGTTTACTAAGCTACGGGTTATTAAACTGTCACCAGTAAACTATTATGGGTAGATTGATTAAAAACATAAAGCTGATGTCGTCATTATGATAGGTTAATAAAAAGATAAGGTATTTATTTTCAGCCAAAGATTTAAATCGTTAGATAGGCGCAGCCAGGTCGCGCTGCCAACAAAATGTATGTATGGTTGCGCAAACAAGCGGACTATAGGACCAGGACACCATACTCTCTATAAAGTTGTATACATTTTGTTGGTAGCAGTGACTAGTTGCGTTGCTATGGTGTCACCGTGAAATGTAGCCCTTAGATTTGGCGTCATCGTACTAAGTCGCGCGAAAAAGTGCCCATACAGAGTAAAATGAGCTAACACAATAATAATGGCGTGTCAATGACAGTTACGTTAAAACAAAACAAAACAAAAAGACAACCATTTTTTAAATATTTAAATCTTTAGATGAAACCCCGAACCCTACGTTCGGGGTTTGATCTAAAGATTTAAATATTTGTTGTCAGATACCGAATATTGGAAATTACTTTTTAATTTTTTTTCTTTTTTTTTTATCTGAAAGATTTATCTATGAAAACGCATCATCATCACACTTAGTTTAAATTAATGTCTAAAGGAATACTATTTAATCATAATAAAATTGCGAAAGGCTAGATTTTTTAAACAATTGTAATCTCTAAATGATTTTCCCAACAAGGACAAAGCCGACCAAACAATGTAACACCACACAAAGTCTGTCTAGCCGAACAAATAAACCTAAATCCGGCCACGGAATCCTAAATCCGGCCGTCTGTTATCATGTTTTAGTAAATAGACGGTTCCTAATGAGTGTTTCACACGCGACCGTTGATTGTTTTGCCTTTCATTTGTATTTCTATTCATATTCTGTAGGATAGAATAGGTTCCTAACCTATTCTATCCAAGTTAAGGCGAAGAATAAGCTACCCTTCTCGAATAACTTGTAAATATGTGAGCACCATGTATCTATCACTTATTTGATTTACCTGTCATTGCTTAATTTTTAATTCTTTTTACCTTTTGTGGTAGACTAATTTTATTATGGGTGCATCGTGTTCACATATAATTTTTATTATGTATACAAGACCTTGTAAAACATTTTTAAAAGAGTAACGGTGGAGTTTCTTGCCCATTCTTCTCCATACGAAAACTACCTTTTCGAATGGGCGACTAGAATCATTTCTATTTAGTTTTTTTTTTGACGTTCAAAAGTGCCTTTAATGTGCCTATTTGAAATAAATGATTTGACTTTGACTTTGACTTTGAAACACCGCACCGACAGTTTTATGTCCCAGAGGTGATGAAAATCAGCACCCTAGTTGAGTGTTGAAAGAGTATTTTCCAAACCCCAGGGGTTTTGAAGAAAATTCCTAATCCATTGCTTCATAGGTCTGAAAAATTCGTCTGCTCAACAACGTAAATAACGCAATGAACGTGGCTGAACTGCCAAAATGAAAAGCATTGCGATCGATTGGTATTTTATGTGTCTTTATCACCTGATCAAACTGGCGCCTGATCTCTCTCCGGTCGTGTCGGATTGCCGTCCCATCGGACTATGAGAGTGAGGGAAGAGGGAGTGCACCTGTGTCTGCGCGCACACCTGTGCACTATACTATCTCCCGCGCTGAAGGCTAGTCTCCATTGAGATTGGCCTCCGTGGCCGAAATACGGTCTGGAGGACTTAATGTGTCTTACGCAACTATCCCGTCACTTAGCAAGAGTACGGTCTGTCAACTAAACAACATGATAACTTTCCAGCCCGTATCCCATTTTTTTTTTAGTCGGCGCAACATGTATTTTCCTCTCATACTTCTCTATTAGTCGTCATCTCGGTAGTCACCGCCTTTGTAGCCATATCATCTTTTACACAGTCCATCCATTGTTTATTTTATCTTTTATTCTTAGAGCCATCCACATTCAGTCTTAAAACCTCCGCATCACATGCCCATACCATGACACAGTGGCGAAGGTTCCATACAACTGGATTCCTACAGGCTTCCCTTTAAAAAATGGCACAGTCAGTATTCTTTATACAAATAATATAGTCATACTAAAAATAAGAAAAGTTGACCCTTCGCTACTCCCATGACAACCGATTCCCACACAACTTTTGAGTTACCGCGGTGCCACTAACAACTTAAAAACAAACGATCTAAAATTCCGCCGCATCGCTGTCGGCTGATAAAGAGACTAAACTAAACATAGTACTAAATGTCCAAATTATGCCACTTACATTACCAAGAATTAATCTTATATTACATTTATCATCCCACAATGGTAATGAGAACTCTCGTCGGTAATAATCATAATTACAAATTACTCTAGCATCCACTCGATGTACCTAATAACGTTATGTGTCAGAAGCTGTGGCATGTCTGTTTCTAATTATAGCTATAATTATTAATTGGTAAGAGTGTGGGATATATGTTTTTGGTATTAGGCTGTACCAGTGTGTTATGGAGCTCTGTAATTGAGTATTTTCATAGACAAGAAAAATCATTTCAATTTCACATAACCCTACATGTTTCTACATGGGCACTTGAAACATCAGAAGCTAGGCGCACGGTTCCCATTAGTTGTTCCTATGGAAAGACGGCCAATTCCACGGTTACTGTTTTAAGAATAATTGGCTTTTACAATGTTTTCAAATGACAGTGTTAATAGTTATCTTCTTCTAAGCGTATCTATGGCCAAAAGTTCAAACATGTTTGCCCCGAAATTCAGTTGCACGAACTTCGTTCACTGGCGCTGTCATGAGATCATCAAGTGCACAGATGCGGCGAAATGGATGGTGGGCCATTTCCATTGCCTGTGGGGACACACGCACTTGAGATCTGAGCCGTCAGTGAACCCCCGTCTGTGGAGATTGTCTTTACTGCGGCCGACTTGGGTGCTCGCGCGGGTCTTTACTACGGCTGACTTGAGTTCGAAGTCTATTTAGAGATTTCCAAGTCGGCCATGGCAGCGCGTGCTTACGCAGAACGGTCTCAAATGGTTCTTAATAAGCATGTGAGCACAAGACAGATTAAAAACCAACTCCCAAACAGCTTTTAATACATTCAAGGATCATCTACACCTTCCAAAAACATCTGGCTCCATTCAAAATTCAAAAACGCCACCAATATACTTTATACATCACCCCGAATCACGCATAAAATTACACTCATTAAAACAAATCTCTTTTCCACAAAAATACGGGGAAACGATTTCTTATCATTACACAACAATATCACGCCTTGTTTCCCGGAAGGGTTGGGCAGAGGTATACCTATTAGCACACCCACATTTCGCCAGTTATGGTAAAGGCTGTCTTTCCACCAGAGATAAGCGAGGATGCGTAGCGAGGGATGTGTGTGAAATCAACCAATAGCATCGCTTCATTTTTACAGCTTGAACTTAAGTTAGCGTTGGTATTGGTTAGTTTCACACACATCCCTCGCTACGCATCCTTTCCCAGTAGAGAGTACCTAGTTGTGGTGGCCCCGTGGTAACGGCCCCTACTTAAGAGTTGTAGATCGTGGGTTCGAACCCAGCTAGGCAAGCGCTTTATTTTGTGTAAACAATTTCATCGCCACTGCTCTCAAAAACGGTGAAGGAAAACATCGTGAGGAAACCGGCATGCACTAAAAATTCGAAGACATGTGACATCTACTAACCCGCACTGCGCCCGCGTGTTAGATTACGGCCCATTCCCTCTCGCAGAGAGGAGGTCTGTGTCCCAGCAGTGGGAACATTATAGGCTTAATATGATTATGCTATTGACATTGATTCTGGATTTGTGCCCGGTTAACCCAGAATCTGGGGTGCTACTAAAAAACTCCTGATGAATCAAACGAACCCAGGACCTCATGCATAACAATAGCGCTTGAGACTATAGAGGTATGAGGAACAGGATGTAAAGTTCACTCATCCTCCAAAGAAAAAGGAGGATCCTCCGACCAGACGGGTGTTGTGTCTGGCGGGCAACTGCCCAAAGATTCATGTCGGGCCGTTGTATATATGTTACCGCTAAAGTGTGTAAATCAGTTAGAGTAATTTGCAGATAATCTGGTTGAGTCCGTTATAGTGGAAAAAATTGGTTAGGTTACTTTAAACCCTTTACACAGGATGCAAGAGCGAGCGAAGGGCACCCCGAGGTTCGGTTTGGTTAGGTAAAACAGTAAACGGACGTCGCCGTTTTTAAAACGCGGAATCATACAAATTACCTGCGACACAGATACCGCTACAAGACTGTTAGACCAACGAGGCAGAAAGCGATTAATTTCGATTTCATATTTTCCGGGAAAATTGTGACGATCTTTCTTATTCTATTTATATTCTTAATGCTGTTTATTTTGAGACGGAATGGCTCTTCAAACAGTTGTCTACTTCGTTAGATTACTGGCGCTTATTGTATTTCAGAGGGATGAAATTACAGTAGAAATACTGTCGGTCTAATTGCCTGATAGAAATATTTTTATTTCCCATTTTTGCGAATCAAACTCAAACTCAAAGCATTTTTTTCAATTAAACCAATTATAGGCACTTTTGAATTGTCAAGGGGTCGGTCAGTCAGAAAGATGAAGCTAGTTGCCCATTCCAAAGCGTAGGTACCTATGGAGAAGAACGGGCAAGAAACTCCATGGACACTCTTTTAAATCAAAATAATAATATGGTTACAAAGTCTTGTTTACATCATTCATGTTAAAAATTATGCATGTGAGAACGACGCAGAACGTTAAAAGCGTCCGTACACAAAAGAATTTAAGTATGAAAAGCTCAAAAATTATGTTTTAATAATAATACATTTCATATTGTCGTATTGGCCAATGGCCTGATAGCCGAAAGCCTCGATCAACATCTGTCGAGGCTCTCGTTGGGCGGTTGTACCAACATAATACTGAACACAATATACAAGAATTTGCCAAACAAAGCGAGTCCTCAAATGACACGGTATTGTATTGACAAGCATCCAATTATTTTCTCAGTCAAGAGTACTTGTTACAAGATGTAAGATAAAAAGGGTTTTCTACCCCAGTACATAATCATAAAAGATACGACATAACTTTTTAAAAGAAGCTTAATTTTTTGTAGCGAACATTAAGATTTTCGATCTAAGAGATGAGTCATTGACCTTACAGTAATAGAAGAGGCTGAATTTCCAAATCAAATCAAAATCGTTTCTTTGCGTAAAATGTGGAGGTACAAAAGATGATATATAAAAGGAGAATGGGTCAGACCGTACCCAGGCACAACACAATGTTTGAGGGGCTTGTGGCTAAGTAATAACAGCCGCACGGGTCGATCGATCAGGTAAAGCTACGCTTGCCGCGGTTGGTCCGTGGATGGGTGACCATCATTACATACCAAGACCCCTCGGTTGTGGAGATCAGATAGGCGTTCGCTCCATATAAAATACTAGTATTCAGTTGCATCCGGTTAGACTGGAAGCTGAACCCAACATAATTGGGAAAAGGTTAGGCAGATGATGATGTCTAAGAATGGTTAAAGAAAGATAGAAAGAAAAAAATACGTTTATTTGCGGCTTCATGTTCATGAGAGCAGTGGTGGCCCAGTGGTCACGGACACGACTTACGAGTTGTAGGTCGTAGGTTCGAACCCAGACAGGCGCTTTACTTTGTGTAAATTATTTCATCACCACTGCTCTCAAAACGGTGAAGGAAAACATCGTGAGGAAACCGGCATGTCCTAGAACCAAAAATTTGAAGACATGTGACTATTTATTCTATTATTTTAAAGAACACCTCCCTCAAGAATGAACTGTCTCAGCTACACATCCAACACATGGACTTAACTGACCAGCACAGTCAATTACAACACGCAGTGTCAACATTTCAAGAGTGCAGTGATACCCACGAATTGGCACTGAATCGTATCACAGAGCTTGAACAGAGATTGTCTGAAGCCCAAGAAGCACTATCCATCTCCGAGTGTATCAAGGTCAATAACCAGGTTGTTCGCACTAGTAATCTTTTTGATGAGTTGGTAGGTAGTAAACCAAAATCAGTGTGTGAGCCAGCTGAAACTATAGATTTGACTGGTGATGATACCATACCATTGTGTCCTATTGTTATGAGTCACAACAAATTAAAGAAATATATTAAAATCAAGAAATTAATTAAACGGTCACAGAGAGTAATAAAAAAACAAAAACTCTTAAAATTAAATCTTTCGCTTAGAAAGGAACGTGTCGTCTTATCGAAAAGTTTAAATACTTGTACTATTGAGTTAGATAAATGTAGGGAAAAGTATGACACTGATATCCAGCTCCTCTATAATGATATACTACACAAGGAGCATTTGCTGAAGGATATTTTTGAAAAATATGAAAGTTCACAACGACAACTAAGTGACCGCTTGTTTGAGGCTGGAGAACTCCTGGATTTGGTGAAGTACAATGCTGAGAGGTATGAGTCTCTGACAAATGATCTTTCATGCAGCGGTGCCAACCAACCACTACCTCTTCAACCTCAGTCTGACTTACCCCTTCCGGTGTTAGCTCTTCCAGCAGAGACCACACAGATAAACAAATCAATATTTTTTTGTGATGAGTTAGGTTCTGGCTTTGGAAAAATTCTACTCAATTACCTAAGCCATAGTTTTACCAATCATAGTTACCATAACATAAGTTTTAAACAAATGATAAAAAGAATTGCCAATGCAAACCTTGATAATTATTGTACTATGGTTTTGCTATTAGGTAATAGCACTGGTATTACCAGAAAGGACATAGTGGATGGTGTAAACACCTTATTAAAGTTAAACATAGGTAAGCTAATGTTGTGTGCTTTTCCTTACTCAGATACTTTGTCATACAATGAAAATAATTATATTTATAAGTTGAATAATACTATTCACAATCTGACATGTTGTCATAGAGACAAATTATTGTTTTTTGACACTAACAAGTTTGTTAGTGGTATTAAGTTAACTCAGAGAACTATATCTCTGTCTGGGGAATGTAGACATATGATTGCTATGTTGATAGCATATAATATTAACGAGGTTATAGCTAATATAACGAGTTCTAGTATTAGTGACGAGTCCGTGTTGCCTAGTTATACTAACAACATGGTGATTAATTATGGATCGTCATGTTGTACGAAGGAGGATCCACCACCACCACCACCACCTATAATACCAACATCCTTGGAGACTACTACCAGTCAGATAGGATATTCTCCTCCCGCTGGAACATACTCGGGCAATCCAGACTCTCCAGTTGTAGTTGTGGAGGTCACTCCGGATAACTATTTAAACTAGTCAGTGAGACAACAGAAGTTACCCCTTCAAATACCAAATTATTATTACAGAATAATAAAAAGGTATCTTCTGGCAATATAATTAATAATAATAAAAAACCAAAGGGAGTGCAACATATTTTAAAATTATTTAATCAGAATATCCAAGGTTGCGCTTCCAAATTATTGGAAATAGAATTGTTTTTGGAAAACACCAAGTTTGATGTCATTTGTTTAACAGAGCATTGGTTGAAAGATCATCAAGTAAAGTCAATTAATTATGAAAATTATTGTGTAGTTAGCCATTTCAGCCGAAAACGTATGATACATGGCGGATCATTAATATTAATTAAAAATTCTATTAAATCAAAAGAACGAAAAGACATAATCGGACTGTCTGTTGAACACACCATTGAATTGTCCTGTGTTGAGCTTGATAAGCATGTTATAGTATGTGTATACAGACCTCCAAGTTACCAGAATGTATTGGTGTTTGATTCTGTAATGGAAGATGTGTTAAAGAAACTTAGTACTAGTAGTAAGTCAATAATAGTATGTGTAAAGTTATGTGATCAGAATTTTAATAATATAGGTGACCCAAATGAATTCTACGCCGAGTTCTTTTCAATATTAAACGCGCAGTTTAATGACACTTTTCCACTAAAAACTAAAAATATTCACACAAAGTTTTTATTTAGTGACTGGGCGACTCCAGGTATTCGTAAAAGCAGGGAAAAACTTTTTGAACTCTATGGCTTAAAGCAACATATGAATAATACAAACTTTCATCAGTATGTTGCAAAATATTCAAAAACTTTTAAAAGTGTGTGCCAAAAAGCTAAAGCTCTTTATATTAGCAATAAAATAAAATCAGCTGATGATAAAATAAAAACTACCTGGCAAATAATAAATAATGAAACAGGTAGGAAAAAACAGCCTAACACTGAATTTAATTTAGAGACTGCACATGGCCCCATCAACTCAGATGTAGAAATAGCTCAGGAATTTGAAAACTTTTTTTCTAATATTCCCCTTAAAACTACTGAAGCTTTAAATTCGTCCCCCACGCTTTCTGCTGCCTTACTTAAAAAGAATGTAAAGGCATGCCCTTTGGAGTTTAGGTTTCAGCATACAAGCCCCCAGGCTGTTATAAAAGCTTTTAGAGATCTTAACATTAAATCAACAGAAGATCTCTGGGGAATGTCTGTAAAAGTATGTAGATCTTTTATCGAAACTATTGCGCCCTATTTAGCTTTCATATTTAACACCAGTGTTGACCAAGGAGTCTTTCCGGATCTTATGAAACATAGTAAAGTAGTACCATTGTTCAAATCCGGTGATAGTAAAGATCCTAACAATTATAGACCTGTGTCAATTCTACCAGTTCTCAGTAAGGTGTTTGAAAAGTTGATGCTCAATCAAATGTTACGTCACTTTAATAAAAATTCCATCTTTCATGAACACCAGTACGGTTTCACCAAAGGGCGTTGCACTACTGACGCCGGTGTTACCCTAATAAAGAACATTTTTAACGCCTGGGAAGAAGCACAAGATGCCATTGGAATCTTTTGCGACCTCTCTAAGGCGTTCGATTGCGTAAACCACGGGACACTTCTGATGAAACTGGAGCACTATGGAATTAGAAAAGCAGCACTTGACTTGCTAAGATCATACCTGAAAGATAGAAAGGTTAAAGTTCAAGTAAACGGCGTAAACTCATTAGGGTCTGAAATGACAATGGGTGTTCCTCAAGGTTCGATATTGGGTCCATTCCTCTTTTTAGTTTACATTAATGATTTACCCCAATTACTTCAAAATCAACCGAAGATGGTGTTATTTGCAGATGACACATCGTTAATCTTTAAAATAGACCGACGGTCACAAAATCTTGACGACGTGAATAACTCTATTCTTCAGGTCCAAGATTGGTTTACGGTAAATAATTTAGTACTTAATGAAAAAAAAACCAAATGCATTAGATTTAAATTACCGAATGTTAGAAGTAGCGAATGTGAAATCATATTGAATGGCCAAAAACTAGAATTTATTGATCAGACAGTTTTCCTAGGAATCACGCTAGACGAGAAATTACAATGGGGACCTCATATAACATCTATTGCGGGGCGGCTAAGCTCCGCCGCTTATGCTGTTAGAAAGATAAGACAGTTAACAGATGTAGAAACCGCGCGTTTGGTCTATTTTAGTTACTTCCACAGTATTATGTCATATGGCATTTTACTATGGGGTCGGGCTGCTGACATTGAATCCATTTTTATTTTACAAAAGAGAGCTGTCAGAGCCATTTACAATCTACGTCGTCGCGAATCTCTTAGGGAACTATTTAAAAAGGTTAATATCATGACGGTACCTTGCCAATTCATTTATGAAAATATTATGTATGTAAGAAAAAATCAACATCTTTTTAATAAAATAAGTGATAGGCATAATTTTAATACTAGAAATAAAGATAAATTAGATCAACCTTTTTTTAGATTATCTAAAGTACATGATACATCTTTTATGGGGTACTGTGTTAAATGCTACAACAAAATACCTTGTGACATATTGCAATTAAATGAAAGAAAATTTAAAACTCATATTAAAAGTACACTTTGTAAACAAGGATATTACAAATTAGAGGATTATATCCAAGATAAGAATGTTTGGAAACATGCTGGTCCTGCTCCATAGGACAATCTAAAAGTCTAGACAAAATCAAACTTGTTCCTAATTTAATTTATATATTTTTTTTTAATTATGACATCTTATTCTAATTCATTTTTACAATCTGCGACTACAGTGGCTCACACACTTGTTAAAGTTCAACTACTTTTGCATTTTTTTTTTTTTTTAAATAACTTGTAAATATGTGAGCACCATGTATCTATCACTTATTTGATTTACCTGTCATTGCTTAATTTTTAATTCTTTTTACCTTTTGTGGTAGACTAATTTTATTATGGGTGCATCGTGTTCACATATAATTTTTATTATGTATACAAGACCTTGTAAAACATTTTTAAAAGAGTAACGGTGGAGTTTCTTGCCCATTCTTCTCCATACGAAAACTACCTTTTCGAATGGGCGACTAGAATCATTTCTACTTAGTTTTTTTTTGACGTTCAAAAGTGCCTTTAATGTGCCTATTTGAAATAAATGATTTGACTTTGACTTTAGAGGTCCTGGGTTCAATTTCCAAGTCGAGCGGTGTTTTTGAACCGATTTTAATGAAACTTCATACGCATAGGTAAGCAGGATACAAAGGTCTAAAAATACTAACTTTTTAGACTTTTGTATCCTGCCTAACTCGCGCCACTGTTACCGTAAGCGACACCACGCGTGTTTTGTTTAGAAGAAGATTAAAAAAAATACCCGCTTCGGATGTGTTCGGCTGTCCTCGGGATGTACTCGGTTTTAATGTATATCCGATATGTCAGTGAGTGATGGCAAAGTATTCTTTTTGTGTTTTGTTTTCACTTCTGTCGGCACTCCCGGAGTGTATTTTTTTTTATGGATTTATGCCCAGTTGATGGAAAAGGCTCGCCCCCTATTACGAGTACGTGGGACTAAAACATAACTGGAGAAATGGGGGTGTGGGGTAGGTACAGTCAACAAAGGAGTTAAGTATACAGGAGCGTCGGATATTGTTGAAGTTTACTAAGAAACCGATGGACGTTCTGGACTGAAATTTAATTTAATAAATGAGCTGTTGGTTTTCTATTAATAAACTAAAATTTTATTCGAGAACATCCATCGGTTTCTTACTAAACTTCAACAATATCCGACGCTCCTGTATACTTAACTCCTTTGTTGACTGTACATCTATGCTCGACCCTTTCGTATATAAACCCACCTATTGCTTGTATTTAAAAGTCGTTCCATTAGATATTAAAATATATAATTATAAGGTATAAAAGTTGGTATTTAAATATGGGTATAATTGGGGCGGTTTATATAAATGAAAGCTTTCCTCGTGCCACGTCACTAAGTAAAATTTAATTATATAATGTTCCTAATAGCTATAATTATGTTTTTAAATTGAAGCCCTTTTCTATATTTGTTTAATATAATTTTACGTCTAAAATATAGGTACACGTGGTACAGACGCCAGCACATCAAGCTACTACAATCTGTCAAAATTCTTTAATAGATTTTCAACTTTATCGCTATGGCATAAGGTTCAAAGTTGATTGGGAAAATTTGACAGTTTCGGGTAGCTTGATGTGCTGGCGACTGTACTTATTTCGTACCTAAAGGGTGCCAACGGTACCCTATTACTAAAGTTTGTGAATATGTTTGGATATTTGTTACTCAATCACGCATCTGTTGAACAGATTTGGGTGAAAATTGGCACATACATAGACCATTTTCTGTATTAACACATAAAATACTTTTAATTCCGATATTCCCCCGGGATCGAAACTTAGGTACGTGGGTGAAACCGCGGGGCGCTGCTAGTTGTTAATATTGTACGCTGGTAGGGTCACCTTCGTGTGTGAGTCCGACTCACACTTGGCCGATTTTTAGGGTTCCGTACCTCAAAAGGAAAAACGGAACCCTTATAGGATAACTTTGTTGTCCGTCTGTCTGTCTGTCAAGACCCTTTATCTCGGAAACACGTCGAGTTATTGAGTTGAAATTAAAAACGTAAACTCAAGTCTACAGTCCCTTAAAGCTGTGAAAAAATAAAATTTCTAAGTTAAAGTAAAAAAAAGTTACGGCCGTTTATGCCGCAAAAAACGTATATTTCGTCACTCTCTAGCTAGGGAATCAAAATGTATAGGGTAGGTACTTTCCGTTGACCTAGAATCATGAAATTTGGCAAGAAGCAATGTCATGTAGCATAATCTAAGGAAAAAATCGGGATACCGTAAATTTGTAGTTACATAGTATATCCGACTCGCAGTTGACCGATTTTTTCGATTGCTATAAAAGTATAGCTACAGTAAAGACTTTAGTTTTGCTTTCACATTGATTACAGTCATTCCAACACATTTAGGAAATAACTTGGGAACACTTTACTTATAATTTATCAATCAGTCATTTGTATCAAACTCATATTGTATGCGCACCCTATATTAGTGTCTGAATAGAAAATAATAACATGTTAACGGAATGGTCTATTATAGAAAGAAATAGTTCCTTCTATGTTTTTGATATTAACGACCGTGGACCGAGTCATACCTACAGGTTCTACTAAGTATTTTTCCGGGGGTTCCGTATGTAAAGTTATGAAACAAACTGGAAATCCGCTAGTTTTTACGGTGATCTAAAAACTTACCTACATAATATTATGATATACTAGCTGCGCCCCGCGGTTTCCTCAATTCCTCATCTGAACTCATTTTAGTTATATCCATTCGCGTAAAACCACGTTCCCTCTTAGCACTGTCATCTCAGCTGCATGCCTTTCATTCATTTGTGGCCCAACATTCTGATCCATACAAGTCAGGTGCTCACTAACTCGTTTTTAGTTGTTAGCTCTACTCACTTCTCCCCTTTGGGACACGGTGGGACAGGTTCCTAAAGTGCAATCCATACTAATATTATAAATTCGAAAGTAACTCTGTCTGTCTGTATGTTACTTCTTCACGCTCAAACGGCTAGACCAATTTTGATAATATTTTGTATGGAGGTAGCTGACACCCTGGATTAACATATAGGCTACTTTTTTATCCCGATATACCCACGGGATCGACATTCACGCGGGTTAAGCCGCGGGGCGCAGCTAGTTATAAATAAAGAACAGTATTAACAGTTGACAGTTATCTTGAGCCGGCGGCAGTTAATTTATTTTAACTGTTTTTATTTTATTACCTTGGCACACGTGATGTATATGAGCTGGTTATTTGTTTACTAAGCTACGGGTTATTAAACTGTCACCAGTAAACTATTATGGGTAGATTGATTAAAAACATAAAGCTGATGTCGTCATTATGATAGGTTAATAAAAAGATAAGGTATTTATTTTCAGCCAAAGATTTAAATCGTTAGATAGGCGCAGCCAGGTCGCGCTGCCAACAAAATGTATGTATGGTTGCGCAAACAAGCGGACTATAGGACCAGGACACCATACTCTCTATAAAGTTGTATACATTTTGTTGGTAGCAGTGACTAGTTGCGTTGCTATGGTGTCACCGTGAAATGTAGCCCTTAGATTTGGCGTCATCGTACTAAGTCGCGCGAAAAAGTGCCCATACAGAGTAAAATGAGCTAACACAATAATAATGGCGTGTCAATGACAGTTACGTTAAAACAAAACAAAACAAAAAGACAACCATTTTTTAAATATTTAAATCTTTAGATGAAACCCCGAACCCTACGTTCGGGGTTTGATCTAAAGATTTAAATATTTGTTGTCAGATACCGAATATTGGAAATTACTTTTTAATTTTTTTTCTTTTTTTTTATCTGAAAGATTTATCTATGAAAACGCATCATCATCACACTTAGTTTAAATTAATGTCTAAAGGAATACTATTTAATCATAATAAAATTGCGAAAGGCTAGATTTTTTAAACAATTGTAATCTCTAAATGATTTTCCCAACAAGGACAAAGCCGACCAAACAATGTAACACCACACAAAGTCTGTCTAGCCGAACAAATAAACCTAAATCCGGCCACGGAATCCTAAATCCGGCCGTCTGTTATCATGTTTTAGTAAATAGACGGTTCCTAATGAGTGTTTCACACGCGACCGTTGATTGTTTTGCCTTTCATTTGTATTTCTATTCATATTCTGTAGGATAGAATAGGTTCCTAACCTATTCTATCCAAGTTAAGGCGAAGAATAAGCTACCCTTCTCGAATAACTTGTAAATATGTGAGCACCATGTATCTATCACTTATTTGATTTACCTGTCATTGCTTAATTTTTAATTCTTTTTACCTTTTGTGGTAGACTAATTTTATTATGGGTGCATCGTGTTCACATATAATTTTTATTATGTATACAAGACCTTGTAAAACATTTTTAAAAGAGTAACGGTGGAGTTTCTTGCCCATTCTTCTCCATACGAAAACTACCTTTTCGAATGGGCGACTAGAATCATTTCTATTTAGTTTTTTTGTTGACGTTCAAAAGTGCCTTTAATGTGCCTATTTGAAATAAATGATTTGACTTTGACTTTGACTTTGAAACACCGCACCGACAGTTTTATGTCCCAGAGGTGATGAAAATCAGCACCCTAGTTGAGTGTTGAAAGAGTATTTTCCAAACCCCAGGGGTTTTGAAGAAAATTCCTAATCCATTGCTTCATAGGTCTGAAAAATTCGTCTGCTCAACAACGTAAATAACGCAATGAACGTGGCTGAACTGCCAAAATGAAAAGCATTGCGATCGATTGGTATTTTATGTGTCTTTATCACCTGATCAAACTGGCGCCTGATCTCTCTCCGGTCGTGTCGGATTGCCGTCCCATCGGACTATGAGAGTGAGGGAAGAGGGAGTGCACCTGTGTCTGCGCGCACACCTGTGCACTATACTATCTCCCGCGCTGAAGGCTAGTCTCCATTGAGATTGGCCTCCGTGGCCGAAATACGGTCTGGAGGACTTAATGTGTCTTACGCAACTATCCCGTCACTTAGCAAGAGTACGGTCTGTCGACTAAACAACATGATAACTTTCCAGCCCATATCCCATTTTTTTTTTAGTCGGCGCAACATGTATTTTCCTCTCATACTTCTCTATTAGTCGTCATCTCGGTAGTCACCGCCTTTCCAGCCAAGTCATCTTTCACACAGTCCATCCATTGTTTATTTTATCTTTTATTCTTACAGCCATCCACATTCAATCTTAAAACCTCCGCATCACATGCCCATACCATGACACAGTGGCGAAGGTTATACATACATACATACATACAACTGGATTCCTACCGAGTTCCCTTTAAAAACTGGCACAGTCAGTATTCTATAGACAAATAATATAATCATATTCTTTCTTCTTTCTTCTTCTTATTCTTATCTTTATATCTACTCCGGCTTACCTCTTACAAAAATTGACCCTTCGCTACTGCCATGACAATCGATTTCCACACAACTTTTGAGTTACCGGTGCCACTAACAACATACAAACAAACGAGCTAAAATTCCGCCGCATCGATGACCCAAGAGACTAAACTAAACATAGTACTAAATGTCCGAATTATGCCACTTACATTATTAGTTCCATCCAAAGAAACCGAACTAACCAAGAATTACCCTTATATTACATTTATCATCCCACAATGGTAATGAGAACTCTCGTCGGTAATAATCATAATTACAAATTACTCTAGCATCCACTCGATGTACCTAATAACGTTCTGTGTCAGAAGCAGTGGGCATGTCTGTTTCTAATTATAGCAATAATTATTAGTTGGTAAGAGTGTGTGATGTATGTTTTTGGTATTAGGCTGTACCAGTGTGTTATGGAGCTCTCTAATAATAGGGTATTTTCATAGACAAGAAAAATAATTTCAATTTCACATAACCTACATAGGCACTTGAAACGTCAGCGGCGCACGGTTCCCATTAATCCGTGGTTGTTCCTATAGAAAGACGGCCAACTTCACGCTAACTGTTTTAAGAATAACTGGCTTTTACAATGTTTTCAAATTACAGTGTTAATAGGTAACTTCTTGTAAGCGTATCTATGGCCAAAAGTTCAAACATGTTTGCCCCGAAATTCAGTTGCGCGAACTTCGTTCACTGGCGCTGTCATGAGATCATCAAGTGCACAGATGACAGGGCATGCGGCGAAATGGGTGGTGGGCCATTTCCATTGTCTGTGGGGACACACGCACTTGAGATCTGAGCCGTCAGTGAACCCGCTCACGCAGAACGGTCTCAAATGGTTCATAATAAGCATGTGAGGACAGGACAGGTTAAAAACCAACTCCCAAACAGCTTTTAATACATTCAAGGATCATCTACACCTTCCCAAAACATCTTGCTCCATTCGAAATTCAAAAACGCCACCAATATACTTTATACATCACCCAGAATCACGCATAAAATGGCACTCATTAAAACAAATCTCTTTTCCACAAAAATACGGGGAAACGATTTCATAACATTACACAACAATATCACGCCTTGTTTCCCGGAAGGGTTGCGCAGAGGTATACCTATTAGCACACCCACATTTCGCCAGTTATGTTAAAGGCTGTCTTTCCATCAGAGATGAGCGAGGGATGTGTGTGAAACCCACCAATAGCATCGCTTCATTTTTACAGCTTGAACTTAAGTTAGCGTTGGTATTGGTTAGTTTCACACACATCCCTCGCTACGCATCCTTTCCCAGTAGAGAGTACCTAGTTGTGGTGGCCCCGTGGTAACGGCCCCTACTTAAGAGTTGTAGATCGTGGGTTCGAACCCAGCTAGGCAAGCGCTTTATTTTGTGTAAACAATTTCATCGCCACTGCTCTCAAAAACGGTGAAGGAAAACATCGTGAGGAAACCGGCATGCACTAAAAATTCGAAGACATGTGACATCTACCAACCCGCACTGCGCCCGCGTGTTAGATTACGGCCCATTCCCTCTCGCAGAGAGGAGGTCTGTGTCCCAGCAGTGGGCTTAATATGATTATGCTATTGACATTAATTCTGACATTAAATCTTTCTTATTCTATTTATATTCTTAATGCTGTTTATTTTGAGACGGAATGGCTCTTCAAACAGTTGTCTACTTCGTTAGATTACTGGCGCTTATTGTATTACAGAGGGATGAAATTACAGTAGAAATACTGTCGGTCTAATTGCCTGATAGAAATATTTTTATTTCCCATTTTTGCGAATCAAACTCAAACTCAATGCATTTTTTTCAATTAAACCAATTATAGGCACTTTTGAATTGTCAAGGGGTCGGTCAGTCAGAAAGATGAAGCTAGTTGCCCATTCCAAAGCGTAGGTACCTGTGGAGAAGAACGCGCAAGAAACTCCATGGACACTCTTTTAAATCAAAATAATAATATGGTTACAAAGTCTTGTTTACATCATTCATGTTAAAAATTATGCATGTGAGAACGATGCAGAACGTTAAAAGCGTCCGTACACAAAAGAATTTAAGTATGAAAAGCTCAAAAATTATGTTTTAATAATAATACATTTCATATTGTCGTATTGGCCAATGGCCTGATAGCCGAAAGCCTCGATCAACATCTGTCGAGGCTCTCGTTGGGCGGTTGTACCAACATAATACTGAACACAATATACAAGAATTTGCCAAACAAAGCGAGTCCTCAAAAGACACGGTATTGTATTGACAAGCATCCAATTATTTTCTCAGTCAAGAGTACTTGTTACAAGATGTAAGATAAAAAGGGTTTTCTACCCCAGTACATAATCATAAAAGATACGACATAACTTTTTAAAAGAAGCTTAATTTTTTGTAGCGAACATTAAGATTTTCGATCTAAGAGATTTTCTCTCCTTTACCCTTTTAATCCATCCAAAGGTTGTCTTTAAAAGATCGCTTTTAGCGATAAGGCCACCCGTTGTGTCATCCCTTGTCACCATCGAGGAGGGGCCCCTTAAGGCCGAAGCCTGCCGGGTCAGCGGGATTGTCCGAAAGGGTTACCGCTGGCCCGGAACATAAAGGGCTAAGGAAGGAACACGGGTGGGTTTTAGTCAGTAAGAGTCTGACACTCCCTTCCGCTCCACCCAGAGCGGGAGGGGTCATTTGATGATTTCCCATCCGCAAAAAAAAAAAAAAAAAAAAATTGACCTTACAGTAATAGAAGAGGCTGAATTTCCAAATCAAATCAAAATCGTTTCTTTGCGTAAAATGTGGAGGTACAAAAGATGATATATAAAAGGAGAATGGGTCAGATCGTACCCAGGCACAACACAATGTTTGAGGGGCACGGGTCGATCGATCCGAGGTAAAGCTAAGCTTGCCGCGGTTGATCCGTGGATGGGTGACCATCATTACATACCAAGACCCCTCGGTTGTGGAGATCAGATAGGCGTTCGCTCCATATAAAATACTAGTATTCAGTTGCATCCGGTTAGACTGGAAGCTGAACCCAACATAATTGGGAAAAGGTTAGGCAGATGATGATGTCTAAGAATGGTTAAAGAAAGATAGAAAGAAAAAAATACGTTTATTTGCGGCTTCATGTTCATGAGAGCAGTGGTGGCCCAGTGGTCACGGACACGACTTACGAGTTGTAGGTCGTAGGTTCGAACCCAGACAGGCGCTTTACTTTGTGTAAATTATTTCATCACCACTGCTCTCAAAACGGTGAAGGAAAACATCGTGAGGAAACCGGCATGTCCTAGAACCAAAAATTTGAAGACATGTGACATCCACCAATCCGCACTGGGCCCGCGTGGCGGATTACGGCCGACTCCCTCTCACCGAGAGGAGGCCTGTGTCCCAGCAGTGGGAACATTATAGGCTGATTACGGTACGATTTCATGTTCAAAAGTACGCACGCAAAAATGGTTTTTGCTTAAGTTTTAGTGAAAACCCGTTTGAAAAAAGATGCGAATAATGAGTTATTTCATTTTATTTTCATTAGAACCCTACATAAATTATATAAAAATGCTATAAAGTAGCGACATTAACTTAGGCTTAGGCTTGTGACAAAACCCGATGGTTTTGATGGACAAATCACAACGCGCTTAGCAAAACTGCAGTCTCAACAAACAGTATTTATTCCCAAGTGTCAAGTGTCGCGGGTGTCTATCGGCGTGCAAACCCTCACGTAGAGCTGACAAAGCTAGCGGACACTCGACTAGAGCGCTCTCAGCGGTGTCGAGTGGCTTGTAACGAAGTAAGAAGGGGCTAAGATAGGCTGCATGTGAGTAGCCTAGATTTGTTGGGTGATTGTAATGTATAGTGTGTATGAAGCTTTATAGTGATTTTGTGATGAATTGTAGTAGGTACTTTTATATGATTTTAGTGTACTAAAGTTATAGTTGGCAAATGGCAGGTTTTTGAAGAGCAACGCAATTTGATTTATACGAGAATTATGAGTGAAACAAGGACGCGTCACGTTTGGGCACATTTCGTTACATGAGAGAGAAGAAAGATATATTTCTCTCTGTCTCTCACACTAATTCTCTTGTATTATAATTTTTATACCAGATTAAACTCTCGACTACAAAGCTAGCAACAATTAGCCCAAAAAAACCGTTTGCCCTTTTTTTTTTGACCCAACGAACCTTTCTATGAGTAAATATGTAGGTATACCTAATAAAACTTCCTTAAATATTCATATTTCCTTCAGGGTTTTTTTGCAAGGGGTTAACTGGGTAACATTGGGAGGGTTGAACGTGGGTGTGACAGTAGGGGCGGCTGGCAGGCTATATCAAGCGATTGGCAATATTTTATAAGTGTTACGGATATTTTAATATTTTTTGTTTTTAGGGTTCAGTACCTCAAAAGGAAAAACGGAACCCTTATAAGATAACTTAGTTGTCTGTCTGTAAGACCCTTTTTCTCAGAAACGTGTGGAGTTATCAAGTTGATATTAATATGAAATACTCAAAGCTGCAATCCCTTGAAGCAGTAAAAAAAACAAACTTCTAAATCAACGCAATCAAAAGATACGGGCGTTTATGTTACGTTTATGCTGCATATTTTGACATTCTCAAGGGAATCAAAACCTATAGGGTACTTCTCGTGGACTTAGAATCATGAAATTTGGCAAGAAGCAATGTCATGCAGCACAAGAAAAGGAAAAAATCCGAAAAATGTAAATTTGAACTTGTTACATACCTACAAATTTGTACGGAACCCTCGGTGCGCGACTCCGATTCGCACGTGACCGGTTTTTTTTTTGTAGAACTTTCACGTGCTATTTTTTTATCTCAATCCCTAATGCAGGCTTTACACAGGTGACTATAGTCCAAATGGTAACTCGGCTAGGCAGCGGGTGATTAAAATCGCAAGTTCCAAAGCAGAGTAGGTTTCGACTTTGGTCGTGGCGACAGGTCGCATGCGGCGGGTGACTAAAATGAAGGTCAACATTTTGATGCTAAATGAACTAGTCACCTGCGAATTTTATCGATCTGTGTAAATGGGGTGGCCATTCGACTTGTGACGCGATTTCATAAGCGACAAACCGCCCGCCGAAAATCGACCTAGTTTAAATCCTCCTTAAGCCGCCTTTGAGATTGGGTCAGTCATTGGGAGTCACACGTAAATATAAGACTGGTTAATTATTGCCTAGCTTCTCAAGTCTTAAAGATAGCCACTGTGATGTTCGCTGGGATGCTTAATAAAACACACTTTGACAGATACATAGGTAAGGTAGCATAAACGGAATCCAGAGACGTCTGATGTCGGCTACGGCCGGTAAGTGACTGACTTGTCATACATGTCAATGCTTTCCGCATACACTACATCCCTCCTTTATTTTTATTAAATTGAAATGTTGAATTGATTCTAATCGCCCATTCGAAAAGGTAGTTTTCGTATGGAGAAGAATGGGCAAGAAACTCCATCGTTACTCTTTTAAAATGTTTTACAAGTTCTTATAAACATAATATTTAATTATATGTGAAGACGATGCACTCAATTCTGTGATAGATACATCGTGCTCACATATTTACAAATATTGTAAAAGTAGATGATTTTCCTAGAACTTTCGCTTTGATAAATCCAATTTAATGGAGTGTTACATATGGTTTCCTCATGATGTTTTCCGGTTTCCTCACGATGTTTTCCTTCGCCATATAATGGATGTCCAAATGCGTCCAATTTAATGGATGCCCATTGCGTCCAATTTAATGAATCACATGTCTTCGAAGTATTGGTTCTCAGACATGCCGGTTTCCTCACGGTGTTTTCCTTCACCGTTGATGAACAGTGGTGATGAGTGAAAATACACAAAATGCCTGCCTGGTTTCAAACCCACGAACTTAGTCGGGCTAGACCATCACCACGGTTGTGCTGAAATTAAATGCTATTATTATGTGTATGTGCCTACGTGTGACATGGTGAGTGATCTTGTCTGTTCAAACTGTTAAGTAGCAAGGTGTATTATTCTTTTGACAATATTTAAATGACAAATTTTAATTATACTTTTTAACTTAATCCAATATAAGCTCATGTTAAGACATACTAAATAATTTTGAGTATTGTTGTATGTTTTTTTCCACATGACATTATGGAACCTTTGATATTTTGTATGCCTTTTGGCGGGGCACAGCTCGGATCTTATGTATTTATAACACCTTTTGTATGTACCCTGTGTTCACGAAATAAGTGAATTTGAATTTGTTTCCGTCGCTGTTTTTATAGGTGGTAGGTGAGTCGTTGAATTTAAATCACACTGATCTGACACAACTTAACTTGTTTAGTAAACAATAATTATTGAGATCTTCTATTATTTTACATCTGTCATTGTGGTTGTGTCCTTACACCTCCTACCTAATATATATCTTACTTCGTTTCTTTCCATATTCACGAACCTACCTTTAGATTCAACGCTTGTATTTCTATATTATGGTCCCAACAATTGCCATGGAATTTGAACCTTATCATGAAGGTATGACATTAAGTTTTGTGTTCCCAAAATTGATAATTATCTGAGAGTCTGAATTCGAATATACTGAGACTTCTAATTACTCAGTTGATTAGATCATCCAAACAGTACTAAAGAGCTTTCCATATTTCGATATAACTAGGTACTACAGTAACTTAGTATTCCAGTACTAAGCCATCTCCAAACATCGTTTATTTATATCGTTAAATAGATAATATAATGGTTCTAAGCAGTAGGTAAGGTATACTTGCAGAAGTATAATTTGTTTGAGATCCCTATCACATAGTTTTGAATATTTGCTGTTTATATGTGACGGATACTTTAACAAATTTATACTTTTGCTATGTTTTTGCTGTTGTAATGTTTTATTATTTTTAAACAGCGGATGTGTCTAAGCTTAGATTTATTTATAGTGTTCAATGTGTGTAATGTGATTTACCTGAGTTTAGATTGGTTCAAGGGCCAGTGTTGGTATTAACTTAATGACAACAATGATGTTGGCATGTGCCTAATACACATCATGGAGTTTGTATATGTGTCCCAGTATTTATAGAATAATTTTTCTAGACAGATGTCACATTCATAAACGTGCTTGTAATTCTGATCGTTTGCCTGTGTAATAATATAAATAATATATTTTGGAGTCTAATATGGTATTTTATTGAGTAGTCCACGGAATTACCACCAGCGCGTATGTACCTATTTCTGTGATTATTCTTCCTTTAATTTTTTTTTTTTTTTTTTTTTTTTTTTTTTTTTTTTTTTTTTACCGATTGAACAATAATAGATTTAGAAGATATTTATGAGTCAATGCGATTTTTTTTTTTTTTTTTTAGGGTTATTGTTAATTTAGTAGTATCATTAGGTACTTTTAACCACTTCAATACCTATTAGGTACTACTTGACAACATTTCCGGTAGGTAGTTCAAGAAGTTTAGTCTGACAAAAGTTGTAATTTTGCCTGTTGGTTAGTTAATTACCATAACATTGAATCATCAAAATAATTTATAATCGTATCATGTTCTAGAATACTGGGTTGTCCTGGTGATGATCGCTGAGCGAATTGACTGCCCCTACATTAGGAAATGCTGTAGCAGACATGTAGCCAGTGCACTTAGTTTTAATTGACATTGACATTATTATCTTAATTTTAATTCCATTACCTTTTTAATTTTGTATTCGTTAATTTGTTTTATTTCTATGCATTGAAATTTTATTCTGTGGTAGTAGGCATTGTAATATTTTAATTTCATAAGGGTCTTGCCTGAATTAAATGAATTTTATTTATTTATTTTTTTATTTTAAAGCTGCATCCTAACCAACTTTCTTACGGATGCAGCCGAATAACAGTATTTCATATGGGGCGACTGCCCACCTGACCTCCAGAACCCAGCCACTGGGTAATACAATAGGTACCCCTTGGCAAGACTGGTTGTCAGATTTTCGGGCTTCTACCCGTAACGACTGTCAAAGATCCACGAATGACATCCGGGACCAACGGCTTAACGTGCTTTCCGAGGCACGGAGGAGTCTCGGTATGTAAAGATGGTCACCCATCCACAGACCAACCGCGGCAAGCATAGCTTAACCTGATCAGACGACCTGTGCGGCTGTTATTATTTAGGCCTACTTGTACCCCTACTACCTACTGCGTAAGCAATACTTGTACGCCTGGCAAGGCAGCACATAGTGACATATTTTTTCCCATCATGGGCCAGTATGGTATATCTATGTGTACAAATAAATATATTTTAATTTGAGTTTTAACTAATCTTCCATCAATATAGACTGACTTCTAATGTGACAAACAATACCTACAAAAGATGGTGCCAATCTCATACTGAAGGTATCAATACTTTCACACAGACCATTGTAATACTAGTAACAGGACCTCACCTAAGGCAGTATTATCAACTTTGTGATACTTAAATAAGAATTATAATCTCATAACCACATCACGCCTGTACCTATGTTTGAATAGGTAAGCAATCTTTATTGTTATAAGTACATTATTGTCTTGGTTTCACATAATGATACATGGCACCTGTAACTTAGTGACCTTTGATAGTACCACAAAACTCCAACAGAAGAAGGGAACTTCTCTTCTCAAACAAAATTGATTTACCGATTCATCATATCATAAGAAAATATTATGTCATACTAATTCATGTTACAGGTGAAAACAGTTTTACTAAACATTTTGTTCATCTATCTACCCTTATGGAATCACTGGTCCCCAAGTCACAGGCTATAACCTAGTTTGGGTGCCAGGAGATAATACTCAATGCACTTTATGTTGTACCATATTACTGTACTTGTAACCTTTATGAACATTTTACTGGAAATAAACATTAGTATTATTATTTTTAGTGTCTTTTTTTTTCTCACCTCTTAGGCTGGTTTTAGCTACATTTACGGGCTAAAGTCAAGTAAATGCAGCGTATGGTGTGTATTAGAGTGTTTTCTTCCTCTAACTGTATGAATTTCCTAACTATTCTGCAGGTGTTTAAGATGGCAGCTTTCTGTTGTTATTATATTATTAATAATTAATCATTGCAATAACATCAAACAGCAGTTTACTGTTATTGTGACTTTTTATTTTCACTTTGCCCCTATTTTATTTCAAAGTATGTATACTTATTATTTTAACTGGTTGGTAGGTACTAGTACCTAATTATAGTAACAATTACATAGCTTTTGTCTTTCCCATAGTCTGTTGATACCGATCTAAATTTAGATCGGTATTTATGTCACCCTAGAACTCAGGTACACATGTTAAGCATTATCAGTATTACTCATTAGTTACTTATTCCTACACGCAGGAAATTTTCCTATGTGGAACGGGTCTACAATATGAGACTTTTTACTACCATCAAGTACCTAATAACCCATTTTTTTTTTGCATTGTTTATGTTTAATAGGTATTACAATGAATACATTCGTTTGGGTAATTCTCCCAACATGGAGAAGAGTAGCTCGTTTCATAAATTTCAAGTGCCCTCTTCCATTTCCTCCAACTAGTGCCGACAGATGTCGGATCGCCTTCGCAATCAAAATGGTCTTAGTTGGGAAGTGTGGATGATGCATGAGTCATTTTGCAGCTTGCATTAAAATGTATTGACTCTTATTTTTGCGTGGCTTTTACTGAAAATCAGTAACAGTATTACAACTGCATGCCCTATTATATTTTTGTAAGTACTTATTGCGTGAGTCATTTTTTTGGGGCGACCTGTAACAGGATTTTGAGACTCGTATGCGTGGCCTTTTATCTTTTATATAGATAACAGTATGCGTAGCCATAAGGTACTTGTTAGTATTTGCGTGGCCTTTTATCTTTTATATAGATAACAGTAACACTACTGCGTAGCCATAAGGTACCTGTTAGTATATGCGTGGCCTTTAGACCATTTCGGATTCAGCATGACCTTTGACTTATGTGTAAGTATGACTAACTAAATATACTGAATAACTTTATTCAGTAGCGTTACTTTACTATTATTATGGAAATTGACTGATAATAACCTTTATCTATTAACATATTAGGTTTATTAACTGGTTGGCAGTATGTAATGGACTGCGATAGGCTGAGTTGATTGATTGAAGCCATTATTGATGCTTACACTAACATTTCCCGGTCTTTTCTCACATTTATCCGTTATGCATGGTCGTATTGAGAATAGTATTTGCGTGACCTTGATATTTCTGTGTCGAAATGTAAACAATTGATCCTGGCAAAACCAGTGACCTGATTAAAATAGTATCCAATGATTTTGTTTTATTTTTACAATAGGTGGGTATGTAGGTTATTTACAACAGAAAAGTTAAGTATGTCCAAGATTTATGATAATAATTGGTTATTATTTTTTTTTAAAATAAGAAGCGTGCAAATAACTCAATTATCTTGTTATTTAAATGAGAACACTTACCCAATAACAATAATTTACTGTTTGCATTCCAGCACATTGAAATAATTGCGTACTATTCAGGCATAGCCCTTTGTTTTGTTGTAACACTTGTAACCAACACTTACTGCATGGCCTTTGTAACATATACGCAATGATATTATATTCAAGGGGTAGATATGGCACTAGCGGGCGCAAATTGTTGCAGGCAAATTTAGACAATATTGTTATAGTTTCATTTAGTCCGCTAATAGCAGCAAGCAACACAATACATATAGCTATCTCTTTCTGTGTCATACGTTCCGCATTGTCTATCGCAGTAACTACTTTGTAATAACAACGCAACAATACAGAACGTCGGCGTCGCTCAGTATGAACGTAGCGTATCTTTCCTTTATAATATCATTGCATTTACGCTTATAAGTTGTTTACATCAATCGAAGCAGAATTTATTTTTCGTAACTTAATCATACGAAACTTAGGTAACAAAGCAATCATTAGATGTAACCTTTTACCTTGGTAACGATTTATTTACGTGTAGGTAGGTAGGTACAGCGTGACTACGTTCTGTTTTTACTTTAGTATCCAACTATTAACGATCCTTATCGAAATATAGTCGCTTAACTGATCGTAAACAACTATCAACGTGCATTATTTTTCAGCCTGCATTCTTCCTCTTTTTTTTTTTGGTAGCTGTTTTCAGCACTTACTTTTATCCTCGTCGCCACTTGTGATGTTCGCTGGGATGCTTAATAAAACACACTTTGACAGATACATAGGTAAGGTAGCATAAACGGAATCCAGAGACGTCTGATGTCGGCTACGGCCGGTAAGTGACTGACTTGTCAAACATGTCAATGCTTTCCGCATACACTACAGCCACAATTAAATTAAACCCCTATAGAAAATGGCGTTTACATAAATACACTTACGTATCTTCTTGACGTTTAAGTTATAATAAGGGAGCCATTTATCGTTGAAGAACATTTTCGTGTTGTGTGTTGTAGAAATTAAGGAACCGTTTTAGCATAGCAGCCTGGAATAAATAATCCATTATTATTGCATAAAATGCTTTTATATAATAACTAGCAGCGCCCCGCGGTTTCACCCCCATTAGTTTCGATCCCGTGGGAATATCGGGATAAAAAGTATGTGTCAATACTGGTTATAAACTATCTGTATGTCAACTTTCATCTGTTCAGTAGTTTTTTACGTGAAAGAGCGAAAACGGCTGGGCCGGTTTGGAAATTTTTTTTTTACAAACAGACAACATTGACAAATAGATATGTTGACAATACGAGGTTCTGACGTAACGTATATTTTGACGATACGCTCCATTGGCTAAACGTACACTTTGACCAAACACACTCTTGACAGAACGCCACGAACTCGTCATTCTGAATTATAATGTTCCATTTCTGATGTGATGCATCTGAAATGGAAAAATGTCAACTTACTTTTGGAGGGCACTGTATACCTATACTTTTCCAAGACCTACCTGTTTCCATTGAAACTCAATGACCTCCTTTCATAATGCATTACCTACTGAATTTGCAAACGTACCTAACTAACTTTTCTCCCACGAAATTCGACTTAACTATTCACAAATTCAATTCCCATCTTCCTAAAGTCCGCATTCACTGTCAACCGTCCAGAAAATGGCGCTATTACGTCAAACTGTCCTGAAAACGTCGGAATTACAGGGAATTAGAGGGTGTTCTGGCCACAGGTATTCGGTATGTGTAACTGTTCCAAGCGACCACAAGTATGTAGCGCTCATTTGTGTTAAAATTGTTCAGTTGTGGACTAGATGTTTTTGTATGGGATTTGATTTTTTTGTTTGTATCCGAGATGTTTACGGAATCTGTATTTAAGGGGCTTACAGGACCTAAACGTAAAAAAGCAAGTTTTAGAAACAATACAAGTATATGTTGAGCTCCTTAAGTTTTGAGTTGAGCTGCACGATTTTTGACAAATGCGTGCACTGACTGGACAGGTCCTCTCAATCTGTGTGGTTCTTTCCTCAAAAGACCACCTTAGACATCGATCTACATGGTCTTCATATAACCTGACCAAGATTATGTCTGGACTTTAAAAGAGACTGTGACATCTGAGTTTGTTTCGGCCTTTCTTCTCAGAGTAGTCAGATAGGAAACGCCGACTTCATCTAGTTTAAAAAACATTATGATTGACGTGTAAAAGTGTTTGTACAAACCTACTTACAAAAAATAAAATCATTTCATTTCTTCAAAATCATTTCAATCATTTCATTTCATTATGATCGACAACAGTAAACAAAATCAGAAAAATATATGATATTCTTCAGGATATATGCTAAGTAATTGATTGCAACTAATTTGATACGATAGAAAAAAATCATGAAAATACCTCTAATGAAATTATTTTTACAATAAAAACCATACTAATATACATACAATCATTCTGATTTTTTGTCAGATTATTCTACCAGCAACATACTACATTTTTTGTAAAAAGATAATTGCTTCATATTTTGCTATAAACTACCAGCGTTGTGTCATCGCGCTTCTCTTTCTTTTCTATGCAGTCCGAAAGTGACCGCGCTTTAGGTCATGTAAGCCCCTTAATAAGAAAATGTATTATTGCTCCATTTATCGTTTCGCCTAAACAGAGTTTACACCTAAAATGAGGAGTTTTTAAACATTCTGGTAACGGTGAAGCGTTGCGTTGGTTTATTTTGTGAAACGAAACGAAATCATTATTCTCTAAGTAGATCTTTTATGACACTTTTACACATACATTTTTTGGCCAAAGGTTTTAAAACTAGATAGAGCCAACCTTTTACTAGTTGACTGAATCCCTAAGAAGAAATGCCGACACAAAGTCACACCTCATCTATCGCTTACCATCAGGCGTGATCGGGGTCAAGAGCGGGCCCATTTAGTAATAAAAAAAAAAAAAAAAAAAAAAAAGTCAGAGGTCATGGTCGCTTTTATAGTTCAAACATTAAAACATTTATTACGTGTTATATGTAGGTAGTTGAGAAAGTCGAGTCCCATCCAATATCGTTCTAAGTTGATTTTTCATTGTGACTAAACCTGGGAATATCTAAAAAATGTAGTATCTTCTATACTTCAGGTACCATAATAACAGCGCACTGTTTACGAAATTGGACATTAGGTCAGTCACTGTCCATAAAATGGGCACAAGCCTAAGGCATTCGCAACGTTAGCCTGCCCTCAGGTACTGCAGACCGCAAGTACCTATGCGTCACACATTGTTGCCTTGCCGTCTAGTTCTACTAGGTTTTTTTGCAAACAAAATTCAAAGATATGACCTTGACCTCTGTATCTACGTGAAACAATCGAGGATCTAAACCTTTAGAAATATACGACTGTCTATACCCTCCATTTTGTGTTGGCGGGGTTTAAAAAACTGGCCAAGTGCGAGTCGGACTTGCACACGAAGGGTTCCGTACCACAAGGCCAAAAACGCAGAAAAAAACACGTTTGTTGTATGGGAACCCCCCTTAAATATTTATTTTATTCTGTTTTAGTATTTGTTGTTATAGCGGCAATAGAAATCTGTGAAAATTTCAACTGTCTAGCTATCACGGTTCATGAGATACAGCCTGGTGACAGTCGGATAGTGGAATCTCGTCCCGTTTTTACCCTTTGGGTACGGATTTGCGGAACCCTTAGAAGGGTGTGCGTGGCGACGCATAAAGTGGTGTCTGGCGAACTCTGTCCAGTGCGTATTACCACCAACCCCGTTAATCTCTTAATTCAATCACTGCCCGCGACTTAGTCCTTAGTCGGCCTACATCATCATCTGCCTACCCTAATCCCAACCATGTTGGGGTCGGCTTCCAGTCTAACCGGATGCAGCGGAGTTTCTTGCCTATTCTTCACCATACGTAAAATAACTTTTGGAATGGGCGACTAGAATCAATTCTATTTATTTGTAATTTTTGACGTTCAAAAGTGCCTTTAATGTGCCTATTTGAAATAAATGATTTGACTTTGCAGCTGAATACCAGTATTTTATATGGAGCGACTGCCTATCTGACCTCCACAACCCATTTACTGGGTAATACGATACCCCTTGGACTGACAACACTGGTTGACAGATAGTCGGGCTTGTGACGACCCGTAACGACTGTCAAAGATCCACGAATAATCTTATAATCTAATCCACCCGGCTTACATTTCCACAAATATTAATCCATCCTTCGACTCTTCACGTGACCAGGGGCTGGCCTATTTTTTGGCCAAAGAATCAGCATTTGGGCACGTTTCCTGTTGACAGCGATGCGGACGAATTTTTTGATGCCCTTTGATTATTTGCCCTCCTTTTTATATACCTATGTATAAATATTATTTTAAGACTGTTAGCTTTTTAAATTGTCCTTTACCTATTCATTTTACTCCACTAGCTATAAAATTATATCAAACTTCACACTGTGCATCCAAATTCCCTACTCCATTATTTCAGTCCCCGTTCATTAGTTTCACGCTGATATATACAAATATCTGTCGTGTTATGTACTGAAGCCGTGTTTAGGTATATACAGCTTATGTACATAGCTCGCTTGTGTACCTACATGTTTATGTATATCGGGCTCCGCTATCTATTGTTTTGTCCTAGTTCTGGATAGATAATTATGTGAGATAACATGGAACGGGTAGTTATTGATATGAAGGATGCGGTTTTGTGTTTAATTTATTTGGAGCTTACATTCAAAACATAAATAAAATAAATAAAGTCCTCCAGACCGTATTTCGGCCACGGCGGCCAATCTCAACGGAGACTAGCCTTCGGTGCGGGAGATATTATAGTGCACAAGTGTGCGCGTGATAGATTATCCTAATTATAGGCATTGTTAATTATAATTATAGTTATTATATGTATACCTTTTACTGTTAAAAACTTATATAAAATATTCCAAACGGATATCCGCTTTTATGTCGTTGATATTTTAAATGACGGTAGATAGAAACGTCAAAGTTGTTTGTTCACGACTATAAAAGGGGAAGCTCCGAGTGGCAGGGATCACCCCTCCGACCAAGATAGTAACCGACTGGAGGAAAGTAAGCGAAAGACTGAAATCCACCACGTCACCACACTTAGACTCTATTCCCGAGCAAATTGTCTCAGTCGCGGACACGACGGGAGCGATCGCCTCGTTTACAGATCACGTTCAATCCGTATTGACGGATTGCTCACGGGAAGTTCCTGTGATGGAAGACCATCGCTGGAAATTACCCGCTGACGTACGTGATCTGATAACCGAGAAGAACGCGTCCATTCGTGCCTACGACTCTTTTCCCTGTGACGCGAACAAAGCCCATATGCGCCATTTACAGCGTGCTGTAAAGAAACGCATAGCGGAGCTGCGTTCCGAGGGATGGGCCAAATTGCTCGGCGAACTAGAGCCCAATCACTTAGCCTTCTGGCAGCTTCAGAGGAAGCTTCGCTCCCCCGAAGAGGCCACTGTACCTCCTCTCATACGCCCCGACAAGTCCGTAGCTTTCGACAACCCCGACAAAGCCGAATGCCTCGCCGCCAGCCTAGAGTCCCAGTGCTCCCCCAGCTCTCAACTAGTAGATCAAGCGCACATCGATAAGGTGAACGCTGAGGTCGAACGTAGAGCCTCCCTACCACCAGTCGAAGACCCTGATGATCCTCTGCCTCCCGTCACTCCTGACGAAGTGCAAGACATCATTAAAGGGGTCGAAACTCGCAAAGCCCCCGGTTCGGACGGTATCACCAATAGGGTGTACAAACTCCTCCCCGCTCCACTCATTTTACTCATGACCGCCATCTTCAATGGCGCTCTGAGCAATAACATCTTCCCCCAAGCGTGGAAAGAAGCCACGGTCATCGGTATCCCAAAGCCAGGCAAGCCCAAGTCTGAGCCCTCCAGTTACCGTCCCATCAGTCTGCTCAATGTTTTTGGCAAAATCTACGAGAGGCTTATTTATAAGCGTCTCAAGGACTACGCCGAAGCAAAGAGCCTTATCCCTAACGAGCAGTTTGGTTTTCGAACTAAACACTCATGCATCCATCAGGTCCACCGCATCGTTGAGCACATTAGCGCTGCCTTTCAGCGCGGTGCGTCAACGGGCGCTCTGTTCTTTGACATAGCGAAAGCATTCGACAAAGTCTGGCACAATGGCTTATTATATAAGCTCTACCTTCTCGGTGTGCCAGACCGTCTCGTACTCATCCTTCGAGACTTTCTGTCGGATCGCACCTTCCGCTACCGCATCGAGGGTGCTCTCTCCCCCCCCCACCCGATCCGTGCCGGAGTCCCCCAGGGCTCCGTAGTATCCCCCCTCATTTTCACCCTTTTCACCAGTGACATCCCCAAAAGTAATTCGGCACAGTTGGCTCTCTTCGCCGACGACACTGCCGTTTACTGCTCAGGTCCCAATCAGGGCTCTATCGCTCGCAAGCTCCAAGCCTCCGCAAACGCCTTAGGCGATTGGTTCCGGAAATGGAGAATCGAGGTCAATCCCGACAAGAGTCAGGCGGTACTTTTCTCAAAACCGCGTAAATTCACCCCCCCCCCCCTCCCCAGCCCGATCTCTATGTATGGCAAGCCGATCCCTTGGGGTAAGCAAGCCAAGTACCTAGGTGTCATTCTCGATCACCGTCTCAACTTCAAAGAGCACATAAAGACGGCGCGTTCGCGCGCCGCTTTCGCTCTCGGTAGGCTCCACTCCTTATTGACCGCCCGCAGCAAATTGTCACTCAGGTGCAAATTGCGCCTCTACACCGCGGTCATCCGTCCCATCATGACATACGCTTGCGTAATCTTCGCGCACGCCAACCCTCGCTTCCTGCATAAAATGCAGACCCTCCAAAACCGTTTCCTTAGAAAGGTCACGGGTGCCCCCTTCTATGTCCGAAACGTGAATCTCCACGTCGATCTCAAACTCCCCACCGTCCAGCAGTTCATGAAGCGCCTCTCCAAGCGCTACTTCGATTCTGCTATAAAGCATCCCAATCCCCTGATTGCGGCGGCCTCCAGTTACACTCCCTCCCGTATAAGTAGGATTCGCCGACCAAGGCATACCCCCTCACCACCCCCGACGACGCCACTACTCTCCTCCAGGAGAGTAGTAAATCTACCAGTACTCTCAAGAAGTACAAGTCCCGACATCCGTCGTTCCGTCCTCGCCGTCGAGGCCCGTCGCGACACCCCGTACCATGTCCATCCCGACCCTTGCTCGAGCCAGCCCGCGCCGCTGAGCCTGTAGCTTTAAATTCGTCCCCATTAAATAATTCCGATCCAGCCTGTCCCTTGCTGTCCTCTCCCAGCGACGCCCTAAGCCGAGGTCCGAACCCCCCGGGGGGGTGCCCTTAGCGTGTAGTCGCTTAGTTTTTAAGTTTTTATGCCCTGGCTGGAGGCCCAATTTATTGTGGCATCCACAGGAAAGTCCGGTTGAGCAGTCGACAACCCCTATGGTTGAACTGCGAGATGCCATTTTTCAAAAAAAAAAAAAAATGGCAGGGATCATTCTGGTTCGAGACATCGACCAGAACGGAGCTCCGGCCTACAGATGTTCAATTGATTAGTACTAGTGACGTTATTATGTGGAATAGATCGATCAGATGTCATGTAAGTTAAATTGATATTATTATCTTAATTATTGCTGATAACTATGGTGTTCTGTTTATGTTATAATATGGTCAATATTGCTAATGTTCAAAATGTATAATGGAATATTCCCAGCTATTGTTATTATGTTGCTATTACTTAGAGTCCGAAAGAATGAATTGTTTATAAGATAACGATAATGTATGACAATGTGCTTTGTTGATAGAATACTATTTCCATGGAGTTTCTTGTCCGTTCTTCTCCATGCTGACCTCGATTTCCGAACGGACTACTAGTTTTCTGATTAATTACCGACAAGCCCAAATTGAAATAAATGCCGTAGCTTGTCTTTCTGTGCTTTATTCCCTAATATCCTTACCCTACATACCACATACATAGGTACTTTACACATAGTAAATAACTAGTAACCATTCTGATATTCAAAGCTTTATATTTGGGTAGTATATATATATACTTAAAGATAGATTATACTTTATTATCTAACACGCGCAGACACAGGTGCACTCCCTCTTCCCTCACTCTCATAGTCCGATGGGACGGCAATCCAACACGACCGGAGAGAGACAGGCGCCGGGACCAACGGCTTAACGTGCTTTCCGAGACACGGGGGTATCACACCGCCAACTTCCAAACTCCGGGCTGTTACTAAGAAATTCCTAATGGAAAAACTCAATAACACTTTGCCCGACCCGGGAATCGAACCCGGGACCCCACGCTCAGCAGTCGCGCTTGCGACCACGAGACCAACGGGGCAGTTATTCAAAACATACAAAACTTGGCCAAACATGATAAGCTCAAAAAAATTGTTGGAACGTAGTTTCGGGAGTCGCTACCAAATAAAATTAAAGTAAAATAACTCGAAGAGCAATTCTCGTAATTTTAAGAACATTCACAGTCTCAATCTGTCAAAAATATGTACCTCTACAATCCCTTCGTTTTTGACATTTACTTGTCGCTGAGATGACAGACACTGCGACATTTTGAACGTTATTAATTACGAGAATTGGGCTTTCAGTTTCCGAAAATTTTCTCACTAAATTATTTTTAAATGTTTTTGCAAATAACATTTCAGTATTTCTGAAGTCGATACTCGTCGACTTAAAACAGGTGACCTCACCTCACCAAAAAAGTATCTTAGTAATCCCATTACTATAGTATATAGTCAGTCGTACACTGCGTGTTTACTTCAACAAAACAAGCACTAAATTCCAATTAAATACAGCTCTTGTCCAGTGCTAATAAAAACAAATGCTTGTCTCCGTACGAATGGGGCGGTAATTAGACCCTACAATGATTATGTAGCTAGCTGCACGTAGGTAATCAGAAAGCCTGGGGGCCTAAAAAGGCCACTTTGGAGAATCATAAAAGGATAACATTATGAATCGTAATATGGCGAAGACAGTCCGTGTTTTTCTTTTTTTCGCTGCTTTACGTAGAAATTGGGATTGGATTTGTTGGTCGGATTGATTGGTATTTTAGCACCTGACAAAAAAAAATAACTGAAAAATGCTTCACCAATGGGATTTGATACGATTAACTTAACAGTTAACTGTCTTGTCTTGTTGTTTGTCTTGTTGTCTGTCTTGTTGTGTTGTCTGTCTTTTATGATTCTGCCAAAGTGGCCTTTTTAGGCCCCCAGACTGTGAACGTTCCTAAAATTACGAGAATTGCCCCTCTGTTGTTGTGGTGGCTTTTTAAGGATTTATTTCTTAATCATTTCATTTCAATTTGTTACGCCACTTCTTCTTCCCAGCTGAAGCACTAGAAAGTGGTGAAGGGCGGGCATTTTGAAGGAAAGGAAAACAGTTTTTATGATTTTTTATAACCGTAACAAATAAATGGTACACTAGGGTACTTTATAAACACTACCAACATCTCATATGATATCAAAACTAGTAAATATTCTCTTTCATCCAATTTATTAATATCAGTTTTCCCTACAATAATGTCCTCTAAAGAGCTTCACTCTCTCAGAGGCTTTAGAATCAGGAGCGAGAGTGCCTCAGGCAAGTCAATGACCTCGGGCGATAGAAAGTTCTCTGAAAATCTATAGTACACTGTGCTTTGAAAGCTGTATGTTATTACCTGGCTTTTAACGAGCATAGAGTGGGTCCGTATTTATGTGAGCTGTTATAGAGAAAAGCAATATAACTACATTACTTGGGGAAATATTGTAAGATTTAAGTATCTAAATGGTATTAAATAAAGTATTATGTCAGTTTTGAAACGTGACTCATGTTTGAACCTCGTCCTGACGACGTGCGATGTACAGTGTCGACCAAAAGTCCTTAAGCAAAATCGCAAAGTTATAGTATGAAGTTTAGTTAGTGACTTACGACCTTCTTTTAATGAGTAATTTGACACACACACCCGCATATTACTCGAATAATCACGCTATTGAATATAGTTCAGTGTCATGTTCGTCTTGTTCACATAGTTCGTAAAACTTTATGATTACACCCACAGAAATCTTAATAAATAAATTATAAGGTGGACAGATGCACCATTCACCGCGAAAGAATGTTGTGGTTCTTTGTTGGTTGATAATAATTTGATATTGTGGGTTAGTGAAGTGTGTTTAATCTATTAGAGGTGTTGTTCATTTTGAAACGCAAGCAAATTTAAATATTGAGATGAAAGCGGATATTATCGCGCTGCGTAAAAGTGGACTTAATATTATACCACAAATATTTGATGAAACCGGACTGACTGTGAGTATTATGATTTAATTCTTTTATCGAACATTTATTTAATTAATGTATAACTGCTGATCCTTGTAGTTATTTTATTAAACGTTTTATATTTACCATAGGGTCTAAATAGAAGAAAAAATATATATTTCCAAGAGTTTATTTATTTACTTTTGGAATGATGAATATAGCATTAAGTATAAATTATAATCTTATCATTTTGTAACATTTGAACTATTTTCAAAATATTTTTTTTCAAAATGGTAGTTAATAATATTTTATTATTTTGCTAGTAGCCTTACAATATTCCTTTTTTGTTTTAGAGAAATTACCTACCTACTGTGAGTAGGAAGGTCAAAAGGTCGGAGGGTCCTTGCCAGTCGAACGCGATCGACAGTGGAAGGCCCCAGCTGGTCAGTGAATAAGAAACAAGTGGTTTTAACCAACCAGTTACCAGATGAAGTTGCATTGCAAGGAAATATGCAGAAATATGTTTAAATATTATAGGATCCATACGCCAGCGTTTACTTGATAGCATGGATAATAATGGGGGTTATACAACGTATTAAGTTATAAATTTCAAATTGATTTTAGTAATATTAAAATAATATTGTGTCTTAACCGTATTAAAGATTATTTTGAGGTTTATAGTTTCAATCTTCTTTTCATAATGAAAATGAATACTTAAGCTATAACCGCAATTATAGAACAATATTATTTTATTAAAGATACTTACAATATTTTAAGTCTAATGGTCGTAGTTCACATGCTTTACTTCAATAAATTGTTTTTTATGAGAAAATAAACTGTTTTAAAAGTTTATTTATAAAATTATAACGAATAAAATTTTGGAAATCACTTAAAAATCTTCTTTTTTTTTTAATCCCGTATTTCAATAACAATATAATAATACAAATAAAATAAATATTACATTATTATTCTCGTGTATTAATTAATCGAATAATAATAAAAAAGATAAGAATATTGTTGAAAAGATAAATTAAAGTTTCATCTCGAGATTCGAACCTAGGCCAACTTGTTTAATAATCCAATACGCAACGCTATCCGCTAGCGGTACTTGTTATGAAGATGTGAATTTTAGCAATCGTATGAACCCACCAAGGTCATACGTAATTACGCCGCGCGTGTGAAAAAGCGACGGTATCATTATTTTTGTTTCGTTCGACGTTAGCCAGTGTACACACACAGATGTACAGATGGTGCGCCATCGTTCACAGAAATTTCAACTTTATTGTGCCTATGCAAATTTGTTGCAGACCGTACAAAAAATTCAGGCTTTTGATTTTTAATAAAAAAAACGTCTTTTATTTGATGGCAATCGTAACAACAACATGATGTAACATTATCGTAACAAGCAATAAGTAAAGAGTTATTAAAAAAACCGGGCAAGAGCGAGTCGGACCCGCACACGAACGGTTCCGTACCACAAGCCAAAAACGCTGAACAAAAAAAACACGTTTGTTGTATGGGAGCCCCCCCCCCCCCGCCCCCCCTTAAATATTTATTTTATTCTGTTTTTAGTATTTGTTGTTATAGCGGCAACAGAGATACATAATTTGTGAAAATTTCAACTGTCTAGCTATCACGGTTTATGAGATACAGCCTGGTGACAGAAAGACAGACAGACGGACAGTGAAATCTTAGCAATAGGGTCCCATTTTTACCCTTTGGGTACAGAACCCTAAAAAGAAACAAAGAAACAATAAAATTTTTCTTTAGGTAGTTTCCTCACTTGTATTAACTCTGTATCGAGGTTGCTTTGCAGACACAAATCTGACACTTACAAACACTAATTCCTGAAACAGCTGTCTATAGGTCGAACACCAGCCTTAGGTACACGAGCATGTGTCACAGATGTTATAGGTCTTCATTATTATTTATTCCCGGCTGATCCCCTGAACCCCCCTCCACAACCCCCCCCCCTCCTCGATCCCCTGCTAGTTCGTCTTCTGTTTTAATCTCTGTCTTTTCCACTTTATCTAGGTTACTCTTTTTGACAGGTAAGTACAGTCAAGTGAAAATAAATGTTTCATGATTTACTAAATTAAATAAAGATTTTTTTTTATTCTAGATTTTATTAGAGGCTTTTATCCACAGTGGCATGTCAGCCTCATCATACCTTAAACTATTCTAAACTACATCTACAAGTATAAGTACAGAAATAAATTATAGGTATACCTACATTGTTAATTTGTGAACAAATCCGCAAGTAGGTTTGCTATCTCGGGAGATGGCTGCGCTAAAACTTTCATATAAGGACCGATGTCATATTTGTTTATTTTTATTTTACTGAACAGTGTCTCTCTTTCCTTCTTTGTCTTAGTACACTCCATAAGTAGATGGTGAACATCTTCAACCGTTCCGCATGTTTCACAATTGGGAGAACTAACTTTTTTCATCAAATAACCAAACTTGCGGGATGGGTAGTGACCAGAGCGTAATCTGTGAAGCAGAACAATATGATACCTATTCATATCCTTGATAGCAAACCACGGTATTCGAGGAGGCTGATATTGTATAGTTTTATACCAGATACCCTTTTCCCTACTTCGTTCATCAAAATACTCCTTAAACCTATCATAACAAATTGTTTTGCAATAATTTAATTGTTCTAAATGATTAGGTAGGATACAAAATTCTTGACCTTGACTGACCGCTAATTTTGCTAGTGTATCAGCCTCTTCGTTACCTCTCAAACCAAGATTTATTTTTAAATGCCTCATGCGTGCTCGATGGGATTGAGGCCACGGCAATGCCCAAAGATAAGTATTATTTATCTAACCTTTTAATCGCAAATACAAAAATATACATGAGCTTCTTTCATGGTGATGCATGAGTAAAATGTAAGCCACTTCAGAATTGCATTCACTAAAGTTTAAGTGCTAAGTTTCTAAACGAAACGAGCGATGCATAGTTCGTGTAACAGAGGGTAGAAAGAAGAAATAAATACTAAAATGACGGCTGACAAAGATTTTCGAAAGAAGATCACATGCTGTGCCGACCACAAACAAAAGAGGCAGGGGCACGATGACGAGGTGTATTGTAGAAGTCAAATCAGAAAGTTCCTTCAGACGCTAAACTAAATACCGACCATTTCCGTTTTCAACAAGGAAAGCATACCTAAATGAACTGCAAATGAATGTTTACATAAATAATAGCAGCATCAGGTATCAAGGTTGCCCATACGTTATGTAGTAACTACGTTAAGGCACATGTCCCACAGCTGACAGTAAAGAGGAAATGCGTTCGGAGAGACTTTTGAAAAAGCCTTAGTAAGAAGTCATAATTCGAAGTTTGGCTCTCGCCTATTTCCTCCTCCAATATTGGACCAATTCAAAAGATATTTCATAAACTGAATATAAAGGATATATTCCCTATGTTTTTCTTTTTTCGTTAATAGTTGTAAAATTTGTACACTTGGCCTCTGTTGCCAGCGGCTTAGATCGCCAATTTTGAGCATTTTTGAGGAAAAAAAACAGCTTTTCTCTGCATTTTGACGAGTTAGGGCTGATTTTTCAATCAACTGATAATTTTTATTCTTGGAATAAAATGGACGCCTGACAGTTTTTGTATGGAAGAACTGTCAAAAATTCAAAATTATTCCTCCGATAAAGTTATCTGGCGTTGAAAAAAAACAGCCCTTATACGAACACAAATGTAGGGAACAGCAGATTTTTTTTTTGCTATTTGAATTTTAGTCCCATAGTAAAAGTTGTTCATAATGATGAGTACGATGACCTCTTAAGAGGTGGTTGGTGTTTTTCCAATAATCCTGTATATGTCATAAACTAACACGGGACTCTATTCTACGTTTCTAGAGCGAGAAAATAGTCGATAGTCAGTCGCTTCCTCGTTGGCAATGGGACAGGTGCCCTAGGCACAAGAAGCGAAGGTCGTTCGTTCCCTGTATTATTCAGCCTAATTGCAACTAGCTTCTACAACTAGCAACTCGTAATTGTGTTTACAAACTGAACCATACGAAGGTATACAGACTATGGTGATTATTTGTGGAAACATTTTAATGAGGGGTCTCGGTATGTAAAGATCCCTATCCAAAATCCGCAGACCAACCGCGGCAAGCTTAGCTTAACCTGATCGATCGACCTGTGCGGCTGTTATTATTTAGCCACGGGCCCCTCACCAGTATTTTAATTTTTTTTTAATTTATAGCCTTATTACAATTTACTAGCTGACTCGGCAAACTTCGTACCGCCTAAGTAAAATTATCGAAATTAGTTAATTCGTTCTCGGGATGTCATCAAAAAAGCCAAGCTCAAGTCTCGTTTTTAGGGTTCAGTACCCAAAGGGTAAAAACGGGACCCAATTACTAAGACTCCACTGTCCGTCTGTCACCAGGCTGTATCTCATGAACCGTGATAGCTAGACAGTTGAAATTTTCAAAGATGATGTATTTCTGTTGCCGCTACAACAACAAATAATAAAAATAAAATAAAGTTAAAATCTAAAGGAGTTTAAAAGAAACTTTTTTTTCGGCTTTTTATGCTTTGTGGTACGGAACCCTACGTGTGCGAGTCCGACTCGCACTTGACCGGTTTTTATTTTATTTTACCAATGTTTTAATAGTTATTCTGCTATTCGGGGCGGAGACAAATCCAACAAATCTAAGGCCATAAAAATCGGTCCAGCCGTTCTTGAGTTATAAATGGTGTAACTGACCCGACTATAAAACAAAGTCGGGTCAGTTACACCATTTATAACTCAAGAACGGCTGGACCGATTTTTATGGCCTTAGATTTGTTGGTTGGAAGAAGATTTCCGTGTATATTTATCACCTAGTCAAACAAACCTATCGATCTATAAATAACAAAGAGCATGTAATTAATTTCAATCATTTTCTTTCTACCTCACGTGATATTGGCTGATTTTATATACTGTGTGGACAATACCTATGTGTATTGTGTATATAGTTTATTTACTCCTGCTCGACACATAGTTGTTACTTATGTGCTCACTCAAGCCGTAGTAATGTAGTGTACCGGCTAAGCTAACCTGTAGTCTGTGTTTAAAATGTTTATACCTCTAATTACTTCTGACATTACGTTTTTGTGAATTTAATGAAATATATTTCGGGCAATGGAGTGAAGCTATTAAGGTGTTAAGCGTACAGGGGGTCTAAAAAGGCCAATTTGACAGAATCATAAAAGGATAACATAATGGACAGTTAACTGTTAAGGTAATCGTATCAAATTCCATTGGTGAAGTATATTTCAGTTATTTTTTTTGTCTGTGCTAAAACCGCCTCCTTTTTTGAAGTCGGTTAAAAATACCAATCAATCCAATCCAAATCCAATCCTAATCTCTTTGATTGTACCTACGTAGTGCAGCGAAAAAAAAAAAAAAACACGGACCGTATTCGCCATAGTATAATTCATAATGTTATCCTTATAGGATTCTCCAAAGTGGCCTTTTTAGGCTCTCTGTCGAGTTAGAAACACTACGTTGCGCTCCTTAACTCAAGTAGCGGATGTTGGAGAAAAAACAGCCAGGCTGAAGTGGGAGTGGGCCGGACATGTCTCACGAATGCACCCGGAGAGATGGGCGAAGATCGTCACTGGACGCCTGGGGCAAGACATCACCGTCGAGGTAGACCACGGCGAAGGTGGCGTGAGATCGTACAAGACATCCCGGAGGTTTGGAAGAAAAAAGGGGAGGCCTTTGCCCAGCAGTGGGACACAAAGAAGTATAACAAAACACAAAACATAAGATTTGGTCTATTGGGTAATAGACCAAATGTTGTTTTTTTGGGGGGGGGGGGGGGGCAGCTGATGCGTATGGTACACAAATAAAAAATTAAGTTAAAAAAACTGTAACCCGACTACGGAAAAATATTTTTTTTATTTTTTATTGCATTGCATTGCATTGTTAGAATTATTCTAACAATTCAGGGTCAATGGCTCTTTCTTCAAAAGGCCCTTCCAGATGTCTGATGTGTTTTGAGTTGACCTCATGTTCAAGAAACCGAAAATTATCTATTTTCAAATGTGTGATGTGCAGAAGATTAGATAATCTTCTGTGGTATTTTTTTAGGTCCTTTTTTTAGGCTATTTTTAGATAAAAATAGCCTCAATTCTAAGATTCGTTCGAAATGCTTCGTTGACAATCGGGACTCTGTTGTCGGCTACTAATTTCCTGGGGATGGCCGCTAAAAGGCCGGAGATTGAAATGTGACGCGGCGCTAATAATAGCGTTGCTGATATCACGCCGGTAATGGTCTATATTTAGAAGATTATCAAATACAGAACAATTATAATAATAAAGCATACATACAGTTTCGTAGTTGGCTGTTATCGCTAAACAGTTGTAATTACCTGGAAAAGAAGATAAAAATAATTAACAATACGTACTAAAACAAAACATAATAACGACTTCGAAGTTTAAAAGAAATTAAACGTATTGGATCAGTCTTAAAACATCCTCAACTTCAAAAGACAATCCCACCAAAAACATTTTCATGTAAAATGTTGCCAAGACGAGACCACATATGGCTCGCACTGCCAAAAAGTTATCAGATCGCATGTAGAGCCAAGCTTCTAACTCTACACGCCCTAACTTCACAAACTCTACACCTTAGTCAAAATATGAGGCTTCGCCGTTTCGATACTCTTACAAGATCTATTGTATAATAGAAAAGTAATGAACAGTGAATAAATTTTTCACCTTACGCCCATGTGATGGTAGCGAAACGGCCAAGCCACATATTTTTATATATTTAGTTGGAAGCAATTTAACCCTTCAAAAGCGAGCGTAAACAAAACGCGCGCAAATCTACATGATGACAAAAATCTCGAGCTAAAAATAAAAATATCCCGAGCGGTATCAGATGTTTTCTGTGCGAAGTTGCAAGAGTCAATTATAAGAAATGGGTCACTAGGCGACGGATAAGCTGGCAACACAGAATAGATAATTACAGAAGGCTGGCTAAGTACAGTTTATTTTTACCGACTTAAAAAAAAAGGAGGTTATGTTTACTAGCTTCTGCCTGGGACTTCGACCACCCCGTTGCATCGCATCGCCTGCCCTTTCGTTTTTTATTCGGATTGATCGACTCCTAAGAGTTCTAGTATTGTGATGATGTTTAATAGCCTATAAGCCTTCCTCGAGAATTGGGCTATCAAATGCAAAAAGAATGATTGAAATCCGACTGGAAGTTTCAGAGATTAGCGCGTTCATACAAACAAACAAAGTCAATAAGTATAGAAGTACTAGCTTCTGCCCGCGACTTCGTCCGCGTGAAATTTCTTGCACCCCCACCCCGTCGCGTCGCAACACTTCGTATTCGCTTACCGTTCACTATGAGTTTTTTTCTTTTTGCTCGGCTCCTAAGGGTCATAGCGTGATGTTAAATAGCCTATAGCCTTCCTCAAGAATTGGGCTATCAAATGCAAAAAGATTTTTTTCAAATCTGACCGGCAGTTCCAGAGATTATCGCGTTCAAACAAACAAACTCTTTAAAAAACTCTATGGCCCATAACTCCAACTCTCAACTCCAATAAGGTACCAACTCTTAACATCTTACACACGTGATAACTTTTAAACGAAATATCCGATTGAGATGAAACAAAAAGTATTTTACTTCTTCATAAATACTCTTGATAACATAATGCTTAATTTCGATAAAGATTAATATTACGATACATATTTAACGTAGTTTTTTTTTCTTCAGACGATTTAATAATTATTTTGAACACAAAATCGGTTATTGTGATTAAACCATGATAGCTAGATATATGTTCTCGCGGACTTTTTTGTAGGTCTTAATGGGCTCTACAAACCCGTAGTACATCATTTTGTTCTATTGTCAATAGTTTTTGCAGCGCACGCAAAAACAGGTTTTCGATTTTACACCTTGTGTTACAAAATAGCAATTTTATTACGGATCCCTAATTTTGAAAAAAATAAAATAAAAATATAGCCTATAGCCTTCCTCGATAAATGGACTACCCAACACTAAAAGAATCATTCAAATCGGACAAGTAGTTCCAGAGATTAGCGCGTTCAAACAAACAAACAAACAAACAAACAAACTCTGCAGCTTTATAATATTAGTATAGAAGTATAGATTAATATCTATGTATTGTCCATCTATACATTAGCATGTATTCTTGTATTTTATAGTTAGTGTTGTTTATTAGTTAATTGTTGCCCGGAATCTAGATGTCTGCCAGGTTGATGGTGTAGCGGTATCTACAACGCCACATGCGAACAACGTGTCATACTGACGTCACGCAAAATCCTGCATCTCGTAAGCAGAGTTTACCGCGCAACTGGCATAGATACAACGGCCCGACATGAATCATCGGGCAGTTGCCCGCTAGACACAACACCCATCTGGTCGGAGGATCCTCCCTTTTTCATAGAGTGTGAGTAAACTTTACACCCTGTTCTACATACCTCTATAATGGCAATAGGTTCGCCTCCTATTACATGGACCTTGATCATCTGGCGAAATCTGAGTGTTACTTTATAGAAGAGTACTTCTCTTCTTAGTCTGTGCTTAATAGTAACACCCACATTTCGAGATATGTCAGTAAATCAAGCTACTACAATCTGTCAAATTTCTTTAATAGACTTTCAACTTTATCGCTAATGCATAAGGTTCAAAGTTGATTGGGAAATTTTGACAGTTTCGGGTAGCTTGATGTGCTGGCGTCTGTACATCTTTGCCTAACCTTTCAAATCAAATCAAACGTTTATTTGCTAGAAATACATTCGGGTTTTACAAGTGTGAATTTCCCAGCTATTTATCTCGTATGCTGCACCTGCCATGTTTTGCCTCCGCATCGCCCTAAGGTTGACTGGTAGAAAAAGCCTCAAGCATTAAGTCCGCCTTTGTACAGTATTTTTTTACTTGTGCGTAGTTTTATTAAATAATAAATAGACCGAGCAAAAACGCACGCACTTATAGACAATTAGACACGCTTCAAATACTCGTACAAGACTTTTGATTAGCTGCAGTAAAATGACACTTCCATTTCGGACTGAGTTTAGAGATATGCATCTGAAATAAGTTTCGTTTGTTACACTATTCTGTACCAGAAAAACAAGATTTGGTTGATGGTCGCGAAAAAACAAAAAGACGCCAATTTCAGTCATTTAAGTAACACATATCTAAGTTGTAATTTCACTGCAGCTAATTAAAAGTCCGACTATTGTTAGTCCTCTCCATTTGTTTGAGATCGCCGCTCCCCGTACGTACGTCTGTGTGCGTGCGCCTTTCTCACTCGTTGTATGGAGTCGGCCTTCTGTTGTACGGTCATCTATTTTGTGCTTGCAACCTGTGGCCCGGTCTGTTCACACTTACTGCCTACGTTACTTTTTATAGTACGGGTTTTCTTAGCGTTTATTTTTACTTCGGGTAATCAGTGCTTTTTGCTCGGTGATCAAAAACCTTTTTGCTTTGGTTTGGTATGCTCGAGCTCATATGAAAGAAAACGCTCGTAACAAAAAAAAAATCACACTAATATTATAAAGGCGAAAGTTTGTAAGTGTGTGTGTGTTTATATGTTTGTTACTTCTTCACGCTTAAATGGCGCAAAACGCACCAATTAAAAAATATATATATGGGGGTAGCTGACACCCTGGATTAACATAATTATACGCTACTTTTTATCCCGATATTCCCACGGGATCGACGACCACTGAAAATCAGCGCTGCTGTGCTGTGGGTTCCCCATAGCAGATAATCATGCTGAGTGGAAGCCTTCTTGCCACAATCACGACATGACGTGCCGAATATTTATGTTCTGTGCTCCTAATTATAGTTATATTTTATTTTTATAATTCGAGTTAGTATCTTTTTGTATGAACGTGTTTCTGTGACAACCTATTTTTTTTTCTTTCTTTCTTTCCCTTTTCCAAATACCTCTAGCTCTCTAATAATTATATAATGTAACCAATTATTTAATCTTAGGGTAATTTAATTTATCTACCTGTTATTTTATTACCAATTAATTTAATATATTTAATTTAATTTGATAATATTGATTTGTTTGTTAAATTGCAAGATTTATGCTTTGTTTATGTTCATTCAAAATTTATAATTAATTGCAAAATAAAAATGTATAATATAAATAAAATAGTGCACGTGGTGTTAGCCTGTAAGTGATTGTTGCACTTATAAATGTAGGTATGGGGTACTTTTAAATGAAATGTAACGTGTGAACAATTGTAGACTAACTTTTTTTATTTAAATAAATAAATACCTAGATAACATTGAAAGTTACACAAACATTCCCCCACTAAAAGGGACAGTCAGTGGTCAAACAAAGCAAAGGTACCAACATTTTTATCTTTAAGAGGTCTCGTATTAGTCTCACTCGGGTTGAGTGTCGGTATCGGTGTCTCTCGGCCATTATCCACCGTCTGAGTGGACGATTGTCACACATTATCTACAGGTTGAAGAGGGTTTTATTACTAGATTGTTCGTGGGAGAGTTTCTTGAGTTGGAGGTAGATGCTAGTAGTATTTTTGGTACCTTTTAAAGGATTTTAGACCGTAAAGCCAATCCAAGTACACGACGTAACTGAAGAGTAACGTGTTTTGGTATAGGTAGGTAATTAAGGACTGCTTGTATTTTTGTAGTAATAGTTATCATCTCTTATTATATTTACATTATAATTCTATGTGTGTGTTCGCGTGATTTAGATGGCGTATTGACTAATCTGTCATTCACTCCGACACTTCACTCGGACGTTCTTCCGTTCATTCACTGGTTCACTTGAAAGTGTTGTCGGTTCGCATGTGCAACACTTTACTCGACTAGCCACCAAAATAGAATTAGTTTGGTGGCTAGTCGAGTAAGGTGGATTTAAAGTGTTAAACCAAAGTGAATAAATGTACTTATACTGAAGAACTGTGTTTTCTTTTCCTGACCTTATACGTGTTACAAACTCAAATCTCCAATGAGTACCTAGCTAGAATGTCACAGCATAATTACTAACCGCAGACTAGTTAATAACGCGTTAGTAAGTCGCATCGTGTACGGACCGCCATTGAAATACTAGTGGGCATAAACGCACACATGAAGCTTTAGAAAAGGACTCCCACATAGGTATATGTGACGATATTATCCACACATCGCGCCTTATTCGTACAAGGAAAGTTATAAACTACAGAACGCCACGTACTACGATCCATTTATACTCCTTTCACTTTGCCCACGTCCATACACGTGTGGGGTTGCCATTTGTCCGGACATGTCCGGCTATTTAGACCTCCGTCCGGACTTCGCTCTGCCCTAACATTGTCGACTTTTCGATTTAAGGGGATTTGTTTTAGAAAATAAATTCAGTAATGAGTTTTGAAACACGAAAGATTTAAAAAGTTAAGTATTCGGATTTTTTTTGTAAATGTCCGACTTTTTGTCAGGCCTTTTCAAATTTTGAAATGGTAACCCTATACCTGTGAGCCTGTTGCTATTATAGTTACATACGCAACTGACCGCGTACCGAAAGACGTACCGTTGGAAGGTGTCTCACAAGGTGGACCGCTGACCTGGTAAAGACCACACGAATCTGCTGGATGTGAGAAGCACAGAACCGGTCGAAGTGGCGACGCTTTCGGCTGAAACGAAGATGATGATGACACAACTAACCTTTTTATAGAACATCATAGAAGTTTATCGCTTTTTATCTGTGCTTTTCATTAATTATTTCAAGAAAAATAACGCACCTAAGCATATTCAAATTTTTGTCACTACATATTTTAATTGATTTATTCCGGTCTGATCCCCTGAACCCCCCATCCACTCCCCCTCCTCGATCCCCTGCTAGTTCGTCTTCTGTTTTAATCTCGGTCTTATCTGTGTCTGGGTGTAATTTATCTATATATGTATGTATTTAGAAATATATAAGTATGTTTATCAGTTGTCTAGTACTCATAACACAAGCTCTGCTTAGCTTGAGACTAGACGGCGTTGTGTGATAGTTGTGGAATATTATTATTATATCCTTTATTCAAATAAATTCTTATAAATTATATTTTTAAATAGTAGTATAAAGAAATATAAAAACATTTAAAAATATAAAAAATAGTAGCCCACCGGTATCGGGAACAGGGTCCAAGCTACCGGCGGTCAGGGCTCCAGAGAGAGGAACCTCCTAACTATTCGGGCCGTGTCCAGAAGTACCGCTTTCTGGATCAAGCCCTTGATCCAGCTGCCCAACGAGAGCCTCCTCAGGTGTTGGTCGAGGCTCTTGGCTATTATTATTATTTTCGTTTATTTGTCTATTTACACATCTAATTACATTTTTAAATATTTCTTAAAATATAAAATAAGTATAAAAAACATTTAAAAATATAAAAAAAAATAGCGATCCGCCGGTGTCGGGAGCAGGGTCCAAGCTACCGGTGGTTAGGGCTCCAGAGACAGGAACCTCCTCACAATGCGAGCCGTATCGAGGAGTACTGCCTTCTGAATCAGGCCCTTGACCCAACCGCCTAACGAGAGCCTCGATAGATGTTGATCGAGGCTTTCGGCCATCAGTCCATTGGCCGATACGACAATCGGTACAATGATAGCCGAGCTAACATTCCACATGTCAACAACCTCGTGTGCTAAGTCGAGATATTTAATTTGCTTCTCTTTCTCAGCTTTCACGAGGTTCCCGTCATGTGGAATGGTAACATCGACAATCATTGTGCGGCGCGCTAATCGGTCTATCACTACTATATCAGGCTTATTGGCAACAATAGTCCTGTCAGTAATGATAGACCGATCCCAGTACAATGTGACATGGTCATTTTCAAGAACTGGGTCGGGCACATACTTGTAGTACGGTACCTCAGAATCTGCAAGTTTATATTTCAAAGCAAGTTGCTGGTGAATAATCCTAGCTACTTGGTTATGCCTGTGCAAGTACTCGCCGTTAGCCAGACGAGAACAACCAGAGATAATATGTCTGATAGACTCACCCGGACGGTGGCATGCCCGACACACGTCAACCGTCCCGTCCTTCATAATATGTCTCCGGTAGTTATTCGTTAAGATAACTTCGTCCATAATTGCACAGACAAAACCTTCAGTTTCCCCGAAAAGGTCACCAAAACGTAGCCAGGATACGGACGCTAAGAAGTCTACACCAGGCTCATGAAGAGCCCGGTAGAAGCGCCCGTGAAGCTCCTTGCTTTGCCATACCTTCTTGCGATCATCAGTAGAAAGTACTACAGGTTTGCGCCAGTTCTCTCTAGCCATGGAGAGCGGGGTGAGCCCCTTGTCCACTGCGACCACATCACGGTGCATACCCACTTCGGCTTTTAAAAAATATTCCCTGAGACTGCACACCTCGCGGTTGTGGAGGGTCTTCGCATTTAAAAAGCCTCGACCCCCGCACTTCCGCGGGATATACAGTCTCATCACCGATGATCGTGGGTGATGCATCCGGTTTGCGGTCAGTAGTGTACGGACTCTTCTATCCAGGGCGTCGAGTTCGGTCTGAGTCCATTTGAGTATGCCGAAAGAGTACATCAAAACCGGCATGACCCAACCATTGAAGGCGCGCACCTTATTTCCGCCCGAAAGAAGACTATTTATTAACTTCTTCAGGCGACAAAAGAAGCGCTCCTTCAACGATTGCTTCATGTCAGCATCGTTGATGCCTAACGCTTCCGACATACCCAAATACTTATAGCTTTCGGATGAGGAGAGGGATCTGAGGCTTATGGAATCGGAGAGTTGAATTCCCTCGGATTCCATAATCTCCCCTCGCTTTACATGCATGACTGCACATTTGTCCACACCAAATTCCATCCTGATGGCGCTACTGAAAGTTTCAGTTACCTTCAGTAGCTCCATCAGACGCAATTTGTTGGGGGCAAAGAGTTTTAAATCATCCATGTAAAGGAGGTGAGATATGACCTGACCACCTCTCTTCAACCGATAGCCTAGACCTGAATCCTCCAGTAGTGTACTTAGAGGATTCAGGGCTAAGCAAAACCAAAGTGGACTCAAACTGTCGCCCTGAAATATTCCCCGTTTAATCCATACAGGCTCATCATTCCCCTGGATCTGTTGACATCCTGGATAACGAAGGACCGTCTTCCATTGCCCCATACACGACTCAAGGAAGGTGCGTAGAGTTGCATCTATCTTGTACAACTCCAGCACCCTCATGAGCCATGTATGTGGCACCGAGTCGTAGGCCTTCTTGTAATCTATCCAACATGTCGACAGATCCTTGCGGGATCGACGAACCTGTTGGCTAATGGCCATGTCTATGAGGAGTAGCTCCTTAGTACCGCGGGACCCATTCCTACATCCATTTTGAGAGGCAGACATAATCGAGTTACTCACAATGTGTGTTTATTATTATTATTATTATCTACATTTACAGCAATTTTCTGAGTAAGAGCAATATGCTGCTACACTGTTGCTGCTACTGCACTCAGCAGCAGCAGCAGCTTGCAGATTGCTGCATCCGGTTAGCCTGGAAGCCGACCCCAACATAGTCGGGAAAAGGCTTGGCAGATAATGATGACATATTTAAACACAAAAAAATATGTAATATAGCTACATGTTTTTAATCACGTCTAAACTTGCTATGGAGTATCTTAATTTGACAGGACTAGACTAATATTTATCTTCTGTCCTTTTCTTAATGAAATAGAAAGAAAAAGATGTACTGAACATAAATTTAGTTTAATTTGTAAACAAGGGAATCGGCGCCATTAATAAGTTAATGACTAACAATTATTGTACCTATGTCTAACTTTAAACATACCGTTCCGATACTCGTTCTAAGGAACGTTTACCTATATGTATGCAACTAGTGTTTCTCATTCCAAGTGAATAATTGTATTCGGTTTTTGAGAAATAAATGTCTTAAACCATATATTTTAAATTACATCAATGTTCTGAGTACAAACAATATGCTATCATACGCCTATTATAATATTAGAAGGCGGTATTGGTTTCCAATAACAGTTTTCCAACTACCCACAAAGTTCTGAAGTGGGTTAACTAAAGTTGTGAACTTGTAAGCAATTTGATCCGGCTTGTTATAAGCTTAGCTTGCTTGGAATATTGTAACTTCTAAATAAGCCTTTCAAGCTATTTAGTGAAAGCTTAGAATAGAATGTAATTTATTTCTGAGTTTATGGTTCTTTCAAAAGTCTGAAAACCAGTCTTATCGAAGGGTATCGTGTTACCCAGTTACTGGGTTGTGGAGGTCAAAAGGCAGTCGCTCCATGTAAAATACTTGGATTCAGCTGCGTCCGGTTAGACCGGAAGCTGATCCCAACATGGTTGGGAGAAGGCTATGCAGTTCATTGATTGAAATATCTTATCTAGCTAAAAAATAGTGCAGCCTTGATTCTAAGGCTGTACCTCCATTTTACATAATATTAGACGGGATAGATATAAGTCGTTTGACGTGTAACTGTGGGTTTGAATAATTCATTGTAAGCTAACAAATGTCGGGACGTGATAAGGAGACCGTTCCGTTCTATGCGGAATTTCAAATAACTTTAGAGAATATTCAAATTCAAGGTGCTTTTGTGTAGAAACACATTTTTGATATATTTTTAAAAGCGGGACCCTATTACTAAGACTCCACTGTCCGTCTGTCTGTCTGTCACCAGGCTGTATCTCATGAACCGTGATAGCTAGACAGTTGAAATTTTCAAAGATGATGTAGGTATTTCTGTCGCCGCTATAACAACAAATAATAAAAATAAAATAAAGTTAAAATTTAAAGGGGTATAAAAGAAACGTTTTTTCGACGTTTTATGCCTTGTGGTACGGAACCCTTCGTGTGCGAGTCCGACTCGCACTTGGCCAGTTTTTTTTTCTCTTTTTTCAGTTAATAATAGGGACAATAATATAATTCATTATTAGTTGATCAAATAATAGGTTCCTTAGATATAGTCCTTTCTCAGTTATTTTATATCTGACAGCAGCATCCCAATAGCCACCTTATTGTAACGATAATAAAGATCTCTGTGAATTTGACAAACTTGTCAATGGCAGACACCTAACAGCAACCTTATTGCAACGCAATAAAGATCACTGTAACTTTGACAGTGATGTAAATAAAGAGGTTTTAACTATTGACGGACTGTAGTTATAAACACACCATAGACTATAAATGTGCGTGTGAATTGAGTCCTCCTTTTTAAAAGTTTATTATATTTTTACGAAATCAAGGAAGAATTTAGGAAATAATTGTGAAAACTTCACGGTGAAGATAAAAAAATTGTGAAATCAATTGAATATTTGTCAATAGTTTTCACATTATTCCACATAAAAATATTCAACATATATCTAGTTTATTTTGAGACACGAGTGACAGTATTTTCTCAGGTTAGCAGATTGAGTGTTCTATTTAATTGACCACGACTTTCTCACCATAGATTTCACAATTTTTTTATCTTCACCATGAAGTTTTCACGATTATTTCCTAAATTCTTCCTTGATTTCGTAAAAATATAATAAACTTTTAAAAAAGAGCACTCAATCCACACGCAAATATAGACGACTAAGGGTACCTTAGAATAATTTTATTTATTTATTGATAATACAAAAAATTATCCCCTAAAAGCAAGCCGGGTAAACCTTTGAATACATAGTTTAAGAAAACCAATAATCCCTTAACAAAACTTGCTTCTCTGTAACATAAAATAACAACTATAGCAATAAATCAACTCCGACAAACTACCCGTCAAATGCACAATAAGTTCGTTCAGAACAATGGCGACGCGTAGCGGATCTGCTACGGCGTAGCGATCGAGCGATCGTAGCACCGTAGCAACGTAGCGGTCTCATTGTTGAACTTGGATCGGTATTATATCGCGATGGTTCTACGAATTGAAATAGCGTAGTCATTTAATATTGAACAGGTAACTATACAGTTTTGCAAAGAACCTCCTACATGGATTTTGAAATTAATTTAATTCATTAATATTCGTCAAGGATGAAAGGCGGCTAACAAAAGGCCAAATCTCGTAATTTAAAACGTTCAAAATCTAGTCGCAGTCTCATCTCGGTGACAAACAAATGTCAAAAATGTAGGGAAGTATTTTTGACAGATTGAGACTGAGAACAGACTGTGAACTTTCTTAAAATGACGAGAATTTCCCCTCAGATGTATGAACGTAAACGAAGCGGAAAGAGTATGTAGGGATCGTAGCAGATTTCGTTCTGTAGTTTCTGCCTACGATAGGAAGAAGGTGTGGAGAACAAGTGAAGAAGTGTTGGAATATGGATGTACAGTTTATAATGCTGAATTTGAGATAGGTCATTTAAGGTCATAGAACACGTATCAAATCGGAAAGGGATCGGCACCGTATCAACTCGAGCCGTTCAGTATTCTTTGTATGAAACCTACTGCAACGTAGTACTAACCTTTAATCTGGCTATTCCTAAGAATAATGCTTCATACAAACAATACAATAACACCTGGCAAGCACCACCACCACCACTACTTGGCACCTGTACATGGCATAAAATACCATTACCACAACGGCATTCTAACGTGTCCGCACTGTGCACGTACCTTTACACTGAAAATAGGTTACGTTAGCTACATCAGAGCACCCGTAACCTATAGTTGTCGGAAACAATAGCAGTCACCGTAGCTGAAATGGTCATGGGATGTGTATATATATACCGCCACTTCAAGTTATTTAAATCGAGACACATTAACTTGTTACTAGCAATGTTCGCAGATCGTTTCCAAGCGAATGTCTTGAATTATTCATTCGTAAGCCTCGTTCACACGAGGATTGAATCTCGTCGTGGGAAACCCCTTTCGACAATCGCCGTAGAGAATTTGAAAAAATATAGAATTTGCCCGTGTTGACAGTAACTAGTTACTGTTGATATTCGCGTGACGAAAAGTCAAAATAACATGATGAATTTCCATTAGACCATGGGCAGTTTTGAAAGGTGAAAATAGCCTCGTCTTTGAAGTTGGAAGTTTTTTGCTGTCACAGTTTTAAAAGTTTTTTTTAAGGCAATTTGTCAATTGGCAATTAGTAAGGTAATATATGAAAATGACAAGCACAGAACCGGTCGAAGTGGAAGTGCTTGGGGGAGGCCTATGTCCAGCAGTGGACGTCTTTTGGCTGAAATGATGATGATGAAGGTAACATATTAGTTTGCGTACTATTATTAATACGCTTGTTTTTTATCAAAATGCAAGCACATATTTCAAATAAACCACGCACTTTTGAATTGGCAAGGGGTCGGTCTGTCAGAAAAATGCACAGAAAATATTTATGTTCTGCGCCCGTTAGGGTATTTACACTGACGGGGAAAAATGACTCTTGTTGCCCATTCCGAAACGTAGTACATACATTCCTATAGAGAATAACGAGCGTGAAAATTCATGGACACTCTTACACGAGTAAATCTAAATATAGTTGCAAAATATTTTCTCGCTTGAGTGAGAGAGGCTGCATTGACATTCTCGTCTCTCAACGGACGAGGAACTTTCTTCGTGAAAATGAGCCTCTAATGAACGTATGCGGCAGCTTCGAAGGCATGGAGAATGCTAACGAACTAAGTATGCCAAGCACGTCAAGCTACTACAATATGTCAAATTTCTTTAATAGATTTTCAACTTTATCAGTAAAGCATAAGGTTCAAAGTTGATTGGGAAAATTTGACAGTTTCTGGTAGCTTGATGTGCTGGCGTCTGTACATACCTTTTTCCTTCTTAGTTTCAATCATAATCTGGCAGTTTGAGTAGTTTATGTGGCCTACCCAAATGTCCTGTCTTTGGTATTGTTCGTCGAATCGTTGAGCTCCTCAAGTTCTGGGTTGAGCTGCACGATTTTTGACAAATGCGTGCACTGATTGGACAGGTCCGCTCAATCTGTGTGGTTCTTTCCTCGAAAGACCATTTCAGACACCAATCTACATGGTCTTCACACGATCTGACCAAGATTTTGTCTGGACTTTAAAAGAGACTGTGACTTCTGAGTTTGTTTCGGCCTTTCTTCTCAGAATAGTCAGTTAGGAAACGCCGACCTCATCTAGTTTAAAAAAAAATATGATTGACGTGTAAAAGTGTTTGTACAAACCTACTTACAGAAATAAAATCATTTATCATTTATCATTAACAACGTTTAGAATTGCTTTGAAGGTACTAGTTGTGGTAGTTATTAGTGGATGGAAGAGAGTTTTTGACTATGATGCAATGAGTTTGTGATACAGCTTATGTTTTGTAGGTGTCTCATTTTAGTTTTTGTAGATTGGTTTGCCTTGTGGGTCTACTGGTAGCCTACGCTACTGCTGAGGACGAGGTCCTGGGTTGGATTCCCGGGTCGGGAAAGGTGTTATTGGGGTAACAACCCAAGCCCCCCCCCCCCAACCCCTTCAACAAGCCTGGATTTGTGCCCGATGGATGGCAATAGACCCCGCCCCCCCTTTTGTACACGCAATTTTTTCTCTTTCCACCTTCAAAACTTTATTAAAGGAGTCCAGCTCATCCCGCCATCTCCGTCTGGGCTCCTATTTCATGGGATTTCAAGTACACCTCTGCTCGACCCTTTGGGGATACAAGGCGTGATGTTATGTAATAAAGAAAACTACATAAACCAACGTAACGATAAGTTAGCATACAAAGTGCTGGAGTATATCTCTCCTGTCGACATTTACGACTCAGAAGAGATAATAAGCAAATAAATAACTTCGGAAGTCATGCGTGACTTTTTCCTTCAAGAGGATATACTCGTATAAGAACGTAATCATACTACTCAATCACAGTATTTTTCGCTTGGATAAGTTGATGATAATATTTCGTTGATTTTCATGGGGATTAAGCCCTCCAGACTGTATTTCGGCCATTACGGCCAATCTCAACGGAGACTAGCCTTCGACGCGGGAGATATTATAATGCACAAGTGTAGGCGCAGATGCAGGTGCACTCTCTCTTTCCTCACTCTCATAGTTTAATGCGATAGCACGCAATCCGAATGTTAATTAATTAACAAATTAATTAATTTAAAAAAATGTCATGTGAAGCACCAAATAAAAAAATAATTTTTACACCGTACAAAGTGGTTGTAGAAATACGAAACGCTTTGAAAGCGACTGACCCTTGTCAGTTTCCAGTTCTTTATCATTTTTAATTAATATCATCATCATCATTTCAGCCGAAAGACGTCCACTGCTGGACATAGGCCTCCCCCAAGCACCTCCACTTCGACCCGTTCTGTGCTTCTCGCGTTCATCCAACGGGTTCACAAGGTCGTCGGTCCACCTTGTTTGAGGCCATCCAACGCTACGTCTTTCGGTTCACAGTCGCCACTCCAGAACCTTTCGGTCCCATCGGCATTTTTAATACACCGAAATATAATGTCATGTATTTTGGAATATTATCCCACTCACCACAAATCCAGTGGCATTACATAAGACTTCTCCTGACATCCAGACAAGGTCGAGCCGTCACCAAACCCTGAATTATTCATTTGTATATAGACTCGTACATAAGCATTCTTGAGATATTTGCCACTCATATTATTCTAAATATTTTGCGAAGAAAAAATGGTTCAGTTTCAGTACAAGTGGGAAGGTTGTTGAGTTCAAGAGATTTTATAGACTACCCGTCGCGTCGTCTTGTTATGGATCAAAGTTATATGTTTTACTAGCTTCTGCCCGCGACTTCGTCCGCGTGAAATTTCACCCTCCCCTCATTCACCCTCTTAAGGCTGGAGTTTCGAAAAACCCTTTCTTAGTGGATACCTACTCTTCACAAATAACACACCCTCCAAAATTTCATGTCTCCAGGACCCGCGGTTTAGGCTGTGCGTTGATATATCAGTCAGTCAGGACTTTGAATTATACATATACATACTTTTTCGGGATAAAAAGTACCCAGTGTGGTGCCCAGGATATTAAAGAATAATTATACCAAGTTTCATCGTAATCGAACCGGTAGTTTTTGCGTGATGCCTGAACAAACAGACAGACAGACAAAAAATTTTTTAATCACATTTTTGAGTTCGGTGTCGGTCTAGTAACACCCCCTGCCATTATTTTTTTTGATATTTTCAATGTACAGAATTTTCACTTAAAATACAGATTTATTATAAGTATAGATATGTTGCCTTCTTAGTCTTGAGGCCCCGTGATTGGTATCTATCTCTGGGTCAGTCAGGTGTTGGACTGGAATGGATAGAATAAGAAATTAGTCCTAATAATAAGAGTTTTAAAGTCTGAAAGTCTCACCGGTGACTGAAAAGTCGTGTGGGAATCGGTTGTCATTGTATGGCCATGTGATGCAGAGGAATGAGGAAAATGTCGTGAGGAAATTTTCGAATTGAATGTGGATGGTTGTAAGAGAAACGATGGAAGGACTGAGAGAAAGATCATATGGCTAGAACGAGGGTGACTACCGAGAAGACGGCTTAAAGAAAAGTTTGCAACCCCAAATAAATTCGTATAAAACGGTGAGATAATGATAATAACATTACTAGCGAAATGTGAGTGAACTATACACAGTACACCTCAGTATACATTGCCAACCTGTTGAAGGAATTATAACGCGATATAATAAATACTATGCATGTTTATATTATAATCAAAGTTATCGGAAAACAGAGTAAACCTCTGCTATTTTCAGCGTGGTGACTATAATATTACCCATCGTCACTAGTTATGACTACGCCTCGTAAGTTGGTTTCCAATAATGAAACGAAGCAGAGTAAGCTGTTTCTAGTAGATTGGTTCCTAGAAACTAGCTTTAAGATAAGCGTTGGAGAAACTTAGTTTTGGATTGAATTACTTTTGAAACTGACTTTCATTTTCTTGCCCAGTGCGGGTTGGTAGATGTCTCATGTCTTTGAATTTTTGGTTTTAGGATATGACGGTTTCTTCACGATGTTTTCCTTCACCGTTTTGAGAGCAGTGGTGATGAAATAATTTACACGAATTACAGCACCTGCCTAGGTTCGAACCCAAGACCTACAACTCACAAGTCGGGGCCTTTACGCTGCGCCACCAATGCTCTCCCTACGAGTGGCTAAAGTCAAATGTACAGTCAACAAAAGAGATAAGTCTGCAGGACCGTCGGATATAAGTAGTTGAAGTTTACTAAGAAACCGATGGATGGTGTCGAATGAAATGTAATTTGATAAATGAGCTATTTGTTTTCTAATAATAAAATTAAATTTTATTCGAGAACATCCATCGGTTTCTAAATAAACTTTAACTATATCCGACGATCCTGCATACTTATCTCTTATGTTGACTGTACATCTTGTGTATCTTAGGCAGTTGGCCCCACATCCACCCTGTTAACTACCATAAAGGTATTTTATACAAGAGCTATTTTTCAATAGCCAAGCATTACATATTTCAAACACATTTACGTTCTTTATTTAGGTCACCGGACCGATCAAACCATTTATTTATTTATTTATATATACTTTATTGTACACCACAAAAATACATAACATGAGAAAAATACATCAAACACTACAAAATATACGATGGGCGGTCTTATCGCTTTCTGCGATCTCTTCCAGGCAACCTTGGAATGGACAGTGATTTTCCTGGACATAAAATGGGGCTGTCGTTGGTGCAAATATTACGTATACAATACACTAAAATAGATACACAGAAATATACATCCCACCAAAAACATTTTCATGTAAAATGTTGCCAAGACGACACCACATATGGCTCGCAGTGCCAAAAAGTTATCAGATCTCATGTAGAGCCAAGCTTCTAACTCTACACGCCCTAACTTCACAAACTCTACACCTTAGTCAAAATATGAGGCTTGGCCGTTTCGTTACTACAAAAACTATTATATAACAGAAAAGTAATGAACAGTGAATAAATTTTTCACCTTACGCCCATGTGATGGTAGCGAAACGGCCAAGCCACATATTTTGACTAAGGTGTAGAGTTTGTGAAGTTAGGGCGTGTAGAGTTAGAAGCTTGGCTCTACATGAGATCTGATAACTTTTTGGCACTGCGAGCCATATGTGGTGTCGTCTTGGCAACATTTTACATGAAAATGTTTTTGGTGGGATTTCACATCTTTTTGAAAGTTGCTTATGAAATAATTTTTTTTTTGGGGGTTTCTTTACTAAAAATCCTGAAATATGTATTTTATTATTTATTACAAGGAGTCCCTATATCAATTTTCAGAACTCTAGCATCAAAATTTGCGGAAGTCTCTTACAAACTTCCATCCCCTAGTTTAAGGGGTTGGAGGGTAAAAGTTCCAAGTCTTAGAATTGTTTGTGTACTATTACTAGCTTACATACCAAATTACAGCTTTCTAGGACTTCAGGAAGAACCTTAGAATATTGATGCTTATGAAATAAAAAAAAAATTTTTGGGGGGTTGGGGGGTTATTTACTGAAAATCCTGAAATACGTATTTTATTATTTATAACAAGGAGTCCCTATATTAATTTTCAGAACTCTAGCATAAAAATCTGCGGAAGTCTCGTACAAACTTCCATCCCCTATTTTAAGGGGTTGAAGGGTAAAAGTTCCAAGTTTTAGAGTTTTTTTGTTGTTTGTGTACTATTACTAGCTTACATACCAAATTTCAGCTTTCTAGGACTTCAGGAAGACCCTTAGAATATTGATGATCATCAGTGAGTCAGTGAGTCAGTGAATCAGTGAGTCAGTGAATCAGTGAGTCAGTGACGAAATCGGGGTATTTTAGATATCAATAAAATCTAAAGTATAAGAGCTATGCAATTGAAACTTTATAGGTTTAATAAGTCAACCACTGACATCATATCCCGAAAATTTTGTTTATCTGGTATAATCCAAACCCAAGTTATGAAGGTTCAAAAATACGACGAAGTGCTTCGAGAAAAGGTAGGTAGTGCCCTTGCGCTTCGCTTGGCTCGTCTTGGCGGGGGCACTCCCGTGCCCCCAGATATCAAAAATTATAGATACATAAACACATACATACTAAATTATATAAGCGACGAAAATAAAAGAAGACAGTAGATGATTGCAGTAAGGACAACAAGATCACAACGACAAGTAGTCATCAGTACCGTATTTGAAAAACTAATTATCCTTCCAAAATACGGGCAGTAAATTAAAAAACATAATAAGCTATATTCGACGCCATCCCATAACATAATAAGGCTTAACTAGAAAGTAAAAAAATAAAACAACTTTAATGTCAACATAAAATATGAAACAAGTACCCTTCGTTAGCATTCGCGATGGCGTTGCATGTCCACTCCGTTTTAAAACCTGGACACGTACGGCTCGAAATAATAATAATAAACGAACTGAAGTTTCAGTGTGGCCATGTGGTCAACGTGACTAGCGAATGTGATGCGATGTGATGTGAAACATGAAGTTCTAATTTAGACTATTGTTTGATTTTCCCTCATAGCTATGAGGGAAAATCAAACAATAGTCTAAATTAGAACTTCATGTTTCAAATCAAATCAAAATCAAAAATGTTTTTATTTTGTTACTAGCTGTTCCCCGCGGTGTCACACGCTGCGCGGCTCCTAAGGGTCGTAGCGTGATGTTATATAGCCTATAGCCTTCCTCGATAAATGGACTATCCAACACAAATTAAAAGTAGATTGTTATATAAGGGTGGAAAGGAATCAATTCCTATACGAGGCATTTAGACGCCCGAGCGCAGCGAGGGCGGCTATAGTCCGAGTGGGAATTGATGACTTTCACACGTGTTAAACACTCTACTTTTCATTTCGAATATAAGGAAAGTAAAAAATAGCAGTTTTTCTAAAATATTAATTGATAATAATAACATGAATAGTAGATACCTATATATTAGTCTTTTTTAAATTTGAAATATGGAACACACCGCGTCACTTTTTTAGTGCTGACCGTCCCCACAACTTTCTATTTAGATTCAAAACTTGCATTCAGCCTAATCGATACTCGCAATAAAAAAAAATTGTAGAAACTGAATAAAAAACTCTTTTAACTAACAAAATGTATTGAAATGTAAAGTGTTTGCTGAATACCCAATTTATAGAATTAATTTATCATCATTCTCAAATAAACTTTTGCTAAGCCTACCTAAAAAATGTTTGTTGGGAATTGTGTAGCATACTATTAGAAAGTATCAAAAATAAAATCCACAATAAATAATTGTCCAATAAATTAAAATAATTTTAAACAGCGAGCGCTTCCCGAATATAAATTCAAATATAGAAACATTTCGGCGCGAAATTCAATAAATGCTGCTAGTGACATGATAATTATTAGAAGAGATTGAAATGATATCTATTAGAAAAGCATAAATCATTAAAACAATGCATGTATTTATTGCTTAAAATAATTTTATATAATTTTCAAGTATCGATTACATTCCTCATATTAATTAATCGTCAGTGGAAATTAAAAAAAATTGTTGGAATAATCGCTTTCGCACATCATTGCAATAAAAAAAAAACAATAATGGTCGACGATTTTGAACACAAATTGAGTAGGTAGTGGTAATTTGAATATTACGTTAAAGCCTGGGCATTTTCGTGTTGTTTATAATAATTTCAATAATATTTGTCACATTTTAAATCTTATCTAAGTACATCTGTGTGTGAAATTTGTGAAAAGAAAACACGCACGATTGGCGCGAAACTTCGACATTAGATATAAAAAAACTTCATTACCACTACTTATTTACCTTAAACTATGGATAAATTCGTCGAATAATTAAATGATGTATATGCACAGCCCCCTATGGTGAAGTCAGGATGTTCGAAATCCCCAATTTTTATGTTTTTTAGCCTCGACCACAACTGACATCAAAATTATTATCGTACCTTTAAGTATGTTGAATTTATTCAAGGTAAATTATTAACTAAACTTGTGCGCTAAATATGAAAGATTTAATGGCGTTAACATATGAGCTTTTTATCCAACTCTCCTAATTAACGCACATTTATAAGATTTGATGGGTAGCCTAATAAATATTTACATAATCAATTAAGGGTCTCTGACTGAGTTGACTACCTAACCAAATTTAGTTCCATTTTTAAAATTCATTCCCGCCTTAGGGAGGGAAGCAATTACTATGAGTCTTTCCCGCCCTATGGTGGGAAGCAGCGTCTTCCACCCGCTATTCGGATCAAACAAACACTACTTTCCGAGCATGAGAGATGAAAAATAATTTTTCAATTCGAACCAGCAGTTCCTGAGATTAGCGCGTTCAAACAAACAAACTCTACAGCTTTATAATATTATAAGTATAGATTACACGTTGTTCTAGTATACAGTTGGTGGCGACTCCTTTTAAGCATATAAATGCCTGTGCAAGGAGGCGCCGCTCTTTTATATCGTGCAATTAGTGTAACATGCAACGAAACAAAGGTTTATGAATTAATTATTCTAATTTATTACTATTAGTCTGTTGGTAAATGTGTGTGTGTGTACGTATGTATTTAAGCGTGCGTGCGTGTGCATGTGTGTGTGTGGGGGTGTGTGTGTGCGTGTATGTGTGTGTGTGGTAGTTTCACTATGAATGTCTTTCTGGTGTAATATAATTCGCACTGATTCTTTTGTTCTTCATCTTCATCATCATTTCAGCCGAAAGACGTCCACTGCTGGACATAGGCCTCCCCCAAACACCTCCACTTCGACCGGTTCTATGCTTCTCGCATCCAACGGGTTCCTGCGGCCTTCAGAAGGTCGTCGGACCACCTTGTGGGAGGCCTTCCATAAGAGAGGGTATCTAAGGTCAACTAAGACGGATCACACACAACAACAAAATTCGTATGTAAAAAATCACTCGCGCCGCGCGTTATCTGCGCCCCGTCGCGTGGCGCGTTGCAGTGCGTGATCCGCCTAAGAGGCACAGGTTCGAACCCACGACCTACAACTCATAAGTCGAGGCCGGTACCACGACTTATGGCATGCGATTATTGCTCTTGAACGTTCTAAAAACTTACACCGTGTAAATGGGGCTTTACATGACAAAATTATTAAAAAAATAAAAAACCCGACTGCGGTAAAAAACTTAAAAAACTTTTGAAGACATAATATTGCGCCAAAAATCGGCCATTTTTTTTTTCAATTTTGATATACCCCAGTGTCACTCTCACAATTAAGACAAATCTAACGGCACCTCTCAAGCTGAAATCGTTTTTGAAGTCTACAGACCGTGCCAAAGAAATTTACGTACATACATACACTCGTAAAACATAACCCTCCTTATGACGCAGTCGGGTAATGACGCAGTAGGGTAAAAAAAACATATTTTTTATACGACTACTGCACCCGGCGCCTCAGTGAATAGGTTAATTAAACTTTATAAATGCGATGCAAGTATTTCGTGTTAAAACTTTTGTTTTTAGTGGTAGTGCAGTTTTACGTGGATGGAATAACTCTTTTTATACGTGTTCCAATTTGGAAATGGAATTTAAATCTAGGTTAGGTACTCGTTTTTTGCCGTTTTTTGCACGATGCAAGAACGGCTTTGTTCGAATATTTATTCGTATATCACACTAATATTATAAAGGCGAAAGTTTGTGAGTGTGTGTGTGTTTTTATGTTTGTGACTTCTTCACGCTCAAACGGCTGGACCAATTTTGATAACATTTTATATGGAGGTAGCTGACATCCTGGACTAATATATAGGCTACTTTTATCCCAATATTCCCACGGGATCGACATTTACGCCGGTGAAACTGCGGGGCGCAGCTAGTAAGGTATATTTATAGGAGCTCGTGGCTAAGTTGTAACAGCCGCACGCGTTCGATTAGATTGAAGTCCGTGGATGGGTGACCATCTTTACATACCGAGACCCCTCCGTGCCTCGGAAAGCACGTTAAGTCGTTGGTCCCAGCTCTCATTCTTGGATCTTTGACAGTCGTTACTGGTTGTCAGTAGCCCGAAAGCCTGATTGAAAACCGACCCCAACGTCGTTAGGAAAAGATAGATAGGTAGATAAACCATTTATTTAGTGAACACAAAAGATATAGCACAATACACAAAAGCACAATAAAAAAAAGAAAAAGGTCTCTTGTATATCAGGCTTAGTTTTCTCGACATCTCTACGTAAAATACTGGTATTGACCAGTATTTTACGCGGAGTGACTCAGCTTTATCCGGTTATACTGAAAGCTGACCCCAAAAATTATTGGGAAAAGGCTCGGCAGATGACGAGGTATATTTTATTTACGAAAACTGTGTCATCATTATTATAAAAGCATTTTTGAGCTTGAATGACAATTTTATTGACTGTCATGTCGATCTTGTGGTCGTAAGCGAGATTTCTGAACGACCTGCCGGTCGATTCTGTAAAAATCTCAACCTGAAAACGTAGGTGAATTGAGTTGGTTTTAGCTAGGAGTTGACACTTCACGCTCACTTCACCTAAGTTTTCACGGTGAGATGGTTACAGAATCGCACTTCTGGGCTCGATACCAGGGTCGGAAAGTATTATTTTGGAAACACCCTCCAATTTGTGCCTTTACTTTTTTATCAAACATTTTTTATAAATAAAAAAAAAACTAAACAGGAAAAAGGAAATGTCGCCGTTAAATGCCAAGTTGAGTGATGGCGTAAGTCTGACCCCAGGGCGAAGGAAAACATTGGTACGCGTCCGTTGTAAAAACAATCTAATGTCTACAGGGACTTTACTACCTACGGCTAGTGTATTTATAGTACAGCTATAAATAGAATTGGAACTTCGTTTCTTATTTATGGAGGGTAAGGTTAAATGAGATTATACTTAGTTTGTACAGTCAACAGCAAAAGTAGATGATCAAAATCAGAAATTCAATACTAATGAACGGAGTTCTCGTCAGAACTGTGTGGTCGAAGTGATTCAGAAGTGTTCTACGTAGCAAGTATTCTAAGTAGTAGTACTTCGACGCCACACAGTTCTCACGCGAACTCCGTTCATTAGTATTGAATTTCTGATTTTGATCATCTACTTTTGCTGTTGACTGTACCTGGTTTGTAATGGGTTAGCGTTTTATTTGCCAAAAATGTAAACAAATATGAATTAATGGAAAAATAACTTTGATTCCTACACAATAAAGTTCGGTTAACGCTACAACTTCAAACATTTTTATAACTTTTTTAATAGTGCTAGTCACTCTGAAATCTACTTAATTGTCATTGAAATAAAGTTGATATTTGTTTAACTTGACATAGGGTGGGGGTGTGCAGCAATGCGCAATTTTACTACACAACGAATGTTTTTTTACACATAACCTAATATCAGGCCTGCATTCTCAAGGGTTAAGCAGAGGTGTACCTTAAGTGCAACCACATTCCCACAGTTAAGTGCAACAGTGATTTTTCCAAAGCCAGATAATTTTGTCCGAGGAATAATTTTGAATTTTTGACAGTTCTTACGTACAAAATCTATCAGACGTCAAATTTATTCCACGAATAAAAAATATCTGTACGAATGAAAAATCAGGCCTTAGTGTAATAGGGGGCGAGCCAAATGCTATCAGCCGAGCGCTTACCCCGCCGCTACTGAGAAATTTCAGATGGAAAAACCAAATCACACTTTAATAATTAGTTTATTTCTCTCTCCACAAAGGTTAGCTTATAAATAACACCTTAGGACTAAACCATACGTACGTTGCTCGTTTGTGGAATGCATTGCCAGTTGAAATTAAATTTGCACCAACGTCAGCCCCATTTTATATCCAGGAAAATCACTGTCCATTCCAAGGTTGACTGGAAGAGATCGCAGAAAGCGATAATTTAATTAGCGAGATTGTATATATGGAGTAATCTTCGAAACTTCTAATCCGATTCCGCTCTCTTTCTAATGGGAAGCTACAGTCTTGTCGAGTGTTCTATGATATTACAAGATATTTCGCGCGAATGAAGTCGCGGACAGGAGCTAGTAATAAAATATGCTTACACATTAACAACAATAAAAACGATATCTGATAATACAATAAAACAATACTCATAATTACAAAGCGAGTACCACATAAAAATAAATTCAAAACGTTATTCATCAACATAACGTCAAAAAAAACCTAGTATACATGACAAATACATATAGGTAACTAGTTTTCTTATGAATGGCGTGGCACACTGAAAGTTAAGTACTGAATTATGTACACGGTAACATGTACTAGCATAAACACAACACAACAAAGTTAGAGGTAGTAATACGATAACAAAATAAGTTTAGTTTAGTTATAATACTTAAGAACTTAGTTGACCTCATCATCTGCCTGTCTTTTCCCAACTATGTTGTGTATGTGCTTCCGTCTAACCAGGGGGCCACTTTGGCAGAATCATAAAAGGATAACATTGTGAATTATAATATGGCGAAGACAGTCCGTGTTTTACTTTTTTTCGCTGCACTACGTAGGTAAAATCAAAGAGATTGGGATTAGATTTGGATTGGATTGATTGGTATTTTAGCACAGACAAAAAAAAAATACTGAAAAATGCTTCACCAATGGGATTTGATACGATTAACTTAACAGTTAACTGTCCATTATGTTTTACTTTTATGATTCTGCCAAAGTGGCCTTTTTAGGCCCCCAGTAGTTCCGAAGATACAGACTAACAAATTCTGAATTTATTGTTAGTATATCAGATGACTTAAACAGTGAAATATTTTGATAATAAACCAGACAAAATAATTACGACGGGAATCACTTAGAATAAAGATATTATGTTATTTACCAAATGTTTGCCTGAATTGAAAAACCAGCTTTAGATAATACTGGCAGCACCCCGATCCCGTGGGAATATCGGGATCAAAAGTATCCTATGTGTTAATCTAGGAAATGGTCTATGTGCCAATTTTCATCCAAATCTGTTCAACGGTTTACGCGTGATTGAGTAACAAACATCCAAACATCTTCACAAACTTTCACATTTATAATATTATAGTAGGATTAGAATACGATGAACGTTTTCGTGGCTTTTTATTTTAATTGTTGAGACCGTTATTATATTATGTGACCCGGTCAGTAAATTATTTTAGGATGATTTCTCCAATTTTAGCAACTTTTTCTTGTGACAACACAAGTTTTTCTAATGATAAATCTACTTAATGAAAATCGTACATTCATGTTGAAAGAGTGCAGCTGCTCATCCCACCATCTCCGTCTGGGCCTGCCACGATCTCGTTTGCCATTAAGAAGGACCCATTGGGTGGGACATGATCTGGTCCTTAGCAGCTTTGAACAGAGAGAAGTGGAAAGAGAGTAGGGAGGCCTTTGCCCTGCTGAATATTATTATTATTATTAGCCTGTGATGTCCCAACATCACAGGCTAATAATAATATTCATTCATTCATTCACTCATTGACAGACAATTAACGCACAGCATATAGGTATCGTTAAGTTTAGAAGCATGAAATTTTGCACAAGAGTTCATTTTATAACAAAGGTGTGCACCAAAGAAGGATTGTAGAAATTTAATCGCCTAAAGATAAATGGGGGATGTAAGTTTTTATGTATGTTCGTCATAATTTATCTTAAAGTTTCAGGTAAAATGTAAAGTAACAGATGGGCAGTTAAATCCTTCTTCCAAAAACTTAAAAATGCAACTCAAACATTGCAGATACCTGTCCAGAGTACCTAATTTATGGCGAGCAGAATGCAGAACAAACTTGTGTAAAATGTAACGAATCCTCCTTTGGAAGCTCCTTTGAGAATTCCGCTTCGGTTTTGCCGGGAAATTCCCACGTGCTATTCACATTTTGTACTTATTTCCAACCATGTACATTCTAACGTACCTCCCCAAAGTCCTTGACCGGCTTACGAGACCAAAAAGGAGGTTAGGTCAAGCATTTCATACCCAAAATGCTACCAACAACACATTTCATCAACATGACATGTTGACTAAATATCACCCTTAATGAACAATACATATAAAGTTGACATTCTGTTGTCCGTTTTTATCGTACCACCGCAGCACATACAATGAAAACATGCTCTCATGTACATAGAGGAATAAAGTAACTTTTCGACACGGGAAAATCTTACTTATACACCGGGTGTTAAAGCTGAAAATCGTGTGGGATTTCTTGTAATTGGTGAGTAAACTTTGTAGTTGTTTGGTAACCAGTAATAATGTATGACGCCTCCCATTTGGACTGTAATTAGCTGCAAAATGCATAGTAATGTTGATTCTTATCAAATAGCGGGACAGTTATTTAGATGAATAACCTCATAATTTACATGTTTTAGTTTACCATATTGAGGTGGCGGTTATCCGTGGACGGGTGACCATCTTTACATACGAAGACCCCTCCGTGCCTCGGAAAGCACGTTCAGCCGTTAGTTCCAAATGTCATTCGTTGATGCTTCACTGTCGTTACGGGTCGTCAGTAGCCTGAAAGTCTGACAACCAGTCTTACCAAGGGGTATCGTATTACCCAGTAACTGAGTTGTGGAGGTCCGATGGGCAGTCACTCCATGTAAAATACTGGTATTCAGTTGCATCCGGTTAGACTGGAATACCACAATATAGTTGGGAAAAGGCTAGGCAGATGATGACAATGATGATGATATATTGTTAGCTAGTCCATTTCAGAATAAAGTAGATACTTTGTAAAATATTTACTTACGGCGCTTAGATAAAGTCACAGTTTCCTAAGACTGTGGTTACCGTCACATAGCGTCCACAATTTACCGTCGAATGACGTCACTAAAATGTTATTTATGAAATTAAGTTGGTGTGTTTTCCCTAGAGAACGTTTCTTGACACCTTCAAGTCAAACATCGGTGGCATCATTTTCATGATACGTCACTACGGCTGTTATGGGATGTTATGGCTTTTCTAGGAAACAATAGCTTTAGATACGTTTTGGGTGGATGTTGTTTTTTTTTTTGTTATTTGTTTTTTTTTTTTGAGGAATTGATAGGTATTTTTGTTTCCTATCGTATCACATGCCCAGCTCATTATATAGGTACAGCCACTGCAGCCGTAGTAGGTAATCACACTAATATGATAAAGGCGAAAGTTTGTGAGTGTGTTTGTTACTTCTTCACGCACAAACGGCTGAACGGATATGGATGAAATTTGGCACACAGATAGTTTATAGCCAGAATTAACACATAAGATGCTTTTTATCCCGATATTCCCACAGGATCGACACTTATGAGGGTGAAGCCGCGGGGCGCTGCTGGTATTCTATAAAGTTCACTTGAAACTTTAAGTCGGTTACTTGAGAAGTTCTTAGTTTCACACACGTTTGAACCTCACGAACACTTCGAAAGCGAACTGCTTGAATTAACTCGTAAAACATGGCGGCATTTACGCCTCGACACCTTTCGAATTTCGAAGTGGTGTTGAGAAAACAAAGCCTGTTAAACACAGTTCTTTTCCTTTTTTAAGCGACTTCAAAAAAGGAGGAGGTTCTCAATTCGACGGGAAATTTTTTTTTCTTTTTTTGTGTGTTTGTTACGCGATTACTCCGCCAATTGTGGACCGATTTTCAAAATTCTTTTTTTAGTTCGAAAGGGTATACTCTCGAGGTGGTCCCATTATCATCAAGTTGGAATCTGATGAGAGGATCCCATGGAAATCGAGGGAAACCATCAAATTTTATAGGCAAAGCAATAGCGATTTGGGTATTTTTTAAAGTAACTTGAGCATTTGCTCTCGGAAATCATCATTTGGTAAAGTGGAGCTGATGATGAAGACCACAGATGGCCATCGGAACTACTCAATGACAAATATTTCACGGGTTGCGATTCGATTACTTTAATATGGTTGCAAACGATTTATCCTCGTCACAATGCGTATGGTGAGTGGTTGTTGAGGAGTTCTCCTGGTTCTCACTAGGAGAACTCCTCAACAATTAACGTCCCTGCATCGGGAATAGCAATATTTTGTAAAAGGTGATGAGCAGTTGACATTAGGCTATTGTAACTTAGATAAATTACAAACTGACCCACTAAAAAGTGAAAAATAAAAACTTTTTTACAAAAAAAACAACCGACTTCCAAAAAACACTATAAAGTGAAAAATAACTTTAATTTCGGAAGTCGGTGACAAAAAACTAAAATACAAGTCCAAAGACACCGACTTCCGAAATTAAAGTTATTTTTCACTTTATAGTGTTTTTTGGAAGTCGGTTGTTTTTTTTGTAAAAAAGTTTTTTTTATTTTGCTTTTGTGTGATGTGCTATATCTTTTATGTTCACTAAATAAATAGTTTATCTACCTATCTATCTTTTCCCAACTACGTTGGGGTAGGTTTCCAATCTACAGATGCAGCAACTGCCTATCAGACCTCCACAACCCAGTTGCTGGGTAACACGATACACCTTGTCAAACTTTCGGGCTTCTGACTCTCCGTAACCACTGTCAAAGATCTAATGACAGCCGGGACCAACGGCTTAACGTGCTTTTTAAGGCACGTAAGAGTCTCGATATGTAATGCATACTCAGCCTATAATGTCCCCACTGCTGGGACACAAGCCTTCTCTCTATGAGAGGGGGTGGGCCGTAATCTACCACGCGGGCCCAGTGCGGGTTGGTAGATGTCACATGTCTTCGAATTTTTGGTTCTAGGACATGCCGGTTTCCTCACGATGATTTCCTTCACCGCAATGATATAATTTACACAAAGCCTGACTGGGTTCGAAACTACGACTTACAACTCGTAAGTCGCGGCCGTGACCACTGGGCCACCACTGCTCTACGATATTATGTAATGAATGGTTACAAAATCCACGACCCGACGGCAGTAAGCATGGCTTAACTTTCAATCGACCTGTTGTTGTTAACCCACGAGCCCCTAAATGATCAGCCAAATTGATTGATATAAAACATGCTTGGCAAATTGGTCATCGGAGTTTATTTTTACTAGCAGATGTGGGAGAAAAAGATGTTATGAGGCCATCCAATCTGCAGCATTCTATCGTCTCGACTTCATCTTTTGGCCGACCTTTACAAATGTCGGGAGAAGGGTTGCCAGGTGTCCGGATAAAGCCGGACACAGTCAGGCTTTTTGGTTGCGTGTCCGGCCAAATCAGACGGTGTCCGGCCTGTCCGGCTTTTGTTAGGCTTTTTAAATTTGTTATAAAAATATTTTATGGTTATTAAACGTGTTTTAATTTGTTTTCCTTTGAAATTGCAATAGTTGTTACTACTAAACTACTAAATAATATTGAATGATTACTTAATAATAAAGAAGACAGATTCATTCAATTTGATTGTTGTTTCATTAAAATTTAAGAAGATTTTATGGTTAATGATAAAAAAGCCTTGTTTTACTTAAAAAAATCAAATTGTCGTGATAAACTAACAATAAAAAATTAAGGGTGTCCGGCTTTTTTACCCAAATGTCCGGCTAAACTGGTTGGTCTGTCCGGCTTTTCGGTGTTAAGACCTGGCAACCCTAGTCTGGAGCAAGGGATGGGAAAGGGTTACCCATTCTCTACCGGGAACCATACGCAACAAAGGACACTACCTTTCGGCTTCACGGTAGCCTAGTAAAAAGGTTACTTTTCTTCAAAAAAGGTAACTGTATTGTGATTCGGCCTTCTTTGTAACGTAAAAACCTTATTTTCAGGTGTGCACCTTTAGAGGCTAATAATAATAGAAGTATAATATCCGAATTATTATTAATATTTGCAAAAGAAGACAATGGTGTCCATTCCCTTGTTCACAAACTAAACTAAATTTAAGTTAAGTGCATCTTTTTCTTTCTATTTCATTAAGAAAAGGACAGAAGATAAATTTTAGTTTAGTCCTGTCAAATTAAGCCATCAAAAACATAACCTGCAAAAAAAGCCAAGTCTCGCAACTCAGTTCTTCTACTGTAAAAAGTTGTGAGATCCATGTAATACCAAGTCGGTTAATTTATTCAGTCCCTACTTAAGGGACCTTCTGTCTTAAGTTATTACGTAATTAGCTAACATAACAACATCTTATAGTGACCTTATCAATATTAAAAATCTTTTTTAAATTTTAGTTTAGTCCAGTCAAATTAATCGGCGCCTCACACTACTTCATACAAATTTAGGCGTGATTAAAAACTTGCCTACTAAGATTACGTTAATTTACGTCAGGTATAGTCACCTGTGTAAAGCCCTAAGTAGTTTTGCAATCGATCCAAAAATACCGCCCACATTTTCATTACTCCGCCAACTCGGTGAGGTATAGGTACCTAAGTTCAAATTAGCCGAACGATGCTAAACGTTTTCGAAACTATTCATAAAGTAACTGCTTTCAAACGGGCTCAGTTTCAAAGCTGTAGTTTTACTGCAGTACATTTTGCACATAACTAATTTATTATAACAACTATAGCTGCGCCCCGCGGTTTCACCCGCGTAAATGTCGATCCCGTGGGAATATCGGGATAAAAAGTAACCTATATGTTAATCCAGGGAGTGAGCTAACTCCATACAAAATTTTATCAAAATTGGTCCAGCCGTTTGAGCGTGAAGAAGTAACAAACATATAAACACACCCCCACACACACACTCACAAATTTTCGCCTATATAATATTAGTGTGATGTCGATTTGCATTTGTTTTGGTAGTGCTTTTGTTTTTATAATGCAAGGTTTTTCAATAGTTATTGTTACCTGGAGGGATATTTGCTTTTGATTTAATTCTTTCGTCGTGGGTTACCGAACCCACACAATAGGCTATTTGACTGGTTTCTGATAAACATCTCAGATTATTTAATGGTGTCTAACGAGCCCACAAAAACCTGTTACTTCAAATTGCATAATGTATTTCTTTTAAAAATAGTAAATAAAAATGTACTGTTTAAATAAGCCGCCAAAACGCTATCTTTAACAATATGGCGTCGTGACGTCACGATTCCCGTAAACAAACGTTGAAACGGTCGAGATACTAGACAAAAGTCATCTGTTCTGTCAACGATAGACAGAAATTTACTACATCATGACGTCATCTTAAGTTCAGCCAATCCAGACCGTTTTAGATTACGTGGCGCCAGATTTAAAAAGATGAAGTTTTTTCGGGATTTTTTTTATAAATAATACATTGTTTTGAAGTAAAATTAATGCAAATCGATTTTAAAAGCGATAATCTATACGAGTATCAATAATTATGACCTCATTTTTTACATTGTCAAATAGCCTATTCACAGCTAAACAATTATATAAATGTGCATAAATGAGTGTGACGTACAAACCACCATAAAGGCGAAAGCAAAAAAAAAGGCGAAGGCGTTGCTCGTACACTCGATGTGCCTTTTTATTGCTTGGTACTAACTCAAATCAAAAATAATTTATTCACATTCGACTGTGAATAGAATAGTCTAATAAGTCCAGTTTCCCAAGACCATACAAATAACATCTATATCCGTGACAAGGGGTGACACAATGGGCGGCCTTATCGCTAAACGCGATCTTTTAAAGACAACCTTTGGATGGATTAAAAGGGTAAAGGAGAGACAATACTGTAGGTAGTCTGTGGTGTCACATTTACATACAATAAAATCAGTGTAAATTACATAAGATAGTCCCCCAAAGCGCCCGTGCTTTACCACTTTCTAATTTATGGGGTAAGCTGGGAAGTGGCGAAACAAACTCCCCAGTAGTAAGTATGATAATAAATTATCACACTTACGGTTAATCAAATGAATGTGAAATGATAATAATAAATTTTAAAGCTATTAAAACGACGCTTACAAAGCCTAAAAGCTTTTTCAACGAAAAAATCGCGATAAAATTAACGAGGTCATTCCGATCGTTTAACCTGAAGATCCTAAATAATTGAAAAATGCTATACATCATCAAATATTACACGAAATTCCAATGTTAACTTAAGGGTGTGCACACACTACGCGTTTTTGCGCGGCACAATGATAATTACTGCGGCTGATAACCGCACCGTGATTTCAACTAGCTTCAACTTTCTCTAATGACAGACTATTTAATTTTGACAATTCAAAAGTGCCTGTACAAGGTTTAATTGAAATAAATGCTTTGTTTGAGTTTGAGCTAAATATGAGTAGTGGCACATGTGAACCACAAGGCTTGTCTCTTGAAATTAAATTGTTTTGTAAATAGGATATCGGAATCACTTTTACATGTCATAACATAAAAAACTGGGAAAGTGCGAGTCGGACTCGTACACGAAAGGTTCCGTACCACAGGCAAAAACACCGGACAAAAACACGTTTGTTGTTTGGACCCTATACTATTACTAAGACTTCGCTGTCTGTCCGTCCGTCCGTCTGGCTGTCACCAGGCTGTATCTCAAGAACCGCGATAGCTAGACAGTTGAATTTTTCACAAATTATGTATTTCTATTGCCGCTGTAACAACAAATACTAAAAATAAAATAAAATAAATATTTAAGGGGGGCTCCCATACAAAAAAAGTGTTTTTTTCGGCGATTTTGCCTTGTGGTACGGAACCCTTCGTGTGCGAGTCCCACTCGCACTTGGCCAGTTTTTTTAAATGTAATGCCTTTTAATGAACTTTAGAGGAAAATACAAATTTCGACATCTCTGTCAAAATAATTTTACAAGCTAACAGAATACCGCGTAACTTTTCGCATTTCCACAGAAATCGCACCGTGTGCGTTCACCCTTAAGGGTTCCCTAAAAGAGGGGGAAGGGGGGCTGTCAGGTGGGCTTATGACGTCACAGATAAACCCCTGTTTAATGCGTCCGCCATTGTAAGGTAGCTGGGTATTTCCAATGAATTGTTTCGCTGTTCCATGTTCGCTGCTTTTGGGGTTTTTTTTTCCAGAATTTATTCGCTTTTGTGCTTCAGTCAAAAATATCTATTGTTTTGCTGTCTCGTTTGTTTTATTTTCGTGTTGTGTGTTCCGCTTCGTATGTGCGAAGTTCGCGTTGGTTAATTGAGTGAGAATTCCATTTTTTGATTACGTTTCGTGTGTATTCGGTTTGTGGAGCGTGAATTCCATTTTTATTAAACTTACAGTCTGTTCACAGTTATTTTACCTCTAAAAGTAGCAATCTAACAGCAACTTTATTGAAACGAGAATAAAGATCACAATCTGTCCGGACAAAATATTATATAGAATATAATTATTATTTTTTTATTTCGTCGCAATGATGTTCAGATTCATGTAGGCACCTACTGAATCTATGGTTGGTAACCGGTTATACGTCGATATCCCTGCCATCCAGCCGGTCGATTCTGTAAAAATCTCACCTTGAAAACTTAGGTGAAGTGAGTTTGTTTTTGCTAGGAATTGACACTATTGACAGCTCACTCCACGCTCACTTCACATAAGTATACAATACAGACAAACCATGAAAATAAGATGGCTTTTAAATCACAAGACTGCTTGAAAGCTATTCTCAAGAAGTTATATAAGTATATGTGTGGCTCAGACATTACATCAATGAATACTTGTGAAGCCGTGACTAAAATAAACATTTGCCTAATTTCAAACTCCCACTAACGAAGTACATATTAACATAGCATTAAGGCGTACTATTAAGGTTTTAAAGTTCAAGGCTGAAATCTAGAATAGAACCTAACAAAACATTCAACAATGTAAATTATTACAAGCTTTGATTGATTATGTATGCTATGAAAGCGGTTCCGTCACATTATAGTAGCTGTCATGAAAATCTATCATTTCCACCCATGGACTTATTATAACTATTGTAATAAGTCCAAGCGGTTGGTCGACTCCTCACGTGTCCAGAGGGCTGGCCTATTTTTGGCCAAAGAATCAGCATTGCCATACAACGTGGCAATGCTGCCAGTCTTTTGGGCACGTTTCCTGTTGACAGCGATGCGGATGAATTTTTTGATGCCCTTTGATTATTTCCTCTCCTTTTAATTTGACAGCCGTTAATGTGTGATCGTTCACCGATTCCTTAGGAAACCAAGCCACAGTATAATAAAGTTAGCAGTATTACGTCTTCATACAAAACGGCCCAAACGATGCGCTTCGAAATCTCGGTGTACACCAGTATTCGGCAGTGGTGCATGCGCCGCAGTTACGTAAGGAAGCGGACGGTGAGAGTCGCTTATATACCTACAACAAATCGCAAGGTTTCAAAGAAAAATGGTCTCCCATTATTAAATTTGTCTGACATATAAAGTACGTTTTACAACCCAAGAGTCACAGTCAGTGGGCAACCCTAGTGCATGTTTATCTACCGAGCAGCCGTAGGTAATTATTTCAAGGACACTGCCGAAACGTAATACTGCTTACTTTATTATACTGTTCTAAAGTTTTACGTAACACCGGTTTCGTTTAGGTACGTAAAAAATCCGTGTTAGTGTCTAAACACACTATGCCGAAGTTCGGCATGATTACGCCTGCAATGCTATTTAACGCAACGTAATTTCGGCGTAATGTGTCGTCAGTAATTCAAATAGCATTGCAGGCGTAATCATGCCAAACTTCCTACCTTCGGCACAGTGTGTTTAGACACTAATAATACACACACAACACACTTTCCGCACGACCGCACACACCTAAAAAACTTACGTAAAAATCCGAAAATAGACTCCCAATACACTTTATGGGTTTTACTAAGAAACTGATACTCTTTGGTGATATAAATATGGATTTAAGGAACGTTACTGACTGCCACACCTTTGATGTGTTTGATGTTAAGGCTTCCTTACACAGTCGCAGTTGCGACTAGTCGCGCGATATGTTGCGAAACCACTCTTACACATTGCAATTATTTCTTGTGTCGCGTCGAGTTTTAGAGAAAATGTACTAGAGATAGATTCCACAACGCGATTTATCGCGCGACAAGCTGTGTCTTTGTGTGGTAAGCCTAAACTCGTGGCAAACAGCGATAAAATGTTGAAATAAAAATCCAAAACCAGACCTTTAATACACTTTATGGGTAAATTGACACTCTTCTGTAATATAAATATGGATATAAGGAAAGTTACTGTCACACCTTTGTTGTGAAGCACGTCAAGGCTTGCTCACACAGGTGCTACTAGTCGCGCGACATATTGCGTAGCGACTCGCAAACACGGTGGTGACTTTTTGAGTCGTGCTTAAGAGAAAATGTAGGTATAGTTTGTCGAATAAATGTGTTTATAATCTTAAATCTTTATTTATCTCAACATCATACTACAGGCACTGGTTAATAAAATGCACAACCTTAAATAGATAGAGGTCTGAGGTAGAAGGCGTATTTATCTCAACATCATCAATAAGTTTTAAAATTCATGAAACTGGCCAATAATTTTCATAATTGTTAAAATAAATACTTGTAAATCTGTAGCCTTGTTTGCATGAGACTAGAATGTTCTTGCGTAATCTGTAGTCACTGTCATATAGCTAGCTCTTTCTTGATATGCTATCCTGCTCTCTTTTTTCCGTCTCAGAAACATTCAGAGGTGGAGGAACGGGAGTTCCACCTTTGAGAATAGAAGAACTTCTCTCCTCGTATTTTATATTTATTCGACAAACCGTGCTAGGGATAGTTTTTTTCGCGCGACAAGCCGCGTCTGTGTGCCGCAGGCCTTAACACGTGGAAAACAGCGATATACTGTTGGAAATACTAAACATAGTAAGGATAAATATTTGGTAGTAGTTCAAAGTAATGTACTGAGATTTTATGTGCTTTGAGAGAGGAAATCGAAACTCATAAAAATTGTTTGATGTATTTCTGCACAAAGTTGCTAAACAAAACTATGAAATTGAAAATGTTACCATTACCAACTTATGGTTCGTTAACGGCACCTACTTACTTATGTGCTAGGTTTTCCAGCAAAGTCTATGACAAAAAAAACAGTGGCACTCCGGGAGTGCCGGCAGAAGTGAAAACAAAACACAAACAGAATACTTTGCCATCACTCACTGACATAACGGATATACATTAAAACTGAGTACATCCCGAGGTCAGCCGAACACATCTGAAGCGGGTATTTTTTTAATCGTCTTATAAACAAAACACGCGCGGTGTTGCTTACGGTAACAAACAACAACAACAACATACAACAACAACATACAACAACAACAACAACAACAAACAACAACATAGGATACTACCTTTTGGAATGGGCGACTAGAATCATTTCTATTTAGTTTTTTTTTGACGTTCAAAAGTGCCTTTAATGTGCCTATTTGAAATAAATGATTTGACTTTGATAGTTTTTATCCCGATATTCCCACGGAATCGACACTTATGCGGGTGAAACCGCGAGCTAGCGAAAGTAAGTTTGTTTGCAACGCTTTCACGCTAAAACGGCTGAACGGATTTGGATGAAATTTAGCACTTGGGTAGACCATGACCTGGAGAAAGACATTTTATCTTGAATCACAGACGAAGTCGCGGGTAACAGCTAGTAAGATAGAGATTAAAAAACATTGACTGCGATCCCGAATAACGGCGTAGAGAAATTCTAACTAACATTTTCCTGAAAACATACCTAGAATTCTTCTAAATGCATCTCAAATTCCACTCATTATAAACTGGGTCATATTCTAGAACGGGACTCAGCGCAATTTAAATCGAGATTTAAGCCAAGATAGCATCAAAGCTGGCATTTTAAATCTAGATTCTTAACTGAACATTATATATTATAGTAAATAGTATGTATGTGCATATAACCTATTTATGGATTTGTGTATCTAATTTTAATAGTTTTTTTTGTCATTATTTCTCTCAACCAAAGCATCTCTTCACCACCCTTGGTTGACTGGTAGAGAATGCCTAAGGCATTAAGTCCGCCTTTGTACAGACGCCAGCACATCAAGCTACTACAATCTGTCAAATTTCTTTAATAGATTTTCAACTTTATCGCTAAATCATAAGGTTCAAAGTTGATTGGGAAAATTTGACAGTTTCGGGTAACTTGATGTGCTTGGCGTCTGTACCTTTTGTGTGAAAAGTTTAAATAAATAAATAAACATTATTCTAAAATAAATCTGCTTAGCCTTTTCCCAACTATGTTAGGGTATTTTACATTGAGCAACTGCCCATCTGACCTCCACAATCCAGTTACTAGGTACTGGATACCCCTTGGAAGAACTCACTGTCAGACTTTTGGACTTCTGACTACCCCTAACGACTGTCAAAGATCTACGAATGACAGTCCGGACCAACGGCTTAAAGTGCTTTCCGAGGCACGGCATCATTCTATAATACTGGCCTGTAACAACGAGCATATTTTCCTATGAAAAAGGACAATGAACTTGCTTTTACTACAACACTGCATTTATTTCAGGCAAGTATTTTGTACATAATTATAATAATGTATTCTTAGCACGCGATATTTGAGAATGTTGCTGATTCAGCAAACTTTTCACATCTATCGTTGTAAATAGAACCTTATCTTTATCCTAATTAGAGTGTATTTTCGCTTGTAGTGTAAATTTCAAAACAATAGACTGAAGCAGTTTAGCACACCGTGTATTTCTATAAATAGAACCTTATCTAGCGGTTTATTAGAGTTTATATTCGCTTGCAACGTAAAAACTAAAACAGAATACGCAGTTAATTTCAGCACACCGTATGTTTCGATAAATAGAACCCTATCGTGAGGTTTATTACAGTTTATTTTCGCTTGCAACGTAAATACTAAAATAGAATGCCCCAGGGCAGTACTCTTTGCAATTTGGTGCAAAAATCCGTGTGGAATCAATAGTTTACACACGTTTCGTATAGTGCCATCCATTTCAAAGAGCTATGGCTGAAATTGAGTGTGCGAAATTTCTAGCAATTGTAACAACAACGCTTTTGTAGTGCAGAAGTATTAGTATCGCAGTTATTTTTGAACAGCATTTTTGTGTTCCGGTTTGAGAGGTGGAAGGCGGAAAAAAGGCATTAGAAAAGGCGGTGAAACTTGTAGTATAAAGGCTACCACATTATTGGGTACTAGTTTCTGCCAGCCACTTCGTCCGCGTAATATTTCTTGTTTTAGCACAAAATGTTGACACGGCAGTACTGTAGTTTCCCATTAATGAAATAATTTTCGTAAGAGTATTATTAGTTCCACGAATTACATAGAAATATGTTTTATCGTATTAGTACTTATAGATATGAAAATATTCATAGATATCTAAATGCCTCATGCCCTACTCGGAAGCGGTAGTGCGGTGGCCCGAGCGACCACTACTTGAAGCAAGCATAAATAAGTCTATCATCAGCCTATAATTTTCCCACTGCTGGGACACAAGCCACCTCTCGGTGAGATCCCAATGCGCCGTAATTCACCAGCTTGGCCCAGTATGGATTGGTGAACGTCAAACGTCTTCGAATTTTTGGTTCTAGGACATGTCGGTTTCCTCACAATGTATTCCTCCACCGTTTTGAAAACATTGGTGATGAAAAAGTTTGTATTACACAAAGTACAGACGCCAGCACATCAAGCTACTACAATCTGTCAAATTTGACAGTTTCGGGTTGTACTGGCGTCTGTAAATTATTATTATTATTATTATTTATTATTGATCAAGTAACATAGACTCAATTACAATACAATTTTAGGCATACAATGTCAGAAGTAATAATTACACTTAAAAACAAAAATAAATAAATAAATTAAATTAATAGAAAATAGAAGAATTACATTAAATTAGATAAATAACAAAAATTAAATTAAATTAGATAATAACAACAATTAAATTAAAAATAAAATTAAATTAAAAATTAAATTAAATTAAAATTAAATTAAATGAATAAATAAAGTGACTTACACAAATCTTGCTAGACGGCTCTTTTTTCTTAAAATCTATGAAAGTTATCTCTTTCACAAATCAACATTAATGTTAGTAACTTTCTTTGTGAATTAGCTCATGAAACACTTAATCCTTCCAACAAACGATTCACCTTTTTATCCCTGTCCTATCTGTCACCAGCCCCCCTTCCTCTTTTGTCTTTTCACGTAAAGGTACCACAAGAACCTCATATACATGGGAATACATAACGTCATTACATCCTACTGGAGAGATTAATTATGTAAACAAAGGACGGTGTTCCTGTGAAGTGGAGTGCCAGGAGTGGCCTTGAAGACAGCGGAGATTGATGAACGGCGGTAGGTTATATTGGTTGGGACAGATGATATTAGGTGAATGATTGAATGTTGTTCAAGAAGACGTGTTGTTCAGTGGGGTAATTGCGTGACACACTTACATTTGCCTAGTCTCTCATTTCCTTGGGGTGCTGGCTGTATTTATAATGTGAATAAAAACGGTGAACTCTACGTGAAAAACTGACATTTTTAAGCGTTATTCTATTCTATTTTTAATAAATGGCAAGCAAAGCCGATGTCGACTTCTGCCAATGTCTAAAGTGAGCTGAAAAAACAAGTGTGCATAAGAACGAGAAAAAAAGAGAAAAAGGTTTTAAAAATCGTTATTAATTTATATTATTATTTTGCACATATAATATGTCTGTAAAATTACTTCTTACTAATGTATTTTTTTATTTATTTTTTATTGCTGAATGAGCCCGCTCTTGACCTCGATCACGCCTGATGGAAAGCGATGGATGAGGTCTATGATGGAACGAGCGTGCCCAGAAGATGCCTAAGGCACTGGAACTCCCACGCATCGACGAAACACAGCAGGCTGCTTGACGTCGGACCCCGGTGGGAGGGTGGTCGCAAACCAGGTGGGCATTAGCCCTATCACCGCAAGGAAAGAATTGGCCAGATAAATAAGGTGTTGGGTGTGACTGTTCAGGATGCGCTGAGCTCTCGGTTCAGTTGGTAACTGGCAGAACTAATTGCGCTATACGAGGAGGCTACTTCATGCATCCCAAAATGAGATTTTAGATCTCGTTTGACGAAACGAGAAATATAAGAATTTTCTGACTAAAAATGCAATTAACAGTTTATCCTACTTTGCCTTATCAGCGTGAACCGTCGACGATAACCGCCGACAAGTTTCTATCTGCTTAGTCGGCGCCAGCGCCGACCAGCGCTTGTCGAAACCGAGAAGAGTTGGCATATCGGCGTGGCAACATTTTAAACCAACTAAATAAGTACCGCGGGTTCACGGATGAGTGCTAACGCGTGCCCGTGTTCCCGCCGTAAGCGGTAGAGGAGGACACCGTGGAGTTTTAGTGGGTTACAGTCCCACATAACTGCACTATCTCCCCGTGGTAGTGCAGAATGCATGAGCATTTCTCCACGATAAAAAAGAAAAGAAAATAAAATACCTTCCCTTGTCATCAGAACGCGCATTTTCTGGCCCCAATCGACTTGACAACTGAGATTAGTCAAATGTCACTTTGGCTAATTAAAATAGTTTCAGCTCGAGTTTATATAGCCAGCCTGGGGATGGGAACAATAGGGCTTTGATAGAAGTAGTCGGGGCGAGGTTGGTTGGTGATTAATATCACCAGTTTGAGGTGTAATTACGGGGTTATAATCGTCTGTAATTTAGAAGCTACCTTGCAGAAGTAAGTTGTGTAAGGTGTCAAGGAAGCATTAGGCTGAAAACGTGTACGTTTATAATACTGCAAAGAGCTCTCAATGTGCTCAAACTCGCACTAGTATCCACTTGCTTTAGGCGTATGATACGCCCTATTCTAATTCCATTTTTTTGTCATTGGCTTTCTAATGGACAATATTCGTACACTGTTTACCGAACTCATCATCATCATCTTCATTTCAGCCGAAAGACGTGCACTGCTGGATACAGGCCTCCCGCAAGCTTCGCCACTTCGACCGCTTCTGTGCTTCTCGGATCCAACGGACTCCCGCGGCCTTCACAAGGTCTTCGGTCAACCTTGTGGGAGGCCTTCCTTCCAACGCTACGTCCTACGGTACCCAGTTGCCACTACAGTATCTTTCGGCCCTATCGGCCATCTGTTTGGCGAACAATGTGTCGTGCCTACTGCCACTTAAGTTACCAAACTGCCACGAAATTAATCTTTCAACGTAGCAATGCTGCCAGTCTTCTGGGCCCGTTTCCGGATGACAGCGATGCGGACGAGCACTTCGACGCCTAAGTTTGCCGTATGTCATTACTTCCCAGAATTTGATCCTTATTAGGGACACTATCGAGTGGTGTAATAATACAGTGTGTGTTTTTTTTTATTAAAATCAACGGGTTCGATTCCTGCCTAGAAATATTGATTTTTCAAAAATCCAATGATGTAGTTTTAGTTTTCATCAAAATCGAGCCAGCGACTCCTTTCAGTACTTTTCGCTATTCCTCATATGTAGTTTCGGATTTGGCCATCCACGACCACTTGAAAAATTCACCCTGCATATCATTTAACCGTAAATGATACAAAAAGCACACCGCTGCAAAATCCTTTCCATCATAGGTGTCAACAAACCCATACAAAAACAGTTTAACTATTTCAGAAATTTTAATCAACACCCACCTTTCCCCTGGTATTCCAATAAAGTGTTAATAAAAGCGACTATGCCTGCTATACAGGTGTAAGTCTACTGACCCGTTTTACGATTACATGGTCGAATTGTTATGGCGCAGCAATCTGCTCATGTTATCTATCTATTATTAGTTTATCGTTACAGTCCTTTAATCTAAGACTAAGCAATTTGCCAGTGACTTCGTCCGCGTGAAATTTCGGCCCTGACCCACCGCTTCGCATCGTATCGCCCTATAGAGGTATGAGGAACAGGGTGTAAAGTTCACTCATACTCTATAGAAAAGGGAGATCCTCCGACCAGACGGGTGTTGTGTCTGGCGGGCAACTGCCCAATGATTCATGTCGGGCCTTTGTATCTATGCTAGTTGCGCGGTAAACTCTGCTTGCGCGATGCAGGATTTGTTAAAGTTCAAGATCATTATTTTTTGTTTCATAGTCGTTCACGTTTCGGTATTTACTATTGTCTTACGAAAGCTGTAATTCCTTACCTCCACCTTTACAAAATTTAATTCCATTAAACGTAATCCACATTAATATTCCTTGATATCCCTTCATCATAATTCCGTGTGTAAGAGAGAGCACAAACGATATTAAATTGTAATTATCTAGCCCTTTACACACAAATCCATAAAATGCAAATGAGCTTCCCGTTCTATGTAATTAAATTCACACCAGTTAATATCTCGCCCCTAAGCGATGCTTTGTTTCGTATCAATCAAGCCCAAAACAAGCAAAATTAACCCCAGTCACCTTCCAAAGGAAAATTAATGGCCGTCAATAAAGTTTCAATCTTTTGGCGAGAAACTACGCGTCCATTACCGGCGCCATTTTGTGCCACAGATAATTTAGTAAAATGGCGGATGACTGGCGTGTTTCGTTCGGATACACAGATTTATTGAGGCATTTAGTTGAAAACATTCTGCCTATAAACGTAATTGCTTTGCCTTTCTTGCAAAGGGAGGTATTTCTCGCCAAATTCTGGTAGTTTTTTAAGGAAATACGAGAAGGTAATACTGAGAAAATGGGCAGAAAGTTATGGAAAACCGAGCCCAATGAGCCGTTTTCATTAAAATTAAGCTTGTTTAAAAGAGTGACAGTCGTTTTAAGATTGCCTAAGGGTGTTACACTAATTTCTTTTACTTATTAACTTTAACGAAGTATTCATTAAGAAGTAAAAACTTGAATAAATATAAACCTTGGACGTAACCATTTAAAGTTAGTTCATTCTCATAAAATTTTATCACCTTTGTAAAAACCATTTCTAGTTTCAATGAAACTGTGAAATGTTGGGGCTTACAGTTGAAAATTGCCTTTCAATGGGCATAAACAACAATAAAAATTCCATTTATAGTTGACGAATATAATCATACTGAATCATACCACGCGTGATTTTTTACATACAAATACAATAAATGCGCGTTTCCCCGCTGGCAATTTGGCTCCACTAGCCTCACCCCGTGAGGGGCCCGTGGCTAAATAATAACAGCCGCACAGGTCGATCGATCAGGTTAAGCTACGCCTGCCGCGATTGCTCTGTGGATGGGTGACCATCTTTCCATACCGAGACCCCTTGTCCCGGCTCGTGGATCTTTGACAGTCGTTACGGGTAGTGAGAAGCCCGAAAGTCTGACAACCAGTCTTACCAAGGGGCATCGTATTACCCAGTAACTGGGTTGTGGAGGTCAGATAGGCAGTCGCTCATTTCATTCAGCTGCATCCGGTTAGACTGGAAGCCGACCCCAATATAGTTGGGAAAAGGCTAGGCAGATGATAAACCTCCGTGGCGCGTTGCAGTGTGTGATCCGCCTAACATATCTGCTATGCCTAGCGTATGGCAGATGTTCAAACTGGCAACTGCTTACCACCAGGTCGGCCATCTAATTGTTTGCCATCCATCATCCACATCATATACCTACCCTTTTCCCAACTATATGAGGGTCTGCTTCTAGTCTAACAGGATGCAACTGAACACTAGTATTTTACATGGACCGACTGACTATTTGAAATCCACGACTCAGTTACTGGGTAATACGATACCCCTTGGCAAGTCTGGTTGCCATCGAAGTTTCCATCACAGTTTTACACAGCTTTTTACTGAACCTATTACATAAAAAGCCCTCGGTAACAACTTGGCTAATAATGGCAGAGAGGTAACATCACAAATTATATATCAGCTGCTTTCAGAACGCGCACAAGGTTGCGTGGGTAAAGCCACGCTATTTATATAAGTCCCGAGAATGGAGGTAAGTGGCAGAGGTAAGTAGAGGTAAGTAGTCTGCCAATTCTTTCGTCATTGTCGTATTTTAAAAGGTTTTATAAATAAATAAATCTGCGGATATTGTCTTTAGATTTAGGGCAGTATCTAATAGAAACCTGTATTGTAATTCGTATAAAAACGGTTTGTATAAAATCATTTGGATTATTATTATTTTTGAACATGTTTATGGTATTGTAACTTTGAATTATTTTCCACAAAAAAGAGTTACAAATGAGAATCCTTACCTGACTTCATCATTTTAGTGTTAGCATATTGACACTTCCTGACCGAAGGGCTGGCTGGCTTTTACTTTGAATAGAGGTGAAGTATTACCATACAACGTGGCAATGCCGCCAGTCTCTTGGGTACATTTATACCAGTCGACAGCGATGCAGAGGAATATTTCGACGCCATATTTTAGTTTGTTAACAAAACTAATAGTTCTGTTAACAAACTAAACGTTACAAACGTTGTCGTTATGGCGTGTCGTGGTGTGGCAAACTTAAACCCGTTAGGTTAGGCTTTTATATTTTTATTAGTTATATCTATTAAAAAGTCGCAAGGTGGAGCATAACTATTTTTTGTTACATGGTGATTTGTACGAGTTAACTCCTACCACAAGCTCCGTTAAAGAACTTCGTTCCAAAAAACGAATGAATAACTTTACATAAGTGTGAATAATCTTAAGGTGATAGCGATAGCACACGTATCAAATCGGAAAGGGATCGGCACCGTGTAGCCTTTTTTTTTTGCGGATGGGAAATCATCAAATGACCCCTCCCGCTCTGGGTGGAGCGGAAGGGAGTGTCAGACTCTTACTGACTAAAACCCACCCGTGTTCCTTCCTTAGCCCTTTATGTTCCGGGCCAGCGGTAAGTAACCCTTTCGGACAATCCCGCTGACCCGGCAGGCTTCGGCCCTATGGGGCCCCTCCTCGATGCTGACATCTCTTTGAGGCGCGCGTGGAACACGTAGCGCCGTCCGGCACGGGCCTGGTCCTGATCGGACGGTGAGCTACCCATTACTCTCCGCCCGCAGGCCCGCGCCTACGGTGGCCGAGAGTCGTCGCGTGACCGTGTAGCCTTTCGCCTCGCCGTCAAACAGGCGTCAACCTAACGTAAGCACGTAACCAAAGCGGATCAGCAGCTTCAATACGTCGACTCGGCTACGGCTAGGCGACGCCGCGCTTACGGCTCGCCGACCGCTGGTTGATGGTGCAGCAGGCAGACCGGAGGGGTGAGAGGGGCAAGGGTGGACGAAGAGACGTAAGCTCGGGTACGGAGAGACGTAAGCGCGAGGACGACGAGCAAACGACGAGTCTTAATACACCGCACCGCGGTTCGTGAGCTTGTCCCGAGGCAAGGCGATTACGTTACGATTCCGATTAGTGTGCGTTGCAGTAGGAAGTTTCATACAAAGAACACTGAACGGCTCGAGTTGATACGGTGTCGATCCCTTTCCGGTTTGATACGTGTGCTACGAAATTAAGATTCACTTATGTAAACTTATTCGTTTGTTTTTAGGAACGAACCTTTATCCCATAACATTTACCTTGTAACTTCGACTTTATATCAAGTTCTCAGCGTCTAGTTTAGAGAATGAACACAGCACCCTAATCCCGGTTGTCTATAAAACAAGGTGAATCGGCCATTCGTGGACATTGCGTCATCGGGTCGCGCTTTTTACGATATTAACTGGCTCGAACGAGCGGTTTATCGGTGCTGGGACACCGATGTTTATGAGGCGATTTATCGATTTCTTTATCGATAGACAGATTGCAATCGATTTAAAGGAGTTTGAAGACTTTAGATTTGCAAGTAAAACATACGAAATTAGACAAATTTAACGATGGGCACAAAGTAGTAGTAGTTAACTAGCACCAGCGCTGTAAGTTTCGAAAAAAAAATGCTGTTTCATACAAAAGTGCAATATCTACATTAGATTTTTACAAAAAAATAGAAAAATACAATAAATTATGGGGGTTCCCCATACTTAGAACTGAAACTGATTTTTTTTTCATCAAACCCATACGTGTGGGGTATCTATGGATAGGTCTTCAAAAATGATATTGAGGTTTCTAACATCATTTTTTTCTAAGCTGAATAGTTTGCGCGAGAGACATTTCCAAAGTGGTAAAATGTGTCCGTCCGTCCCCCCCCCTGTAACTTCTAAAATAAGAGAATGATAAAACTAAAAAAAATATATGATATAGGTATAGTCCTCTTCACCGTATCCGGCGACAGCGACCCCGACTATTTCTCTTTCCTCTCGTGAGCTCTCTGATGACTTGCAAAGCCAAATTTGGTCTTGAAAACCCGGTCACACCGTATACAGAAGAGTTGATCAGCATCGTTATAGGTACCATGTAAACTTCCACCGAAAATTGGTTTGAACGAGATCTAGTAAGTAACTCGCCGGTGAAAATTTAAAAACATATGATGGTACGGAACCCTCGGTGCGCGAGTCCGACTCGCTCTTGCCCGGTTTTTTTTTAAGTTGAATATTTCTACGCCGCGGGGTCTAGAATAATCATCATCATCATCATCATTTCAGCCGAAAGACGTCCACTGCTGGACATAGGCCTCCCCCAAGCACTTCCACTTCGACCGGTTTTGTGCTTCTCGCATCCAACGGGTTCCTGCGGCCTTCACAAGGTCGAATAATAATCTGCTTAATTCATGGTGACAGTTTCCGTGTCAATGTCCCTAACACCGAGTTTTCTACCAATCCATCATCTGCCTGCCTTTTCCCAACTATGTTGGGGTCGGCTTCCAGTCTAACCAGATGCAGCTGAATACCAATGTTTTACATGGAGCGACTGCCTATCTGATCTCCATCGGATATCTATGGATCTCCACGACCCCGTTACTGGGTAATGCGGTACCCCTAAAGCACTCTCCAATGCTTAGCATTATGAGACGTGTAAAAACGTCGAGAAAAAAAAGCGGTCGGGAGCTCCCGCTTTTTTTTCTTGACCGCTTTTTCTTTGACGCTCCTGACGGGAGTCCCCACTCACATCAGGAGCGACAGAAAGAGAGACAAAGTCTCATCGACGGGGCATAGCGCTTATTCGTAACGAGGCGTTTTCTACCTGTTTACTCCTTTTTTTTTGTCGTAGAGAAATGACGTTACGCATCTCCGCTCGTCGGGGGACGAGATGGAGTATGTGGAACTCCCTGCTAGGGTGGCAGTATACCCACTAAAACTCAGCGGTGTTCCCTCATCGCCTTGATGGGGAGGTCATGGGAATCCGGCTCAGCCTTTGCATCCACAACCCGCCCGGCGCATGCCCGCCTAGCTGGCGGGCCCCGCATATCCCCCCGTCTGGGGGGTACCTGTTTACTTCTACCTCAAGCTAAAGAACTTCGTTCCAAAAACATTAGCTAACGTTTTGAAAGGCAAACCTGAGAATCTTTCTTACTTTGATCCTGAAATGATGCCTTTCAGTTACAGCCTTTTCAGCTAGGATGTTATTTTTAATTTATTAGGTAAGCTTTGCTTTCAAAGGAAATTGCTTTATACAGGAGAAATCAATTACCATGGCTTAATGCACTAGGTAATAAAACAGGTTTTACTATGTGCAGCAAACTTGGTATTTTTCGCTGAACACTATGGGGGTTTATTTATAAACGTTGCTTAAATCTAACAATTATATGCTAACAAATACAAAAAGTCCTTTTGTTTTTTGGTCATTTAGGCTTCGAAGTACTCGTTTGCATCCGGCAACGTGGCCAGAAGACTGGCAGCACTGTTAGGTGGTTTCAATTTTTTTTTTTCGAATTAGAAACTCATCTTATGCCTAGTTTTTTCCCAACTATGTATATTGGGGTCGGGTCGGTCGGTCCCCAACATAGTTGGGAAAAGGCTAGGCAGATGATGATGATGATGTATATTGGGGTCGGCTTCCAGCCTAACCGGATGCAGCTAAATACCAGTATTTGACATGGAGCGACAGCCTATCTGACCTCCACAGCCCACTTACTGGGTAATACCGCTTGGTAAGACTGGTTGTCAGACTTTCGGGCTTCTAACGACCCGAAACAAGAACAGAAACTGTCGACATAAAAATACTTGCCGCAGCTTCTTACCCCCTTACTAATAAACGTTGTATAGCGTCTGTATAGTTACACAACGCTTTGTCTTCTTCTTTCGAAAGTCAAATTACTGACGACTGAAAGAGAGAAATCGGTGTGTAACTATTAATCTGATTTAATACATTTATTAATAAGGGAATTAAACTATAATATTTCACAATAAGTTATTACGGTTCCCGCTAACGATGTCCCACCTCACAGGTCTAATTATGCGCGGGGGTAATCTATACCAAACGCGTGACTAATTAAATTTTGAAAGCATTTTACAAGGCTTCTTGTTTGTATAATATTAAGGTTGTGGTCTCAGACAAGCTGGCGTAGGCGTAGCGGTGACAAAGTGAGGTCTAATGCATCGCTCACCAAGCCACATTGTCGCAGGGGTTCCTTAGATTGTAAATCAATGCCTTCAATTTAGTATCCTTTATTTCTCCTTGCAACCAATTGGACATTGGAAAAATAAACAAATAAAGATTTGCATCGTTCAATTCAGGTTGCATTTATGTTTATTACAGCATAATTTTCGCATTTCGACATGGTAATTTTCGTTTCTACTCGTTCATTACATTCATGACTTTCCTTTTTTTTACAATCATATTTTTACTTTAATACATTTGTCCTTTACGACCACTACGGTGCTATTCTGTAAAAATCTCATCGTGAAAACTTAGGTGAAGTGAGCTGTCAATAGTGTTAATTCCTAGCAAAAACAAACTCACTTCACCTAAGTTTTCACGGTGAGATTTTTACAGAATCGACCGGCTGTTATCACTTACTGCGTCTGTACCCGAAGTTCCGCCTATGGCGAGACTATTATTTGGTGCATTCTCATCCGCTACCGCTTCCGCTCATTGCCTTGCCTACACCTCTAGACGTAGCCTTAGTGTTAGTTCATGTAACCTAGTTCTACCAGCGGATTTACAACTTATATTCGACATTATCATGACAGCTGCCTAACTTTAAGCCTCGTAAAACTATAATCCTCTAAATATACATAACTAGCAGCGCCCCGCGGTTTCACCCGCATTAGTGTCGATCTCGGGGGAATATCGGGATAAAAACTATCTTATGTCCTTTCCCGGGATTCAAACTATACTATACTAGAATATAAACTTGTGTATTGTGCATGTTTATCACTTCTATCGTAAAGATCCACGACGGATGAACGTCCACCTCCATTAAAAGTCTGGAAATACTTGCACATTACAATGATATCGTGGAGGGATATTTAACAGCGTCTTCATACTATATTTCCGTCTATTTTACTACGTGGAATCTTGTCATAGCCAGAAGGCGTCGCGGCAGACCACGTAGAAGATGGCGGGACGAGCTGGACAAAACAAACGACCAGTGGTTCACTTTAGCCCTGGATCGAAAGAGTTGGAAGTCATGCGGCGTTTTGCCCAGCAGTGGGATGATGCAGTCTAACAGTAACAGTAATTTCTTTCCTGTGTTATCGTCATAACGTGACGTGAAGTCTACGATAATATCGTCACGTCAGAAATTATAAAAGCGCACATTACATACATAGATATAATCCTATGGGGCTTACAGGACCTAAACACAAAAAACGCAAGTTTTAGAAACAATAAAAGTATATGATCGACTACAGTAAACAAAATCAGAAAAATATATGATATTCTTCAGGATATATGCTAGGTAGTAAGTGTGTTGAAAACATAATATAACTAATTTGATACGATAAAAAAAAACCAAGAAGATACCTCTAAAAACTTTCTTTTTACCTAAAAACCATACTAATACACATAGTGACAGATTATTCTACAAGCAACATACTAAAGCACTAGTGTTTTAATTTTTTAGTCCAAACAATAGATTTTTTGTAAATAGATAATTATTGCTTTATATTTTGCAATAAATTACCAGCGTTGTGTCATCGGTCTTTTCTTTCTTTTCTATGCAGTCCGACAAAGACCGCGCTTTAGGTCATGTAGTCGACTTAAGTCTTATTTATTTTTAATAAATTCATGTATTTATGTATATTTATTTGTGCTTATATTTATATGTAGTTAGGAGTTTACTGTATTTATAATTTAATTTTTTTTCACGATTCCATCTACCACTGTTTGTCTCTGTATCGCCCAAAGGTTGACTGGTAAATAATGCCTATGGCATTAAGTCCGCCTGTGTATATTTATATGCTTGAAGTATTAAATAAATAAATAAATAATTTCCTTATTGTTTCTATGAGGTACATGGCACTTAAATTGTGAAGTGTCTATTATGTGATAGTCGTAATAAACGATATGCTATCTGTCAGTTTGATAACAGCCTACACTTTTTGTTATCAAGAATCTAAGTTGTTGATGGTTAATCTAGAGTCTAGATTACCAAACCAAAACCTAGTCAATGTATTTATCCATTTACTTACATAACTTTTACATTAACTCGAATAACTATTAACATCAGGTACTAAATTAAATGACTATACAAATAAATACAAAAACAAAAGGACACAGGCGTCGAAGTACCTACACGATCGCTGTCACCCGGAAACGTTGCCAGAAGTCTGGCAGCATTGCCACGTTGAATGGCAATGCTAATTCTTTGGACAAAGAATGACCCAGCCCTCTGGTCGCGTGAAGTGTCGACCAGTCGGCGAAAAATTTCCTTAAAAAGTAATAAATAAATATAATTAATCAACTAATAGGGTATATATGTAAGTAATGTAAGTCAATCTGCCGAGCCTTATATCTACTATGTTGGGGTCGACAGTCTAACCGAATGCAGCTGAATACCAGTATTTTACATGAAGCGACTGCCCATCTGACTTCTTCAACCCAATTACTAGGTAACACGATACCCCTTGGTAAGACTGGTTGTCAGACTTGGGCTTTTGTTACCCGTAACGACCGTCAAAGATCTACGAATGACAGCCGGGATCAACCGGTTAACGTGCTTTCCGAGACACGGTGGGGTCTCAAAATATAATGGATGGTCACCCATCCACGAACTGACCGCGGCATGCGTAGCTTAACCTTAGATTGATACGAGCAGCTGTTTTCATTCAGCCACGATAAATAATGTAAGTATCAATTATTCGAGTCGTCACAAATAATTTTGGTATCATGAATGTTGTTTGTAAGCCCTAAATGACAAAAGGGTTTGCCCTAAGTCGTATTCTGCCACTTAAGTTAGGAAACGACATAATTTCAGCAAAGAAAATGATCTTCAAAACAAAACAAACCTTCATTAAGTTCACAACCACACACCAAGTTTCAAAACAATAAAAACTGAAACCCAACAAAGTGACTCTACAAACTGCAAAGATAGAGGCTTCTACGTAATTATTTACCAACTCTACGAGCAACTTCCGTCCTTATTACTAACCTTTCTCACATAGAGTTCCTTTGCAAACTCTACCTAATGTAGAGTAAAATTTAATCTTAGCTCTTTGTAGAGCGGCTCTATGTAAGCTCTGTGTGGGGATTAAATATTGTATTTGCAAAGCTTTGAAGGTAGTTTCTATTTAAATTGGTGCTCAAATAGTATCGGGGCTATTTTGTTGTAGGAAAGTAGATTTAGATTATATAGGACTAGCTGCGCCCCGCGGTTTCACCCGCATAAGTTTAATTCCCGTGGGAATATCGGGATAAAAACTATCCTATATCCTTTCCCTCCTCCTCCTTTTCCTTTTCTTTTACTCAAACTACCTCTATACAAAATTTCATCTAAATCGGTTCAGCGGTTTAAGCGTGAAGAGGTAACAGACAGACAAACACACTTTCGCATTTATAATATTAGTATGGATAGGTAGTGTAGAAATCATAAAACCAACAAAATGATAGAAATATGATATCTACATCATCTGCCCAGCCAACTATGTTGGTTGTTGTCACGGTATCACCGGTATTCGTCACCCATCCAGAGACCAACCGCGGCAAGCGTAGCTTAACCTGATAGATCGACCTATGCTGCTGTTAGTTAATCTCTCTAAAATATGATATCTATAATATAAAAAAAAATGATTTTCATTCTGTGTCTATCGCTTCATATTGTGTATGTTGCCTTGTGCTAATAGGTTGAACCATAGATTTAGGTTTAGACCAGTAAATAAATACCTCCTACATTTGTATCTAAATGCAAATCCTCCCTACAAAATCAATATAGTCACAGCCGAACGTTTTGTCGATCGTCAGATGTCATCGCATGTAAGGGGGGGGGGGACAGTCACAAGTCACGAAATCGAACACCGATTGATTCCGAGCCGCTGGTTCGCGTTGAAGCCTGCCGACAGTGTACATGAGGCACTATTGTTAAATGGAACGTCGATATACTATTTGTGTTTATCCAAAGATTTAAATCGGAGATTCACCGTACCGCGTCAATGTAGCATTTCTGTTTCGTTTTGACACCTCTGATAGACACAATATTGCAGAGACTTACGGTCAAAGATATTTATTTCTCAAAAGAATTACAAATTCACTTATAGAGAAAACATAGTAGATTAATACAATAGGTTTTTTCGCCATAGAACTTGACTTGATTGTCATGAAAACACCATTAATAATGTGTATTGTTTCTAAAACTTGCGTTTTTTTGCGTTTAGGTCCTGTAAGTCTCACCAATGTTCTGTATTTCACCCAAAATTAAAGCAAACGTTTTATATCTAGGCATCTACCTGAATCTAAACGAGTTCAAAGCCATGTTTCCGCCTGAACGAAATTTAAATTCCTGGAATATTGTCGTCCGTAAATATTCTCCGGAGTTCAATTTACTTGAACTGAAAGACACGATATTTGAAAATGGCGTCCTCTATTTATACATTTGATTTGAAAATGTCTGTTAAAAAACTTAAAACGGTTCTTTATTACACAAGACTTTCATGAATTTAAAATTGTTTGACTACTGAAATCGTTAATATTTATTATTATTTTAATACTAGCAGCGCCCCGCGGTTTCACATAAGTGTCGATCCCGTGGGAATATCGGGATAAAAACTATCCTATGTCCTTTCCCGGGACTCAAACTATCTCTATACCAAATTTTATCTAAATCGGTTCAGCGGTTTAACCACGCGTGAAGAGGTAACAGACAGACAGTCAGACACACTTTCACGTTTTTTAAATATTAAGTATGAATATCCCCAAAAAAAAACCGTGAGGAAACCGGCATCTCCTACAATCAAAAATTCGAAGACATGTGACATCTACCAACCCGCACTGGGCCCGCGTGGTGGTTCACGGCCCACTCCCTCTCACCGAGAGGCCTGTGTCCCAGCAGTGGGAACATTAAAGGCTGATTATGTATGTTATGTATGTATCCCCCACAAATAATTTTAAGGTTACGTACGCACTGTCAGGTGACTTGCTTAGCACCTAGAGCCTAGTGACTTAACGTCCTTACATGACATACACGCTAGGTAACTAGCGAAGACGCCAAGCGCGTAGTGCTGCTGGTTGCGAAAATGGCATAGAAAGATTATCAGCGACTTTCGCGTAAACCTCTGTTAAGGATGATGATAAGTTCGATGCGTACTGAGCCCGACTTTCAGCTAAATTTACGCCTTGAGTCTGACTATTAGTACGAGTAGGAACCATGAGAACTTCTCTACCAAACATCAGGAAGTTTGGTGAGAAACCTGTGGCTAAATTATTACAAGAGTTGAGATAAAGTTTCACTTTATGCAACATTCTTGACCAATTTCTTTGCGAGCTTGGAAGATGGATTCACAAAATAAAAAAAAAGTGAGGTTTCTGCAAAAAATATTAATAGGAAAGGATGGTACCTGCACCTACTATTACTTTTTACACGTGTCATCATTCTACGGAAAATGTTTCATCATTTCAATGTTTTCAAGTGTTGTGTTATGTATTGTCTCCATACCCACCTAAAATGAATAATATGTATTGTTGTCTATGTATCTCAGCCCGTTTCGCTAAACTTATCCGAAAATAGGATTAAACTATTTAAAGATTTTGCCATTCTATTTACAAACCCTCTGTCCTCATAATCCCTTAGGCCATTTGTAACTCTCACGCAGACTTTGGGTGTAACCTATTTATAGGATAAAGCCTTCAAAATATAACTTGGGGAATAACATGATATGAGGTTATATCCCATGCGTGTATCTTGAATAATAGGTAGGAAAAAAAGAGAGATTTCGTTTTAGTATGGAATTTTATAAGCCCGAAAATATTGTCTATAAACGTTGGCCAATCTTTATCATTCAGTGTTTTTTCTTTGTTTAAATTTTATATTATATCCCATGCTTTTTTTTATGCATGGATACCTATTAGTTATAAAGACTTGAGTTATTAATTTGGCATAAGTCTTATTAAAAAAACCATTAGACACATCAAAATATGATTTTTCGTGGTACTAGAGTGTCCTAGACCATAGAGCGTTTTGGTCCTTCGAGCCGGATCGAATCCGTGCACTATACAAAATGCCTTAATTACCCTATAGACGTCCGATTATCACCAATGAAACCACACATTTATACAGCGTGCCGCTTTAATGGCGACATTATTTTACCAACGTATACGGTTTTGCGAACAAATTTTAATTTCAATAAACGTTATTAAAAAAAAATTAATGGCATCTTGGAGTAACCTATACTTAAAGGACAGTAGCGCAGGGGTCATTTTCCGGGGTCACCGAACATAGACATCGCATCAATGAAATGAAAACGAATAACATGCAAAGGGTAGGCGAATTGCAGGATAGAGAAAGTGCCCTATGTGTGCAAGCGGCGCCGGCGTTTCCAAATTACGAAATATTTTAAGTTATTATAATTTTAATGATTACTGGCTACTAGCCCTACCCATGTGTTAAATTAATGTCTCAATTGTAGCGGCAAGTTGTATACCAAACCACATTGTCAACCACCACCAATCATGTCGCTTTGGTTAACCAGAGCTATAACGAGAGATGGATTGCTTCAAAGTTGATGAAAAAATGTAGATTCAACGGGAGTCATCTATCATTCTTATGCAGGTGAATACCTCGCCAGGTATGCCAATAAGCAATTCGCACGAAAAAATGGGGTAGTCACGACCCTAAGCCCGCCGGCTTAGGGTCGTGACTACCTCATTCTTTCGTGGAAATTGTTTACTTATAGATAAAGTTAGGACAAACTGGTTTTACATAATTTTGTTACTTTATGGTTATGTTAGCACGCGAAGATCGTACATCGCTCTCCGCGTTCAATATAACAATGCGTTTAGGATACTGGTGGGGCTGCCCCGTTTCTGTAGTGCGTCAGGGTTGTTCGCAGATGCGCATGTAGATTGCTTTCAACAATGCGTAAAAGGTGCGCTTCCCTGGTGCGCAGGGTGTGGGGCGGCTCCAACATTGTCCTAAACATAGTTGTGAGTCGCCTGGACTGTGTTTACATGGGTCACTGTTGTGCCATCTCTCATGGGATGTCGCAACGGTGACCAACTGTTATTTCTTGTGTTTTTGTTTAGTGTCTGTGCTAACTAACATAGTCGTAAGTTTTACTAACAATCTTGTTTGAGTCTTAGTCACTTTATAAAGAAAAATTCTATTCTATTCTTTATATGTATGTTATAGAAAATCCTAAGTTATTTTCAGCGGTTATGCATATATTTGTGATGTCTCATTTAATTTTCGAATAATTACTTTGCCTAATACATGTTAGCAAATATATTTTTTCTCACGACCTAACGATAGACGCGAAAACTTACGACTGGACCTGATTACACGCGATTCAGCGTCACCGACCGACTGGAGCCGAGAATACCAAATTCAGCGTCACCGACCTCAGCGTTCAGTTTCGTTCACTGTTCAAAAATAGAACAAAGTGCGCCTAAAGAAGTTTTCACTTCAAAAATGACCTACCTAACTCACTCTAAATGTAATCACACCAAAATGTAAAACGAAAACCAGCTTCCAAAGTACATGCCAATGACGTCAGCTGCCCGCATGTCCTAAGATCAGATATCAGTTTCGTAATCAACCTACATTTTGTTATCACCCGTATTATAGCATCGCAGGTCCATAAACCTATTAGAACTTTCTATTATAACCTCGGAACTTTGTCCTGATACAGGATTAGTTGGTGTAATACCTAGGAAGTTTTGATCTCATTACAAGATAAAACCAAACGAAAACAAATAATGTTAGTTTGTGGTTGAATAATGTAAAAAGAAAATGTGTTTTGTTTGACTAACAACTGTGACTTACTTGAGTATAATCATAATAGTTAGGTAACTTCGTATAACTATACAGTACCCAAACGAGTTGTAGGTCGTAGGTTCGAAAACAGACAGGCGCTTTACTTTGTGTAAATTATTTCATCACCACTGCTCTCAGAACTAGAACCAAAAACACGCTTGCTCAAAGCATGTTGGCATTTTCAGTTTTTTCAACTGAAAATGCCAACACTACACTCTACTCACTATACTCTTTTGAATAAAGATATTACAAAAGTAATATCTTGATTTAAAAGAGTATCCTTGGACTTTTTTGCTTTTTCTTCTTCATAAAGATCCACGTTTTGGAATGAGCAACTAGTTATATCTTTCTGATCAACTGAGCGATTCTTTGACAATTCAACAGTGCCTGTAAATTATTTGAGTTTGAGTTGTACATACGAATAAATATTTGATAATTCCACTTAGTATTTGAGTTCATCATTGGCTACGCAATTACAAAGTTACCGATATCCCTTGGGTTGTCTATCTTGAGACTAACTATTGGTTACATTATCTGGTTAACTATTGGTTACTATTGGTTACATTACAGGGAACAGCTCAGCTCGTTTAAACAGTCATAAAAAATTCACTAGCAATCTATGAAAAGAACAATTAGTCAATTCCAAGCTGCAACGACTTATTCTTCAAAAGGCTTTCCAGATATTCTAGATTATGAGAGTCTAACTATGCAGGGATAATTAAACTGACATATTATCTTAATAATATAATTGTTTGGCCTTTAAGAGAGAGACCTCTGAGTTGGTTTCGGCATTTTTTCGGGGATCAATCAGCAAGGAATTACCGACGCTAAGGCATCTAATATTAAAATATTGACCAAAAAATTCAAGTTAACCTTTTGACCGCCACACGTCAAAAAATCAAAAACGTGCCCTCGTCGTCAAAGTCTGTCATGTAGTCGAACCGTGGCGTGATGGGCACATTTTGGTTTGTAATCTATACATGACTGTGGCGGTCAAAAGGACGTTATTTATTTGTAGTACCTATAAAAAAATATCTACATAACCCTACATGGGCACATATGAAACGTCAGAAATACGGTTCCAATTGGTGGTTTCCTAAGGAGAAGAGCCGGCAAGAAACACCATGGTAACTCTTTTTAAAATAATTGGCTTTAACAATGTTTTCAAAATTACACTGTTACTAGGTAAGGGAGGACAGGTGTAGGCCTATCCTATCAACAAGTACTATGAGTCTACGAGTATCTACAAGTGTCTCAAAAGATCTACTTACAGTAATAAACATCATTTGAAATAATTTCATTACGAACCCAGGTGCACGCAAAGACGTGTACAGTCACGAGCATAAGTATGAATACACTTGGCTTTATTCAAAGACGATTTTCTTCTTCAGTTTTGAATGAAATTTTATGTTATTACGAACAAAGTATTTTCGAACCCATAGGTTTGTGTAAAGTGTCGTATTTCACCGTTGCATTTGTTATTTCACGAAAAAATCGCAATTGAAAGTTGCCAAGTGTTGACATATTAGTGCTCGTGACTGTACGATCCATAAACCATGTTTCTTTAAGCATAAAATATAACAGTTTCTATTAAAACCTCTCCTCCGCAAGCGTTGCGCTACCCAGGCCCATTACAGCGCAGTTTACTTTACAACAAGCATGTTTTCAACCCGCAATGGTTTGTTTATTTAAATTTCAAACGAAATTAACATTTATTTATTTTCATAGCTAATTTTGGCCGATGAAAGCAGAGCTCGGATTGCATCAGATGTTGCGTTCCCACGCAAATTGTAATTTTCAGGGATTTTAAATGTTTAGTTCCACTCAAGGATAATGTTGATGGAAAATGTACGAGTAAGTACCTATATATCAGTCGGTTTGTGTATAGAATCCTATACTAATAATAAACCTGAAAAGTTTGCTTGAGCGAACTACCGATCGGATTAAAAAAATCTTTTTAGGGATCCGTACCCAAAGGGTAAAAACGGGACCCTATTACTAAGACTCCACTGTCCGTCTGTCTGTCTGTCACCAGGCTGTATCTCATGAAACGTGATAGCTAGACAGTTGAAATTTTCACAGATGATGTATTTCTGTTGTATACATAATAAAATACATATTTAAGGGTCTTCCATACAACAAACGTGTTTTTTTTCAGCGTTTTTGCCTTGTGGTACGGAACCCTTCGGGTGCGAGTCCGACTCGCACTTGGACAGTTTTTTTTTTTCTTGAGGAAGTCAAGTTACTTAACATCACGCTAAGACTCTTAGTAGCCGAGCAAAAGCTAAATAAGTCAGAAAGATCGCTAAGCGAAAACTAAGTGACAGCGCGGGCGGGATTGTCCGAAATCAGCGGGATTGTCCGAAAGGGTTACCGCTGGCCCGGAACATAAAGAGCTAAGGAAGGAACACGGGTGGGTTTTAGTCAGTAAGAGTCTGACACTCCCTTCCGCTCCACCCAGAGCGGGAGGGGTCATTTGATGATTTACCATCCACAAAAAAAAAAAAAAAGCTCGGGCAGACGGGGTGGGTCGGGGGAACAAGAAATTTCACGCGGACGAACTCGCGGGCAGAAGCTAGTATATTGTAACCTGCTCAGGAACTTCATGAAACTCGTCATCAAAGAGGTTTGTGTAAGATAATTTCGTGATGAGAGGAGTAGATTTGTAACGCACGATTTTGCACAATCGTGAGAATAGATAATGAAGATTACAAGTATTCACATATTCACGTAAGAATTACACATGTTGTATACAATGACATTGACCTAGTCTTATCTCGGAGTTTTGCTCATCTTGTTGAGCAGTCGAGCGAAAACCTTTGACATTCAGTATGAGCAGCCAACCGCTTCAAAAATTCAAAAGATTCAATGTATGATAAATGTTAAATGATGTTATTTCTGTAAGTAGACATACTCAACTCACTAAAAGAGTGATGAACATACATGTTGATGGATGGAGAGGGAGAGGAAGGCCGAAGAAAAGATGGTTGGATTGTGTGAGGAATGATTTGAAAGAGAAGGGAGTGAATGAGTAAAGTTCACTTATACTCTAAAGAAAAGGGAGGACCCTCCAACCAGACGGGTGTCGTGTCTAGCGGGCAACTGCCCGATATTCATGTCGGGCCGTTGTATCTATCCTAGTAGCGCGGTAAACTCTGCTTGCGAGATGCAGGATTTTGCGTGACGTCAGAATGACGCGTTGTTCTCATGTGGCGTTATAGATACCGCTACAGAAGTATACAAATTGAAGTACACAAGTTTCAATTCCAATCAGTCTTTTGCTTTGGTAGTTCGAACTGGCAAGGATACTCTCTTAAACTAAAGATATAAAGTAACTAGCAGCGCCCGGCGGTTTTACCCGCATAAGTGTCGATCCCGTGGAAATATCGAGATAAAAATCCTATGTCCTTCCCCGGGATGCAATCTATCTCCCTGCCAAATTTTATCGATATCCGTTCAGTGGTTTAGGCGTGAAAAGGTAACACACAGACAGACAGACAGACAGAGTTTCTTTCGAACTAACTTCCGTCCGCGGCTTCGCCCGCGATGTATGTCGATAAAAACTATCCTATATCCTTCCCCGGGATGCAATCTATCTCTATGCCAAATTTTATCGAAATCCGTTCAGTGGTTTAGGCGTGAAAAGGTAACATACAGACAGACAGAGTTACTTTCGAATTTTTATAATATTAGTACCTATGGATTTATAATATTAGTAAGTATGGACTACAGGTTACATAGATAAAGATTCTATATAAAGTAAGTACAGCCGGTCGATTCTGTAAAAATCTCAACGTGAAAACTTAGGTGAAGTGAGTTTGTTTTTGCTCACTCCACGCTCACTTCACATAAGTTTTCACGGTGAGATTTTTACAGAATAGCCCCGCTGGTTACAAAGATGCAGGAGCCGGTAACCTATGTTGATTCTAATGGAAAACAAACATCTCCAACTTCAGCCCCTGAAGTCAGAACTAAAACTATTAGCAAGAACTCATCAATCTTTGTAGAATATCATCCTCTCGCTTGTATTCCCTAGCGGTGTAGGCAAACATGTATGGTGTAGGCAAATATGTATGATACCCGCTTAGGTGAGAGCGTCCACGATTCTACCTCGTGTGCACATCCGCTTTTTGAGCCCGTCCTGAACTAGACCCGGAAAAAATTGTGACAGCAAGCACGTTCCACGCCTCAGTATTTTATTTTTCGTAATTTTGTCTATGGGAGTATTGCTTGCGTTCCATGTTCTTTAGTCGAGTTACTAAATAGAGTACATTTGTGCCAAAAACCGTGTGTGCGTAGCATTATTACGAAATTAGTTATCTGTAGTTGAAAATCAAACAAATGACAGCGATGACGTGTGCGTAATATGATACTCGCATGATATAAATGTTATTGTTTATATAAACTTTGAAACTACAATGGTATGTATTATATGTCATTCGATTCGGTATGAATGGGGCTATTTTTTAGGTAAATAAAAAAATAGGGTCATCGCTTTCGATTTTGAATGAAAATTATTTTAATTTTTAATTTTCGTAATGTAAACAAACATTAAAAATAAATGATTATTTTAATAAATCTAAGTCTCTTAAAGTTACGAAACAAGTTTTATAATCTACCCTGGTCTATCCACTTAAAGAAACAGCCATTAGTTTAACAGCGGTCCATAGAATTTTTTTCTGTACGAGTCGTGTATGAGTGGCGAGGGCGCCCCGCGGCGCGTCGAAAAAAATGTAGGCACACTTGTTATGACGTAACCTTGGGACGCGGCACACCCAACCGGGTATACGTATTTCACCAGTTATTTTATAAGTCCCATGTAACAGTGGGGCGTTTCTTTTGCCATTAACCGGACTAAAACCAGACTGTGGGCTACTTTGGAAAAATTATCTTTTAGGGTGCCGTACCCAAAGGGTAAAAAAATTACCCTATTACTAAGACTCCACTGTCCGTCGGTCTGTCTGTCTGTCACCAGGCTGTATCTCATAAACCGTGATAGCTAGACAGTTTGTTTTTTTTCGGGGTTTTTGCCTTGTGGTACGGAACCCTTCGTGTGCGAGTCCGACTCGCACTCGGCCAGTTTTTTTTTAATTGTTCTCATATATAATTGTTAATTCAAAATTAATGATGTAACTATTATTTCGTTGTAATTTAATTTAAAATAGTGTCCGTGAAGTTTCTTGCCCGTTCTTCTCCATACGTACCTACTATGCTTTGAAATGGGCAATTAGCTTGATATTTCTGACTGACCGACGCCTTGACATTTCAAAAGTGCCTCTAAATGGTTTGATTGAAATCGAGTTTGAGTTTTCCCATTAACTCTTTGCCCAACCCGGGGACCGAACCCAGGATCCTGCACTCAGCAGTCGCACTTACCACCACTAGACCAACAACGCAGTTCATTCTAGAACTTCCCATAAAAAAATTCCAACTCGTAAATATTTTACCAACAGACGCTTTTTCCTCACTTTAATTCTAAAACGGCCACTTTCATCACAAAGAAAATACTTCTTTTGTTTTACAATCACTGTTTTGTATACTCTACAGACTTTGATCGCTTTGATCCGTATGAAAGCAAACAATATTCACTCAAAATTACTCAAGACAAGCCGGTCGATTCTGTAAAAATCTCACCGTGAAAACTTTAGGTTTTTAGGGGGTAAGTGTGAATTATAATGCAAGCATTAAATTGTTTGTTGACACCACGTCAGACAAGGCAATTATACACGAACCGAACTAATCTACAGAGTCGGGCAACTGCCCGATGATTCATGTCGGGCCGTTGTATCTATGCTACGGTAAACTCTGCTTGCGCGATGCAGGATTTGCGTGACGTCAGTAGGTATATATAACTCGTTGTTCGCACGTGGCGTTGTAGATACTGCTACAAATCCAACATTGTCGACACTGCTATTCGTCACTAGGCTAAGATCATACGACATGTTGCGAACTTGGATGGCCAGCCTGTTTTCAATTTTTCTAGGCATTGGTAACATTTTCAGTCCTTTACATGACAGTAAATTGTGGATATCATTTTTGTGATTACAATAGGGTTCGACCAAATCTAGAAAGGCAATGAGTACCGAGATGACGACTAATATTGTAATATATTATTATACTAGCAGCGCCTCGCGGTTTCACCCGCGTAAGTGTCGATCCCGTGGGAATATCGGGATGAAAACTATCCTATGTTCTTTCCCGGGACTAAAACTGTCTCTGATACACAGACAGACGCACTTTCGCGTTTATAATATTAGTATAAATAAATAGTACCTACAGAATATTTATAAGGAAGAAAAAGACAGGTTGCGTCGACCCCAAATAAATCGGGTTAAGGGGAAGAGAATCATGAATAGGGTTTGATCCGAAAATCCCTTGGCTTGGAAGTCCTGTAGGTGTTTTCTAACATTTGGGATATATTGACTGACAATATCAACAAGTGATCTTTTAGTTTCTGTGTCTGGCTGAAAGAATGTTATTCGTTTTGGAGACAATTTAACCCTATTTTGAAAATCTCATTTGTTTATTTGATTAAAGGCTAATTTTTCAATCACACACACAACACTGCATAAAAAATATATTGATGTTTTTTTCTGAAAGCAGATCTGAAAAGACACTTTTACACAGAATTTTTATTTGAAACCTGCGCGGGAATTTGTCTTTTTAAAGTACAAACATTTTATTATTAAGATTTTATGTGAGCAGCAACAATGAAGAGCCATGCCTGGACGGGCCTTTTGAAGAAAGAGCCATTACAGCTTTGAGTTGACCTGTCCTGACAGACTAATGATTAAGCGCCGGCCGAACATATTTTCACAAATAAAAAATGACAAATGAAAGCGTTAAATTGGACTTACAACGAGGATAAAGTAACACATAATAATAGATATCCTACGAGGGTAACCTGTCTATTTATGTCTACGGCTTATAATATCTGCTATAGTTACCCTCTCACGTTGGAATCTATCCCTTGAGGGAAATATATGGGTTGTAAGGAGACATGAATAAAATTTATTTTGACCCGAAAGTTTTATCTTGTTTTTTTTTATAGGTATTACGACCCTTTTGCCCTTGCACTTACAGTTATTTTGAAAAATGATTATTTTGTAACACTATGGTATCACAGAGAGCAGTGGTGGCCCAGTAATGGCCGAGACTTACGACTTACGAGTTCGTGGGTTCGGACCCAAACAGGCGCTTTACTTTGTGGAAATTATTTCATCAGCACTGCTCGCAAAACGGTGAAGGAAAACATCGTGAGGAAACCGGCATGTCCTAGAACCAAAAATTCAAAGCGAAGCCGCGAAGCCCGCGTCGTAGATTACGGTCCACTCCCTCTCGAAGAGAGGCCTGTGTTCCAGCAGTGGGAGCAATAAAGGCTGATTATGCACTATGGTATCTGCAATTATACATACAAAAAACTAAATGTATGAAGAACAAAATGTCTACGAACCATCACTTTTATTTAAATAAAGTCGCGAATCGGGAAGTAGCTGACTCATCCTTCCTCTTAAAATAAATGAGGTAGACATAAAAAACAATGTCCTTTCAAACTCTCTTCATTTAAATTAATTATAAAACAAGTGACTGCCTCACTCAACGCGTCCGCTCTCCTTGGGCACCTGTCCCACCGCTGGCGACGAGTGCGCAACCGCGACATGGGATTTTTCGCTGTTATGCGCATGTACCGGGCGTGAGTCTCTCAGCCAGTGTCCTACTATACCTAGCTCTTGTCACTGCTACAAACGAGTAAAGAAGAAAGAAAGAAAACACGTTTATTTGCTGTAAACATGACGCAATAAAGAACATAAACAACAAAAATAAGACAGGGGAGTACTTGCTGGCGGGGGTGAACCGTCAGCCATCAACTATTAATATAAATATCTTTCTCTTTCATTAACACGGGACCAATTCTTTGAGAGTAGAGTGTAGTAGAGTTGGTTTCCACTTTTGTCATGCGGCAACAGATCGCATGCGTCGGGTCACTAAAACCGACCATGAAAATGCTCAGTCGCAGGCGAACGCCCGCCGCGCGAAGGTCACTATTTTGATGGAAAAATAAACTAGTCATCTGCGAATTTTTATGAACCTGTGTAAATGGGGTGGTGATTCGGCTTGTGAAGCGATTTGGTATGCGACACGGCGAAAATCGACCAATTGTGAATCCTCCATTACCTACTGACACGGCAATTTTTTTTTTTTCTGAACGGCTCTCTCTTGACCTCGATCACGCCTGATAGAATGCGATGGATGAGGTCTATGATGGAACGAGCGTGCCCAGAAGATGCCTAAGGCACTGGTACTCCCATGCATCGGCGAATTACAGCCGGCTGCTTGACGTCGGACTCCGGTGGGAGGGTGGTCGCAAACCAGGCGAGCATTAGCCCTACCACAAGGGAAGAATTGGCCAATTAAATAAGGTGTTGACTTTCCAGGATGCGCCGAGCGCTCGGTTCAGTTGAGTAACTGGCGGAACAAACTGCGCTACACGAGGAGGCTTCTTCGTGCATTCCGAACATTTTTTTCAATATTTTCTACGTTTCGTAAGCAAGAAAATCATTTATAGCTAGTCGCTTTCTCGTCTTCTGTTGGACAAGTGCGTTACTCTTATTGGCAACAAATTTTCGCGCACGTGGTACCTACTAAAAGCTTACAAAAGGGGCACACATTTGCCTAATTTATTCCCTAGCGCCGTATAATGGTCGTGTCCTCGCCCTTTCGGGACAGGGAGGATGGTAAGGTACACACGAAGACATACCTAAATCAAGTTATTTATACACCATTCCGGTATAAGCTAAGGTCGCATTGTACTTATAGGCCTTTCCGTACAATGAAAAGTCTGTGTTAACTAGTTTGTATAGCAAGATATTTCAACGTATATATGAAGATAGGATCGATCAAATTATGCCTGGTAGGTTGTAATTTATTTAGGTTTAGAATAGATTAAAATAAACATTTGTTTTGCAAATATGAGTAATACATAACAGATGTTACAATACATTATAGCTCAGCCATATTTCATCATTTTTCATGCAACATTACCTAATATTATTAATATTCACTTAAGTTAAAGCAAAAGCCAGGTCCATTGATCTAGAGCAATTCAGGTTATATTGATATTCTTTTCTCTGATAAAACTCAGTTACACTGTAGTACGTTTTATTTTTTATCTATTAAAAATGTTCTTGAACTTTTCCCTCAAAATGAAGTACTAAACTAAGCGTTTCTCCCTTGAGGGTTTGTAGAACTTCCAGAACTTTGGTCCTTCCCCCTTTGCTTCGACCACGTACATACATTTTGTTTGGAAATTATTTAGTAGGTAATTTATCAGCAGATAATTTATCGGCAGCAGTGGATTAAAATAATTATTGTGGAACACAACTAGGCTCGCCTCTAACCACTACTACCACTAACTGAACCGATATAAACCGATGATAAATTGTGTTAGCTTAATTTACAAACATGTTCATTTAGTACTTACTCATTTTAATTTGAAATTATTAAATATCGAGTATGTTTTCATTTAACTTCAGTAACTTAGCATTTTCATTTCTTGTTTTAATGCTTTCGTAAGCTTTTATGTGAACACAATGTACTTATTAGGGTTGAAATGGGTCTACATGAAACAACACACTCCAATGATTTCAAAAGTAAGGATACGCCCGTCTGAACATTTTACATAGAAGTTCTTCGTTCGAAGTTCGCGCGCACCACTGTCAACTGAGTCGTGTTGGCCCTAAAACCGTCATTTTAGGGCCAGCGCGTTGGTGCCATTTAGTCGCGCCGTTAGCCCGGTCCTTACGCTAGTAATATATATGTCAATGACACACTCTTAAAAAAATAAATAAAAAGAAAACAAAAGAAAATCGAAAACAAACCAATTCCAAGTTCAATCATCATCATCTGCCTGCCTTTTCCCAACTAGTTTGGGGTCGGCTCCCAGTCTAACAGGATGCAGCTGAATACCAGTATTTTACATGGAGCTACTGCCCATCTGACCTCCATAACCCAGTTACTGGAAAAGAGTATTTCGGGCTTCTGACTAGCCGTAGCGACTGTAAAGATTTACGAATGACAACCGGGACCAACAACTTAACGTACCTTTCGAGTCACGGAGGGCACTCATTATGTAAAGGATGGTGACTCATCCACGAACTGACCGCGGCAAACGTAGCTTGACTTTCGATGCACCCGTGCGACTATTATAGCCATTCGAAGGAAAAAAAAGAAATCAATTTCCAAGTTCAAAATAGCACTAATTCAAAATTCGACCCTCGTGCCAAATTGAAACGTCACCGAGACACGGGTAGTCCTTTGTTATTATTGTTCTTGTTCGAACTACCCTCAATGGGGATAATTTATTCGCTTCGAAAATTCACTAATTGAGGAAACCACTGACTTTGGTGTCCTTAAAATGATCTGACTGAATTATTTTGGTAGAATCCAATAGTACTTGTGGTTACAACCACAAGTAATCACCACACACAGTAATCTTCCGCCAATTTAGCTACCAAGCTTGAATAAGCTTGGTAAAGGAACTGGTGGAAGGTTGAATCTTGTGGGCAAAAAGTAAACATGATTTTCAGATGGGACTGTCATTATTTTCAATTTAACTTAACAGACAATTGAGCTGCTGGGGAGTTTGTTGCGTCTATAGAGGTATGAGGAACAGGGTGAATAGTTCACTCATACTCTATAGAAAAGGCAGGATCCTCCGACCAGCCAGGGTGTTGTGTTGTGACAGAGAGGGTGTTGTGTCTGGCGGACAACTTCCTGATGATTCATGTCTATCTATGCTAGTTGCGCGGTAAACTCTGCTTGCGAGATGCAGGATTTCGCGTGACGTCAGTATGACGAGTTGTTCGCATGTGGCGTTGTAGATACCGCTACACGTCACTTCTTCTTTCAGATAAAGCAATAGGAAGTGGTGAAGGGCGGGCGTTTTGGGGGACTGTCTTATGTAATTTTGACGTTCAAAAACTGCCAATTCTCAGCATAATTTTAATAAATGACTTGTTTTATTTTGATTTTCAAAATTTTATGCAAGGTGGAGAGTAATGGTCAAAGAAAATATAAGCTAGAGTTTGGAGGAAATAAATGTTTGGTAAGTATATTTGTTTATAAACTTCTGTAAAAGTCCTCTGCTTGGTGAGGAATCGAATCCACTATTGACGGCAAGTTTACTGCAGCAATGTGTCAATGGGTTGGGCTTTTCCATCTAGAATTCTCAGTAACAGTCCGGTATCTGGATAATAATAATTTATAATTATTAATAATAATTATTGATAATTTGAATTTAAAAGATTTTTTGTCAGGACTCGCTTACATATTGTTTTCATCACTAATGTGGCTAATTGCTTAATGACATAAAATACAGCATGATTAAAAATAAAACGTATTTTCCTATTTCCAATTTTATATTTTTCGTAATGCTGCAATGTTTGTCAACGTTAGCGATTTAGTTTGTCGAGCGAAAACTAGGTCGCGCTTTTGTTCGTCGATCAAAAGTTTCGTCTTCGCATCATTTGTCGTAAAAACAATCAGTCGCACTATCGTACATCGAGCTGATGTGCTGTCGCACCACAGATGGTCGACATACCGTACTGTCTCCCTAACATTTGTCGCCTATTTGTTTATTGCAACTTTGAAGCGGAGTCGGATTTTGCCGGCAATAATCTCGCCCCCTATTAAAAATTACATAAACATAACTGGCGAAATGAAAGTGTTCTATGGGTATACCTCTGCAAAATCCTCCGGAGTATACAGACACGATGATAAGTCATGAGAATGGAATCCAATCTCGCACCAATAAATATTTAATATGACCTGCAGTGTTCTGGGGTTCTACTCGCGATTGGCGGTTGTATACAGACATATCTACGCCGTATAGGTATTAATCATCAATTTTCATGATTGCACCTACCACTGTTTGTCTTTGCATCACCCAAAAGTTGACTGGTAGAAAATGCCTATGGCATTAAGTCCGCCTCTGTACAGCTATCTGCTTGAAGTATTAAATAAATACATCAGATGAATAGTTACACACCGATTTCTCTCTTTCAGTCGTCAGTAATTTGACTTTTGATAGAAGAAGACAAAGCGTTGTGTAACTATACAGACGCTATACAACGTTTATTAGTCGTTTAGGAGTCTCTGTATATTGACATACTACAGAAATTGTAATGGAGCTCCTGCTGAAAGGCACAATAAGGAAAAGTAGAAGGAAGATGGTTTTTTTAATTCTGCATGAATGAGACGCACATTAGAGTCATAAGCATATTGCATGATCAGCCTATTATGTACCCACTGCTGGGACACAGGCCTCCTCTCTCATCTCTGTGAGAGTACGCCTTAATACACCACGCGGGTCCAGCGCGTGTTGGTATATGTCACGTATCTATGAATTTTTGGTTCTAGGACATACCACTTGTGCGGTATGTCCTAGAATAAAATAATCAAAGCCAAAAGCCTCGTATTCGATTATAAGAAAATTTAAAAAGTTTACAATATTGTCTATTGCTATTGTCAAGACTCAAATAGCAATAAACGGTACACATTTCCACCCGTCTAATCACAATCTCCCAGCAAATCACAAATCACCAGTGCTGACAAGCTACAAAGCGCTGTCCTCGCCCGATTTACTCGCTCCAGTGGCTCGCCAGTCGACGAGCGCGCTCGACCGGAATGAAGCTAAGGGCGAGTTTATAACAGAAAAATATGGAACGGCTGCCTTGAAATTTAAATTTAAATTTTCAACGACGTTCTTTTTGTTTTCTTTTTTTTATGTTGAATACTTTGCTGGATGATGGCGTTTAAAGAGGTTTTGTTTTAGAAATGGATGGTATAAAGGAATTGAAAATTATGACAGTTTAGTAGAAATTGGTGCGTCGAGAAGATAAATTAAAGAGTAGATTAATTTAAGCCTAATCTTATGAGATAAACTGCCGAAAATGGGCTTTCTTAATAGAACGTTTCAGGGAAAATATTGCCATAGATATTAACTCCAAGAAAACTGATGAGTTGATGCTAGTACTTTTATAAATCATCAGAGGGGTGCTCTTGCTTATATTAATTGATTATATTATGGCAAGATGTTGAAACAATTTCACTTTACCTTATCTGCAGTGTAGAAAATGCCCTCAGGAGCCTCTCTATGGTCTAGTGGCTGCCCAACGTGCTGCGAGTAATAATAGTGTTATGTGCTCGTAAGAACTAGAGAAAAAAAAAGTCAACGTATTTGGCACGTGTTACGGTCATAATGCCTCGTATGCGCAGGGATCCCGCGACACCCTCGGATGAGGAGATGTCGCCATGCAATCTGTGAATATCGACGATGATAAGGTCACCGACAACGCCACAATAGACATTTTCGCACATATTATGTTTGTCAGGCTGTCAATATGGAATTTACCCAGAAGTGATGGGCGTCTTCCTCGTACGCACACAGACAGTAGGATATCTAAATAACATGTATATTCATACGTAAGTACAGTCGAACCAACAATGTACATGTTTGGTATATTTGGTACCAAAATTTTTTTCCGCTGAAAAAACTGCTATTCTTAATTAATATTGCTATTCTTAATTCTATTCTTCTTATTCTATTCTTATACATTTTGACTATAAGAAGGTATTGCTCTTTTGTATTAGATAGATTTTTTTTTCTTAATTTTTGGTAACAGATTGCGCGTCGACGTCCGTTACATCATATACAAGGTGTAACAGAATAAACGCAAGTCCTGAAAGTAGTTTGTTCATAATTGATTACTGAATCAATTTCGGTAACATTTAAGATAGGTATTTTTTTTAAAATTATGTATTTTGCCATACTGATCGCCGATTGAGCCAAAGAAAATTAAATCTTATGTCAAGGCAATAAGACTCAATTTTGAATGCATAAAGTAATGATAGGGTCAACACAATTTACTTAATAAAAATAGTTAGCTTTAAAAAAAAATTGTTTTGATCATTGTATTATGCTTTTAACTCAATACTCTAATTGGGGTGTATGAGGTCTTGCGTTCATTATGTTACGCATTGTATACTCGTATGTACCCTGCAACTACTTCAACGGATTCAAAAAAATGTTGAGTGTGTTCAGTAGTCAATTCTTTTAAATCACCTCTCTTAATAAGTAACAAAAAGCTACGCACACAAAATCAAAATCAACATATTTTATTTCACATAAGCCTACATGGGCATTTATGAAACGTCAGAAGCTAGGTGCACGGTTCCAATTGGTCGTTTCCTATGGAGAAGAACCGGCAAGAAACTCCACGGTTACTCTTTTTGGCTTTTACAATATTTTCAAATTACAGTAGGTATGGGAGGATAGCGTAGGCCTGTCAACAAGTATCAGGTACTTGATAAAATAAAAAATGGTCTACAGATCTAAAGTCTACAAGGCCTACAAAGTCCTCAAATTTACAAAATAAGAATCTATCAAAAGGATAAATAAAAAATAAAAACCTAATAAAACTAGTGATATGATTCCCATTACCACCAACCAATAAAGAGATGAAAAATTTTAATTGTCTGTATATAATGTCAAGTAATAAAGAGATTATGTCAAAAAAGTATTTAAAAAAAAGTAAATAAAGTAGAGTAAATAAAAAATGAACATCGTAATTTGAGAGCAGTTAATAGACATTTAAATAGTTAAGCCGTTAATGAGGAGCCAGGGAAGCCACATGTGCAGAAGGAATTATTGCCAAACTACCTTGTCTTCAACATAGTCTTTGATCTTATAATATGCTTCTTTGATAAGGACACAATAAAATTAAACATTGACAGTGTCATCGTCATCTACCCTTTTCCCAACTATGTTAGTGTCGGCTTCCAGTCTAACCGGATGCAGCTGAATGCCAGTATTTTATATGAAGCGACTGCCTAAATGACCTGCCTATATGACAACCCAGATACTGGGTTACACGATACCCATGTAAAGACGAATAATAGCATAATATACTTTTTTTTTCGTTTCTATTTCTTCTTTACCACCTATAGGTGTATCTCTTAAAATATTTCGTGTATAAATAGATACACCTTATACATATATTGCCTGTACACTAAATAGCTTGTTCGACAGTACGTGTACATACATAGACATTGTATGTATGTATATCGTTTAAACAAACAGACAGCGTCGTTCGCAATGTGTTAATCAAAAGACAACACTGGATAGCAGCGTTTGCTGTTTCAAGCAAAAGATGTTTCATTCAATTGTTTTTTTAGGGTTCCGTACCTCAAAAGGAAAAAACGGAACCCTTATAGGATCACTTTGTTGTCCATCTGCCTGTCTGTCAAGGCCTTTTATCTCGAGAACCAGTGGCGGCACCGAGTTGAAATTAAAACCATATACTCAAGTCGACAGTCCTTTGAAGCTGTGAAAAAATCAAACTTGTAAGTTAACGTGGAAAAAAGATACGGCCGTTTATGCCGCAAAAAAGTATATTTCGACATTCGCAAGGGAATCAAAATTTATAGGGTACTTCCCTTTGACCTAGAATCATGAAATTTGGCAAGAAGCAATTTCATGTAGCACAAGTAAAGGACAAAATCCGAAAACCGTAAATTTACATACCTAAGTTACATACTAAAGTTACATACTAAAGTTACATACTAAAGTTACATACTAAAGTTACATACTAAAGTTACATACTAAAGTTACATACCTACAAATTTGTACGCACTACTACTACTACTATTTGACTCGCACTTGACCGGTTTTTTCATACTAGAAGAAACTGCTTGTAAAATATTTATATTGTACATTTCATGTGCAATGGGGGCTTTATTGCTTCAACTAAATACCAACGTTCTAAAAAGATAGTGATGACGATATTTTCACACTATCAATCTCAATCTGAATCATTTTGAAGGATATTGCTAATCCATTGCTTCATATGTTCGAAAAATGTGTCTGCTCAACAACGTAAATAACGCAATGAATGTTGATGCACTGTCTAAATGAAAGCCATTGCTACTGTTAGTGTGTTACGCAACCCACAGATGCACAGATGTATGAATATAAACGAAGCAACTTACATACTCCGTGTGAGTAAGGGTCGTAGCTTTGGAGAGCAGTGGTGGCGAGTTGTATGGTCGTAGGTTCGAACCCAGAGAGGCGCTTTACTTTGTGTAAATTATTTCATCACCATTGCTCTCAAAACGGTGAAGGAAAACATCGTGAGGAAACCGGCATGACCTAGAACCAAAAAAATTCGAAGACATATGACAACCCGCACTGGGCCTGCGTGGAGGATTACGGCCCACTCCCTCTCACTGAGAGGAGGCCTGTGTCCCAGCAGTGGGAACATTATAGGCTGATTATGTATGTTATGTAAGGGTCGTAGAAGGTGGCGTCCTTTAGTTTCTCCCTACCCTCACGAGAAGAATGCGTGAGTAAAAATCTTAATAAAGTATTGTATTATTTTATTTATTGTGAATGTGAAGACGATGTGGGTCATACATTTTGTATATTTTTTTTTTATTATTCTCTCTTTCTGTTAAGTACTTTTTTTTTTTCAAGGTCTGGCAGTTTGAGTAATTTATGTGGCCTACCCAAATGTCCTTTCTTTGGTATTGTTCGTCGAATCGTTGAGCTCCTTAAGTCTTGAGTTGAGCAGCACGATTGGACAGGTCCTCTCAATCTGTGTGGTTCATTCTTCAAAAGACCATCTCAGACATCGATCTACATGGTCTTCATATAACCTGACCAAGATTATGTCTGGACTTTAAAAGAGACTGTGACCTCTGAGTTTGTTTCGGCCTTTCTTCTCAGAGTAGTCAGATAGGAAACGCCGACCTCATCTAGTTTTAAAAAACATGATCCCACCAAAAACATTTTCATGTAAAATGTTGCCAAGATATCACATATGGCTCGCACTGCCAAAAAGTTATTAGATCTCATGTAGAGCCAAGCTTCTAACTCTACACGCCCTAACTTCACAAACTCTACACCTTAGTCAAAATATGAGGCTTGGCCGTTTCGTTACTACAAGAACTATTGTATAACAGAAAAGTAATGAACAGTGAATACATTTTTCACCTTACGCCTATGTGATAGTAGCGAAACGGCCAAGCCAAGCAAATTTTGTTTATCTGGTATAATCCAAACCCAAGTTAAGAAGGTTCAAAAATACGACGAAGTGCTTCGAGAAAAGGTAGGTAGTGCCCTTGCGCTTCGCTTGGCTCGTCTTGGCGGGGGCACTCCAGTGCCCCCAGATTGACGTGTAAAAGTGTTTGTACAAACCTACTTACAAAAATAAAATCATTTATCATTTAATCCGTCATAATAATCACTACGCTTGGAAATCAGATGTTATGTGGCACGCGCTTGATTGTTTCGTAAAATGTTACACTCAAGACTGATAGATGCACCATAAAAGCTTAAAATTAAGACAAAGTTGTAATGCCCATAAAAATCACAAGAGACATAATCATTTAAACCTTTATCTCATCTTTTACTCAATGTCAACTCGATCTTTCTTTACTCGTGTAACGTTTTATCCTAGAGCGCCTGAGACAGCTTGTCGCCTTGCGGTTGTTCGTGAGACGATTACTAAAGAATCTCATTGAATATTGATTTATAGAATAACTAGCTGCGCCCCGCGATTTCACCCGCATAAGTTTCGATCCCGTGGGAATATCGCGACAAAAAGTAGCCTATTTATGTTAATCCAGGGTGTCTGCTATAAAAGATTTATTGACAGCAATTTTGGATCTCACTCGAGTCATATCTTTTATTCGGAAACGTCTACACAATGTCGACTCGATCTTTCTCGTTATCCTAGATAATCTCAGACGGCGCGTCGCCTTTCATCTTAACATGGAACGGTTACGAAGGACGTACCTACTCGTAGGAGATAAAAGGAGGTGTTATATTTATATTGTTCTTTGAGGCAAAGTTTTTATAGAGACCATTGACTCAATGACGCGCTACATTCGGACTTGTTGCCGATCACATCCGAATGTAGGGCGGTGTCGGTTACTGTAACAGTGTCGTCGCGAGTTCAATGGTTTTTTCCCATCTCAAAAAATGGCCAACGCGCCTAAAGAAGTTTTCTGAAATGATTACAATGGCAGGGAGTACAAGTGACTCTGTTTTTAGACCCGTTTTAATACACTGTTCAGACGGTGCATCTTGAATAGGTAATATTATTAATCAGAAATTCAATCCCTCATGCCTAACATCGGAGCTTTACCTCTATAATCACTAAGCCCTTGAGGCAATTTATTTTACTATACGTTCCAAAACCCTAAATTTTATAACTTTAAAATCCCTTGATCCAGCTTAGGCATGAACACCCAACGGTCACCAAACAATATTATTAATAAAGTTCATTATTAAACTATTATTTGTACACAACTTTAGATATTATTCTCGACCCTCGTAACTTTTGAACATTATGGACTACTAAAGGACAATTTTCCCGATTGCCTTATCAAATATCTGTTTAAATTTTCATCATACTTTGCTCGTCCTAATATCAAGAAAATGCTAGCTTACATTGATAAAGTACGGACGCCAGCACATCAAGCTACCCGAAACTGTCAAATTTTCCCAATCAACTTTGAACCTTATACGTTAGCGATAAAGTTGAAAATCTATTAAAGAAATTTGACAGATTGTAGTAGCTTGATGTGCTGGCAGTCTGTACATAAACAAACAGACTCCTAAAGTTGGTTTAAAGTATTAAGAAACGACAAACTTTTTAAGAGTATCGTAATTCGTCTTACAGAGAGGAGGCCTGAGTCTAAGGCTTTTCAAGTTTATGATTTCAAAAAGCTTAAAATAACGCAATGGAAATATCACATAGAGTAAGTCTACTTTTATAACTGAGGAATGAAGAGACAAGAAAATGCTTAGATGGTTTAGTCGTGTTGTGAGATTGAATAAAAGGCGACTTACAAATGGTACAAGTCACAGTTATTTTATTTATTTATTCTTTAATTAAAACGGTTTACAACCAATCACAGAAATTGAAGACAGTTTACACACACATAAAACATTAAAATATGAAATCAAGTAAAAAGTTATCAACACTTTCATACATCCCTCTCACAGTACTTCTGACATGCCGACAAAATCTTTGTCCATTCGTCCGCAAACAGACCGTTTGTTGGTTTGTCCAAGAGATCATTAAGTGCGGCCAGAGTACGTGGTACTGGGGACTTAGCACGAGCAACTATGCGACATGGAGGTACAGCAAACAGCCTGTGCTTTCTGCCGCGGCAGTAGTTGTCTGGCACAAAGAAGCGAGCCAGCATAGCATGAAGATCAGGCGCGTCAATAGTGCCACGGAGCATCTTACAGGCTATGGTGAGCTGGTCTTTTGCTCGCCTTTCCTCTAACGAGTTATATCCGAGGCATCCCAGTAGAAATTTAGTCAAATAGAGGTATGGATTATAGCCGTGTTTACGACTCTCCGTGTCTCCTCTTGGCGTTTCCACATATGAGTGGAAACGCCAAGAGGAGACGCCCTAACTAAAAGGACATACCTTATTGGTGATGTTCTTCAGAAAGGTCAGGTGCGTAGTACTCGCAACTGACCAGAGGGGCAATTCTCGTAATTTCAAAGAACGTTCTAAGTCTGATATCAGTCTTATTCTGTCAAAAACACCTCTAATTGTCTTTGACAGACGACTAAAAAAATTTTGACATTTGTTTGTCGCCGAGATGAAGCTGCGACTAGACAGGTGGCGTTCTGTAGGTTTTGCCCTATTATAAGGCGTGAGTATGTTCTCTAATATTGATACAAGGTAATAAAAAAAAAACTCATCAAAATTAAAATCAAAATATTTGGTCGCATAAAATGGGTGTAGATGCATAGATGTTACGCATTTCATGCCGAGTTAAGAAGATTAACCAATCAACAAGGCAAAAGAAAACAACGAAATTTACCCGGTTTATTTACTAGGCAACCGACCGCGCTGCCCGTCTGGCCAAACACTGTGAGTTGCCAGATGCCAGATTTGGCTGCTTGGCGCGGGGCGGGCGCGGCGTGGCGAACTTAAACATATGAACTTCCTTTGAGTGTTCATAGTGGGCACCCGGGCGCGGTGAGCGGCGCGGGCTGCTCGGCGCGGGGAGCGCGTGGGCAACTCACGCCATAGCTCGTCCATACAAGTGGCCGCAGCGGGTGCACGGCGAAGGCGCGGGCGGCCTGCGCGGGCACCAGGGTTGGATGAAGAAGACTTATTTTTACTAGAAAAAAGCTCAAACTAGTTTGAGAACACCGGTCCCCACGCGGCCCGCCCGTGCACTCACTGCGGCCACTTGAACGAGCTATGGCGTGATTGCCCGCGCGCTCCCCGCGCCAAGCAGCCCGCGCCGCTCACCGCGCCCGCGTGCCCACTATGTAATGGACGCTCAAATGAAGGTCTTATGTTTGAGTACGCCGCGCCGCGCCCGCCCCGCGCCCGCGTTTGCAGTCTGGCCAAGCAGAAGGAGGCCCCAAAACCTATAAATAAATCTTATTCCACTACCCCAATCCAACCTCACCCTTATCTCTATGCCTAAGTACAACCGGATACTTACCTACTTTATCAAGGCGAGCAACAAAAGAGTTAATTAAAACCTCGCTTCCGAGTGCCTACGTGCTGAAAGATACACTGACCCAAATTCTGTTGTACGCACAACGTACGTGAAGATGCTATCACAACTTTGAGGTTGGAAACGATAAAAATGGGTAAGTTATAACAAAATCTGAGTAAAATAGACAGACAGTCTTTTGTTTTGTTGTTTTCCTTCTAAGGAAGGTGGTTATGAGATTTTCTTTGATTGGATAATTGAATAGTGGCCTAGCAATAAGTAGGTAGTGAATGTTACAATTTTTAGGGTTCCGTACCAAAATGGTAAAACGGAACCCTTATGGTGAGACTAAGTCTGTCTGTCTGTCACAGCTGGATATCTCAAGAACTACTAATGCTATCAACTTGAAATTTGGAAGTTTTAGATGACGTTTGCCCAACTATTTTGCAAATATGAAAGAAATAAATGTAATATATATGTATATTTTTTACAACAAGGACCGAAACGTCTGAAAAATAACAAACCATTCATCCAAATAGCTTAAGACCCATGGGGCTTAAGCGAAAGTGAAAAGCGGTTCTTGTCTCAGGAGACAAGAACCGCTTTTCACTTGCTAAATGTTTGCAAACCACCTATCCCTACTCAGCCCTTTGAGACAAAATAAACAGGAAGTATACAAACCTGCCTACTTATTTACATACTGGCTTCTGCCTGCGACTTCGTCCATTCTTGTTCCCCCGACCCACCCCGTCGCATCTCATCGCCTGCCCGCGCTATTACTTCGTTCTTGCTTAGCGTTTTTTTCTGACTTTTTTTTCTTTTTGCTCGGCTTCTAAGGGTCATAGCGTGATGTTAATTAGCCTATAGCCTTCCTCAAGAATTGGGCTATCAAATACAAAAAGATGTTTTCAAATCCGACTGGCAGTTCCAGAGATTACCCCAATTATTATTTACTAGCTTATGCCCGCGACTTCGTTCGCGTGAAATTTCACCCTCTTAGGGGTGGAATTTCGAAAAACCCTTTCTTAGTGGATACCTACTCTTCACAAAGAACACACCCTCCAAATTTCATGTCTCTAGGACCAGCGGTTTGGGCTATGTGTTGATATATCAACAATCAGTCAGTCAGTCAGTTTACCATTTTATATGTATAGTTTTATATGTATACAGTGATATCCATAATATAAATACTAGAAACACACACAAATATGTTGTACCTACAACCAGGCTCAAGAAAATAGGTGGCTCGTTCAGATGCCAATGTATACGCTTTTACAATAAACGACCAAGCCTAGTTCAAGATCTAAGCCTTAATAAATTCAAATCTTTCATTAAACGTAAGTTGTGCCAGAAAGCCTTTTATACCGTTAAAGATTATATTGAGGACAAAAAGGCTTGGGATTGAGCTGCTTCCAATTTCTGCATTTTGAATGATTTTTTTCTTTTTTACATACACATTGACATTGATGATTTTTTTTTTTAAAACAATGACATTTGCTTACTTTGTAAAGTATTATATTATTTTTTCATTGTGAATGTGAAGACGATGTGGGTCATTTTACATATATATATATTTTTATTATTCTCTCTGTTCTGTTAGTTTTTTTTCCATGGTCTGGCAGTTTGAGTAATTTATGTGGCCTACCCAAATGTCCTTTCTTTGGTATTGTTCGTCGAATCGTTGAGCTCCTTAAGTCTCGAGTTGAGCTGCACGATTTTTGACAAATGCGTGCACTGACTGGACAGGTCCTCTCAATCTGTGTGGTTCTTTCCTCAAAAGACCACCTCAGACATCGATCTACATGGTCTTCATATAACCTGACCAAGATTATGTCTGGACTTTAAAAGAGACTGTGACCTCTGAGTTTGTTTCGGCCTTTCTTCTCAGAGTAGTCAGATAGGAAACGCCGACTTCATCTAGTTTAAAAAAAACCATGATTGACGTGTAAAAGTGTTTGTACAAACCTACTTACAAAAAAAAAAAAAAAAAATCATTTCATTTCATTTCAACTTACAAACTTTACCTCTTTATAATCTTAATCTAATTAAATAAAACTCAAAGGTGACTGACTGACTGACATAGTGATCTATCAACGCACAGCCCAAACCACTGGAGGGATCGGGCTGAAAGGACATTGTAAAAAATGGCCTATGAATCGGCACGTATGAAACCTTTAAAATAATTACTAGTTTTTATTATAATTTACATTACAATTATTACAATATAACGGACACTTCATAATTAAGAAAACATTTTAAAAAGTAATTCAGTTGGATCTTATTCCCCGGCGTCATTATTTTTTGTATCAATTTGACGTTTTGAACAGGTAAGGGTATTTTAGCTCATTCAGCCAAGTCTTTGCGCGCAGCGGAGTGTAATTACAAAACTCAACACCCTCAGCGCTTGATCTATGAATAATCTTTTTAGTTAAAAACAGAATAAAGAGCTTGAAAGCAGTGTGTAAAACGAGCTACATCGACACTGACAGTCGATGATTTGATAGATGACACTTTGACAATTGATAGTAATGACAGTCGGTCTCTGCGTTCCGAGTTGGGAAATAATCGATTTGAGCGTGCTTCAATCCGTACCGAATTAGCGTGAGCGCGATAACGATGTCCCGTGAATCGTCATCGATGACGTCACGACATGTGCCATCTTGCGACGCCGACCATGCCTTTTAATAATATCACCGTGAGCGCTGTCAAAATTGACAGAGTGTGTGTGTGTAGATGTGTCAGAGTGTGTTTTGTTTTGAGTTGCATCATATCTTTAAATTAAACTAACGTGGCATTTTCGAAATTGTGCTTCTGACTGACAGTCGCCATCTAACCAAAAGAAGAAGAAATGTGGTGTTTACACAAAGAAATACTGTAATAATATCGTTTTGACATTAAGTAAGCACTGTGAACGCGTTCACGAGCGTTCCGAATTCTTGAATAGCTCTCAGCTGTCATAATCGTAATACTTAGACAAAGAAAAGTATAGACGGCGGGTAGCTCCATTTCATTTCCACAAGAAAAGAATATAGTATTGAGTTATTATAAGTAACAGAAATGGATAAAGCTATACTATTTCCGTCGTTCAGTGCGTGCCAGTTTTTTCAAGGCAGCTACATAAGTAGCCAATGTTAGTTAAGTTAGTTTTTTGTCTCATGTGTGGCCACGCTACCCGATGCTCTATAGCTTTCTTACTCTAAGTGGTAATATCTAAATCGGAAAGAAGTAAGACAAAGTAATATAAGTAGCTAAAACTATTTATTTGCATGCCTTAGTTAAGGTAGTTAGTACAGGATCATTTTATTAAACTTAACATCTGTAACTTGTACCTACTTTCTGTGAAAATAAAGAACTAAGTATTCTATTCTATTCTAACGCTTATGAGATGCTGTGAGTGCTGTGAGCGATTATATCCACAGAGCATGTAACACGTTTATTATAGCTAATTCGGAATGCGGCCTAAGAACGACGACTTGGCATTGTAATGTAATGAATGAACGTTAATTATAACCTCAAAATCCGAAAGTATTTTGGCTTTTTTACAATTCTCAGAAGTGTCCGTGATTTTAATTTAGTTTCAATCGAATATATGCATTATTTAGAACACAGAAAGTATATTCACGTTACTGCCGGTTCTTAGGCAAACGATGTATGGACGGCGAACAATCTCCTTTGCATGCAGGTAGATGTTATGACGTAGGCATCCGCTAAGAAAGGATTTTTCGAAATTCCACCCCTAAGAGGGTGAATGGGGGGAGGGTGAAATTTCACGCGGACGAAGTCGCGGGCGGAAGCTAGTATTAGTATAGACGAGTATATCTAGCTACTACCACAATATCTCACGCTCAGGTCAGGGCTAAATGTGTGAATTATTTAAATGACTTTCCCTGTATATACCACATTCTCTCAGTACCTATTGTGTTGTGGAGCTCAAAAGAAAGGTCGGTTAACCCGACTACACATGAAAACGGTGTTGGTGAACTTTCTACCAGCTGCAGGTGCGAGAGAGATAAGCCAGTCTATGCAGGTAATGTTTAAGTGAATTTGAAATACCTATACTACACACACACACCACCACACACTACCTACACACATTGTATTATCACACTAATTTTATAAATGCGAAAGTTTGTGGGGGTGTGTGTGTGTGTGTGTTTATGTTTGTTACTTCTTCACGCTCAAACGGCGGACCGATTTTGCTAAAATTTTGTATGGAGGTAGCTGACACCCTGGATTAACATATAGGCTACTTTTTATCCCGATATTCCCACGGGATCGACATTTACGCGGGTAAAACCGAGTGGCGCAGCTAGTTATAATATATGTGTTAGTCCGTAAGGTATTATATCTATGGGCCAAAGTAGCCTGAAAATAAAGGTATTATTATACTTTCATGGTACAGAGTCAGACAAATGTCTTAAGAGCGAACAGGGCGTGCGATTCTCCACACAAATGTATTCCCCTTTTTTTTCTTCCTGAATAATGCCTCTAGAGCAAATTTTTTTTTTTCATAAAATTAATGTCTACTGTAAACAAGTCCCTGTCATTTTCTTTTTTTCAGCAACTAATTAGTAAAGAAAATATGACCCTCTAATCTCTAAAAATTACAACAAGTACCCTATTTTTACCGCCGTGATTAGAGAACTACCAGACAAAAGACAAATTAGAAAGTTTTTAACATAAAAAAAAAAATATAGGAACCTAAACATACTCTTTCTTAAAATGTTAATGAAAACCTGCGGTGTAATAGCGTAATACCTACATCGCAATCCGATTTTGAATTAAATCCTAAACCATTGCTACGTAGGTTTGAAAAATTCGTCTGTTCGATAACGTAAACAACGCAATAGATGTTACCCACTCACGTGTACGCCGCCATAAACTAACGCAACCTAAAATATTCCATTTTGACATCTGGATAAAACTCACGTAACAAAACTGCGACAGCAAGCCCCTCAGTATTTATTTTTTTGTAATTTTGTCTATGGGAGTATTGCTTGCGTTCCATTTTCTTTAGTCGAGTGGTTAGATGTAGTACATGTGTGCCAAAAACCGTGAGTTCGTAGCAGCATTACGAAATTAGTTATCTGTAGTTGAAAATCATAAAAAAAACAACCATGGTAGGACCTGACCATGTTTGCTAATTCTAATTTATTGTTTAATAATCTATAATATTTTTAATGTATTAACATTACATTTATTTTAAGTGACATTGTACTTTATTTTATTAATATTTGCATGCCAATTTTTAACGTGATGATCTGCGTTATCTCTACTTTCAACACCTCTTGCATGCTAACAATTTGTGTTGTATGTATTGTACTCATGTTTGAGCAAATAAATGATTATCTTATCTTATCTTATCTCATTTATTTTTGTCAGAAGCAAAACTACCAACAAGAAACATGAATCTGTCTTAATTTAAACTAGTAAGAGAAACATCTACATTTTGTACATAATTGATACATCGTATGAGAGTTCGTCGCAGTCAGACTTGTGACTCGGTTTGTATGAAGCAAGTTTGGATTCGGTACCTAACTATTGTTAGGAAGTTCAGTGACTTATGTACGGGAAAATTAGTTTTTCAGGCGAAAAAACTTGGTCCGGATGGAAAAACTGTTGACGCAATGAGACTTATGAATAGTCTAGGAAATCGTTTGCTAGTTTTTGGGGTTTCGTACCCAAAGAGTGCTAATGGGACCCTAAGGCTGACTATCCACCAGAGATAAGCGAGGATGCGTAGCGAGGGATGTGCGTCAAACTAACCAATAGGTACCAACGCTAACTTAGTTCAAGCAATAAAAATGAAGCGATGTTATTTGTTGGTTTCACACACATCCCTCGCTACGCATCCTCGCTCATTTCTGGTGGTAAGGCAGCCTAATACTTAGCCTCCGCTGTCCGTCCGTCTGTCTAAAACCGCGAGGCGCAGCTAGTAAATATAATGCCAAATCGTATTACGTAAATTCATCGCGTGTACTATAGAATGATTTACAGCAAAATGAAAACAAACATTTAAAATGTAATTAAGAACAAAACTGCTGAAACAGCTTGTAAAACAAATAAAACTGATTCACACAACAAATATTGTGGAACAACACGAAGCATTTTGCAACACAACCTAGTTTTAAAATCAAATATGGCACCGGGCGGCGTGGTAAAAATTCGATTTAATTCGTCCAGTTTGTTCCTGGTCCGTTGTTTAAATCAGATTTGTTCTGTCCGAGTTGGTTTGTTGCTCTTAAACTGTAATGGAATGTGAAAAATGTGATTTTTTTTGGCTGCAGATGGGCCTAATAAAGATATTCAATGTGTAACTGAATTAATACACATTACGAAAGCAGTTTATTCAGAATCGTTTACTGAATCGATTACTATGATTTTTTATTGATGTAATGTAAAAGAAACCTACTACGCTAGACCCTGATACCTACGTGTGCGACTGTGTGCATGGGTAAATTTGTAATGTGGACACTATTTTCTGCCAGAATCAGTAAACCAAATTTAATAAAAAAAAACAATATTTTAAATACATAAGAAAGTGTGTCTGTCTGTCTGTCGGTAGAAGTAACAGACAGCTGTCTGTCTGTTACCTCTTCGCGCTTAAACCGCGGAACCGATTTAGATGAAATTTGGTATAGAGATAGTTTGAGTCCCGGGAAAGGACATAGGATAGTTTTTATTTTCAAGAAATAATTGCCATATAAAAAAGCCTCAAAAAATAGCCTGCTTCAATAAAAAATTTACAAGTAATAAAATATGTTTCACTACGATTTTTTCAAACAAAACAATACGCAGCCTCTCCGAATAAAAATATAAATAACTAAAACAACTGCAAATGAAAATACAATACAATAAAAAAATCAGCACTTATAAATTCTCCAGGCATTCGGACTGAAACTAAATTCGGTCTGTCTAACTCATCAGCCAGACTGAATTTAAACAGAGAATGTTTTTAGCTTGCAAATAAACTGGCCTAAAATAATCAGACAGCTTTCATTACGTTACCATTAGGTACCACTCTAGTCTAAGTGACAGATGCTAATTCTGTTCGTATTATACTTTTTAGACCGTACACTGGGTAATTTGAATTCTTTATTTTAGTGAAACTATTTATTTACTTAATCAAGACCATATTTACATAATATAAGCTAACATTCAAATAATATGTACAGTCAGCAAAGGAGATAAGTATACAGGAGCGTCGGATATAGTTGAAGTTTACTAAGAAACCGATGTATGTTCTCGAATAAAATTTAATTTTATTAATAGAAAACAAACAGCTCATTTATAAAATTTAATTTCAGTCAAAAAATTCGTCCGCATCGCTGGCAACAGGAACAGTGCCCAAAAGGCGGGCAGCATTGCCACGTTGTATGGCGATGCTAATTTATAGGCCAGCGCTCTGGTCACGTGAAGAGTCGACAAACCAAGAAGAAGATATCTCGAAAAACCAAGTGGGCACTCGAACTCCGGCGGCCATGGGGCTAACGGTCATGGGGCCGCTATGAGCCGCGGCTCGAACATAACTCCCAATCAGATTAGAATTGTTTTTGTTAATTTAATTAGTGGTTTTGTTTATGTGTTGTTCATTAATTTGGAAATAGAAGACAATATGAATCTGTTCACACGTCATGTTGTAACGACAAAATAATCGTTATTATCAAAACTAAAGACATTTTTTCATTTAAAACACATTTCACATTTCTTTTTGAATTTCTTATCTTAGAAAAGTCTACAACAATATAAATGCCTGTTCAAATCGGAACAACCTATAACTCTTCAATTTTCTTTCGTCCAATTTTTCTTCTTAAAATGAAGGATGAAAAAGCTATTTTACTAAAAGATTCTGGATTTTTGTCTCAGTTCCAATAAATTGGGTATTATTTAAAAAACTCGAGGACAGAACCGAAAGGGTTGCAATCTTTTACTAGCCAATGCCATGACATTGATTTTGTGGATTTTTTTTATGTTTTGTTCTTCTCTTATTCATTACTAGCTTCTGCCCGCGACTTCGTCCGCGTGAAATTGCACCCTCTCCCCATTCACCCCCTTAGGGGTTGAATTTCTAAAAATCCTTCCTTATTCCTTGTCTACATTATAAAGGGAACCTCTGTGCAAAATTTCAGCTTTCTAGGTCCAAGGGTTTGGGCTGGGCGTTGATGAGCCAGTCAATCAGTCAGTCAGGACTTTTCTTTTTATTTATATATATAGATAAGCTTCTTCCTGCGACTTCTTTCTTCTTCTTTATATCATAAAGCTGTGCCCCGTTACTTGGTTTTAGCTTAGCGTTCTGTCTGACCTTTTATTTTTTGCTCGGCTCATACCGTGATGTTAAATAGCCTATAAACTTCCTCAAAAATTGGGCTATCAAATGCAATAATATTTTAAAATACACACATCAAAAGTGTCTAGGGATCAAGCATTTTTATGCGGATTTCTTGAGATTGAGATGTGGCTTTGTAATAAATTTATGATTTTATAAATTTATATGGATCCTTTTTGGTGCATTTCATAATTTGAATCAGGAACTGTGAATCAAATTCGAGTAAAAGATGAAAATCAGCTGTCAATATTTTCCCTATAAAAACATACAACGCATTGAAGACATTATTAGTGCTACTGTTTCCCTACTACTGATTAAAACCAACGTTATTATGGAGCGGCGACGTCATTTAAGCAGGGAAGAAATGCTCAGAGCCGTGGGAATGATAGAAGCTGGTTCCCGGCAACGTACTGTGGCTTTAGCTCTGAATACAAGTCAGAGTGTTATCAGTCGACTTTGGACACGTTACCGAAGCACTGGTACCGTGGCTGAGCGCCATGGAGGACGGTATCGCTGCACCACACGGAGACAAGACCGATACATTCAAATCTTAACTCGAAGAGCTCCAACAATAACCGCCATGATGTTAGCCGTGAGGCTTCATCACTCTTCAGGGAACTTAATTAGCGACCAAACAGTCAGAAACCGCTTGCATGAAGTGAACCTTCATTCCCGAAGACCGCTACGGGTCGGGTGTCACCATTGCCATGATCGCCCAGAGGACACGGTGGAGCACACGGTGGAGGTCTGCCCCGCTTGGGCGGAGCACCGCCGTGTCCTCGTAGAGGCGATCGGCAGCGGCGGCGACCTCTCGCGCCCGGCCCTGGTGCAAGCCATGGTCCGGGGCGAGAGGGAGTGGGAGGCAGTCACCTCCTTCTGCGAAGCAGTCATGCTAGCGAAGGAGGTGGCGGGACGGCTCAGGGAGAGAGCCTCCCGTCCCAGCCGCCGCGGGAGACGCTCCGGGCGTCGGGAGCCGCGCGACGACTCCCGGCCACCGTAGGCGCGGGCCTGCGGGCGGAGAGTAATGGGTAGCTCACCGTCCGATCAGGACCAGGCCCGTGCCGGACGGCGCGTACGTGTTCCAGGCGCGCCTCAAAGAGATGTCAGCATCGAGGAGGGGCCCCATAGGGCCGAAGCCTGCCGGGTCAGCGGGATTGTCCGAAAGGGTTACCGCTGGCCCGGAACATAAAGGGCTAAGGAAGGAACACGGGTGGGTTTTAGTCAGTAAGAGTCTGACACTCCCTTCCGCTCCACCCAGAGCGGGAGGGGTCATTTGATGATTTCCCATCCGCAAAAAAAAAAAAAAAAAAAAAAAAGACCGCTACGGGTACCACCTATAGCAATGCACAATCGTAGGATTCGATATCAATGGGCTCTTGAACACAGAAATTGGGCAGAAGAACAATGGCGTTTCGTGTGCTTTTCTGATGAGTCTCGTTTTGGTATGAGACCGGATACAAGACGTATACGACACTGGAGAACCCCTGGACGCCAACAGCGATTAAAATCCTGCCAGGAAGTCCATCCTTATAGTGGTGGAACCATCATGGTATGGGCGGGTATTTGGATCGGCGAAATATGTTGATCCCTAGACACTTTTGATTTGTGTAGTTCCGGAGGTTAGCGCGTTCAAACAAACGAACTCTTCAGCTTTAATATTAGTATTTGTCAACAAAAATGGTAAAAAAAGTGACAATTTCAACACATAACACCGCCATCTCTCACCTACCGCTTTAGAAGAGATCTAAGTTTCACAGTAAAGAGACCTAATCCGATCAACGTCCAGGACGATGACTGGCCCGTCTACCTAACGCAATCCCTAATTCAATCCCTACAACACTAACGAGGGCAGATACCCTGTTGAACGGTGGAGTGTGTATAATTTGTATGGCATGTCGAGTAGTATGATAAAGTTAGGGGTAAAAATAAGCGATGCTCGTTTTTTTTTAAATGGTTTAATGAGTAAAAACTAGCCTTTTAATTAAGTTGAAAAATAAGTATTGTTACTTTGGAACTGGTGTTAGTTTGTGAACTGACACTTATTCAAATTTCTTTATCAAAAACTAGCTGAACGGCGAACTTCGTACCGCCTCAATTTTTTTGTTATTTTTCCTAGTTTTAAAATTATTCTGCTATTCGTGGCAAAGACAAATCCAACAAATAAAATATCATAAGAATCGGTCCAGCCGTTCTTGATTTATAAATGGTGTAACTAACCCGAATTTGTTTTATATTAAGAAGACTAGCTGCAAGTTTGTGCACTCACAAACTTTCGCCTTTATAATATTAGTGTGATAACACTAAAGGACATGACCACTTTTTCACCTTTTTTTTACCAAATCCTTCTGTCGCCTCAACATACCTAATTACAAAATCACATTTTCATTTATTCTCCCACTCCCCTAAAAAATAAAATCAGTTTTGTGAATAATTTACATTCAAACTCGTCCTTTTATAACTTTATTTATGTATGTTGTTGTTGTAACGACTTCAGAGCTCAATGGTTCGAAACGGCGTTATTTTTCGTCCTCTCTGCTCGATATTTATTTCCTATTTGTGGCGTACCAACAAATTATACCGAGGAAAATATATTATCATGATATTCCGGTCTATCTGTGATGTATATAGGTGTGACGTTACTGGGTTGTGATGGATCTAAGTGGGCTCAATCAAATGGATGTGTAGTGGATAATTGTGTGAAAAATAATTCTTTATAACGAGAATTTTGTGATAGATAAACAGCGTGGCGCTTTAACGGTGACATTCATTTAACACGCATACAGTTTCACATTTTCTTTTTATGAATATATTAGCAGCGCCCCGCGGTTTCACGCGGATAAGTGTCGATCCCGTGGGAATATCAGGATAAAAATATCTAAATATCCTATCCTATGTCCTTTCCCGAGACTCAAACAATCTCTATACCAAATTTCATCTAAATCGGTTCAGCGGTTTAAGTATAAAGAGGTAACAGACAGACACACTTTCCCATTTGTAATATGAGTATAATGGATTTTAATTTTATTAAAAGTTATTATTTATTTATTCATTTAACATTATCTAAAACAGCATCTTGGAGCAATCTGTAATTAAAGAACTGTAGCCCAGGGGTCATTTGCCGGAGTCACGGATCATAACATCGCATCAATGACGTTAAAAGGAATAACGTGCAAAGAGTAGGTGAATTGGAGTCAAGCTTTGCAAACGCTGGATTGCCAGTGACATTGTCTATCTCCTAAACCCTTAATAATAAAACCAACATGAATAAATACATAACTATCATACTGCAAATACATGCCCCGGTTAGACAAACAAAGAAAATCGATGAAGGCTAAACCTTTTATTGCTCTTTAACATATGACATTTGGAATACCTTGCTCCATATACTTCAAGAGCACATGAAAGAATAATAACGTCAATAGCTTACCGATCAGTACGTCCGTTTTATAAAGTCATGTACTTTATCGAACCTCAAATATTTCCCCATTCTGCTTTCCTAAAAATGTTGAACACTACTGTAGATAATGAATGCGCGCCTCTTTTTGTGAACCTCAAATATATCCTATTTTGGGGTCCATAAAATAGGTACTAAATAGCCAACAGCAACTCAAATAAAGCACTCGCCGGCCGCTTCGACGGTACCGCTCGCATAGCTCGCTCGGCTCGCGCGGGGGGTACCTTAGCTCAGTTACTGCGCGCAACTGAGAAAAGGTCAGAAAGTTAAAAAGAAGCTCAATTATTTTAAAAAGTGTGCATCATTCGATGCACCAACAGTTTTTAGAGATTCATTTATTCAAAAAACCTAGGTACATCAGTAGAAGGTCAACATGTTTTTAGAGGATCAGTTTAATATTTCTCACCTTTTAATGATTTTTTATGTATGGAGTTTGAAATACTTTGTTCCATAATCATCATCTGCCTAGCCTTTACCCAACTATATTGGGGTCGGCTTCCAGTCTAACTGGATGCAGCTGAATACCAGTATTTTTCATGGAGCGACTGCCTATCTGACTTCCACAACCCAGTTACTGGGTAATACGATACCCCGATACGACTTTTGGGCTTCTGACTACCCGTAACGACTGTTAAATATATTTCTTTAATAACAGCCCTTTCATTTTGACAATTCACCAATATCATAGCGTTATATGCAGTCGAGCTGACGAATTTTTCAAATATAACGAAGCAATGCACTATTTTTTGCATTCTCTAAGCGAAATTTATGGTAAGTGTTACACAACAGGGGTGCTGTATACCTATATATTTGTTCGATTGTACATTCCTTACGGAGTATTAATAAAATGGATGGTGAGTGTTATGCAACAGGGGTGCTGTATACCTATATATTTGTTCGATTGTACATTCCTTACGGAGTATTAACAGGTTGCTAAGCACTTGTGAAGACGTCGTGACCCACTTTCTTAAGGGCAGGCGATTGATTTTTGGTTTAACAAGGTGTTTGCCTGTTTTGTTGGTAGTTATAATGATATGGGTTCAGCGGGTTGCCGAGTAGCGGTCGTTAAAGTCTTTGAAGCTGAATAAAGGTGTATTTAAGACGACTTGTTATTTGTCGAGCTTGATGGTTGCAAGGTTGTCAAACCAACAACCTAAAAAAAAAGTTTATTTTATGTACTTATGTTATTTTCTCTTCTACTTACACACGGTGTCTATGTCGCAGACGGATTGTAGAATCCGCTGTTTTACATAACCGCTAGCTGTTTTACAAAACAGCTCCGTTATGTAAAACATCGGAATGACGTTAAATAAATAAACCTTTAGTAAATATTATTTTCTCAGATTATGCCGCCAGCCTCTTGGGTATAGCACCAGTTGACAGCGATGCGGAGGAATTTTTCGACGCCATATTATAGTTTGTTAATTATGAATTGATTTGATAATGATTTTATTTAAATTATTTATAATTTTAAATTTAATTACCTATTACGAAACCAATAAAAGTAGATTTATGAATAAATTAAAAAGATGTTATTTAGAAATGTTATAAAGTGCTACCTAAGTCTAAAGTATGAATTTGTAAGTGAGTATAAAGACTCGTCAGACCCCACAGTCAAACCATTACTACGGTTTTTGGGGGTTAGTTTGTAACCTTTTTTTTTTGCATGATGTGAAATTATAATAAATAAATAAATAATATTAATATAAAAAATAATTTTATGTAAGTTACTTTAGAGAATTGGTTCGGCACCGATTACCATAAAGCACATTAGAATATAATGACACAACAATTACAATATACAAGCTAACACTAAAATTATTATTATACAAGTATATAATAAAAAAAATAAAGAAAAAGACAGGAGAATAATTAATAAAAAAATATTAAATTATATTATTTTATTATTAAATAATAATAAAATATAATTAATTTCTCATGCTGTACTTACACAGAAAATAAGTCAAATAACCCTCCTTTTGGGCTTCGCCGCAGTCGGGTAATAAAGTACAAAGGCGCAGTTAGTACCTACCTTTGTGCTTCACTTACAAAAGCAATTTCCTTTCAAACTGAACCTTTCTTACCCAAGACCTGCAGTAAACTATTCTCTTTTCAATTAATTCAGATACCTCCTCACCTCCTTCCTCTACTCTTTAGGTAACAAAATATTTATACAGCGAACCTCTTTTGTATTTATTAGTTTATAATTAGTTTGAACGGTATGAGTAAAGTTTTACAAATAACTCAGGCATGTGAGAATTTAACGGGTAACAACCGAGAGTTTCATTATTATTATTATAAAAGAATTTAGGCATCCGTAAGAGGGTTTCTACTAAAGTAAAAACAAACTTTCAGAAAAAATTACTTCAGTATCGAATTAAATTCCGAAAATGTAACAAAATCCATATAATGCTTAGCATAAGCATTATCAGCCTATAATGTTCCCACTGCTGGGACACAGGCCTCCTCTCTTCGAGAGGGAGTGGGCTGTAATCTACCACGCGGGCCCAGTGTGGGTTGATAGATGACACATGTCTTCGAATTTTTGGTTCTAGGACATGCCGGTTTCCTCACGATGTTTTCCTTCACCGTTTTGAGAGCAGTGGTGATATAATGCTTAATATATGATTATACAGGCTGCTGACTCTTGCCGCAGTTGACCCGTGGATGGGTGACCATCTCTACATACCAAGACCCCTCCGTGCCTCGGAATGCACTTTAAGCCGTTGGTTCCGGCTGTCATTCGTGGATCTTTGATAGTCGTTGCGAGTCGTCAGAAATCCGAAAGTCTGACTACCAGTCTTACCAAGGGTATCGTATTACTCAGTAACTGGGTTGTAGAGGTCAGATAGGGAGTCGATCCATGTAAAATACTGGTAGTCAGCTGCAGCTGCTGTTGGGAAAAGGCTAGGCAGATGCCGATCTAATTATACAGATTAAGATCCACAGCTAAAAAAATCTGGCTTTTACATCTCATACCTTCTTGTACCTAAATATTGAGGTCGTCCCTTATGTTATACCTATACAGTCACACAGAAATGTGGGGACACCCCCTTTTTTTTTTTGCGGATGGGAAATCATCAAATGACCCCTCCCGCTCTGGGTGGAGCGGAAGCGAGTGTCAGACCCTGGGGACACCCCTGCCTTACCCTTCGGAGAATACAAGCGTGATTATAATGTTATGTTACAGAGTCGTAGTACGATTTTGCAAAAAAAAAAACCTCAACGTTTTTTCATAAAAAATGGCTGGACGAGCTGGACAAAACGAACGACCAGTGGTCCACTTTAGCCCTGGATCGAAAGAGTTGGAAGTCATGGGGAGAGGCCTTTGCCCAGCAGTGGGATGATGCAGGCTAACAGTAATTTATTTTTACAGCATAAAGATATCCTTTTTTTCCGCTTTCTACTAAAATCACCTAACAGATAAAAATAACTAACTTTAATCAGAGTGAAGCGAAAAATCAATGTTACTTAACTATTAACGCACAATGGCTGGGTAAAGTCATTTACTATTTATATTTAGAGGATAACACGCACGGGAAGTATTGTCTAGTGTTAGGGATTTGTTAATATTTAACGAGAGCCGGGCATTTCGTGAAATTATTGGTGATTGCTGTTTTTGGTAATGCTAATTAAGACGGCCAACTGTTTCTTGTAAAAGAATGGAGACTGTCTAAAAAAATTGCCTTTATTTATTTTAAATTGCACTACTAGATAAGGGCTGATTTTTTAATTAACCTATAAGTTTTATTCGAGGTTAAAAAATGATGTATGACAGTTTTTCTATGAAATAACTGTCAAAATTTCAAAATTATTCCTCGAATAAAATTATCAGATGATTGAAAAATCAGCCCTAAGTCTAAACCAGCTTTAGATTAGGTATCTATAATTAATTTGAGTAAAATTAAAGTCACTTGACTTCATAAAAATTGCTTTAAAGTTTATAATTAATAGGTAACCCTTAAATACATTAGAAAACGCAGGCATTTTAGTCACCTTTTTGTCTGATTTCAAGCTCGATAATTTTTGTTTCTTCTTATAAACATTATAAAATACAGACAATGTAGGTATTATACCCTTGTAATAATTACCCCTATTTTCTCAGGTTAACCGTAACATCCACTAGAATAGCCGTACCCTTCATATGTACATAGTATAAATATAAACAAGAGAAGGGAAACCCTCCCTTCTAATTAGTTCTAACCTAATTAGCGCGCCCTTCTTCGGCCGACCTTTAAGTATGACCAACAACGCTTTACTGGACGCCAAACAATTAAATATTAATTATAATTAAAAGTAATTACATTAATCACAGAAAAATCAACAAAGAAAATGAAATCAAACCTAAAATTTTATTCAAAATTAAATTGGTTTAATTTTTATAATTTCAAACTTACCTCGCTTTGATAGCAGGAGGTCGCGATCCAAATTCAAAATTCACAAATTCGATTGGTCCGCCCGCGGTCGGGTGGTGGTCGGGGAGTGAAAAGGTGGTAAGTACGATTGAGGGAGATTCGGAACGCGTGCGGCCAAGTCGGCTGCCCGTGGGACTATGCCGTGCGGCGTGAAGTAAGCCAACGGACTCTTGTACTGAACCACCGTACTCCGCGGCATATCAATAAGTTTTTTGGATTTACCGTTTGTTTGGGAGTCTTTTCTATGTAATTTTTATTTGGATGGATGTTTTCTTCTGATTTTTTTTTTGTATTATGCCTTATTTTAGCTAATATTTTTTGACAAAGGAATTTCTTGGTAGTCACGTATCGATATTAATTGGTAATCATGTTTCGATAAATAAAAATGTTGTTTTTATCTTACCTTGTTAAATCAGACTATGATACCCATCATGGATCGTCTTCATGGTCGCTAATAACCACTTACTGCTATCAAAGATTCGTCTAACAAGTGTGGTGATTATTTCAATATCTATTATCACCATTAATATTATTGGTGATTTAGAGTCTCACAGTCATTAAATAGAGGGGCTCGTGGCTGAGTAATAACAGCCGCACGGGTCGGATCAGGTTAAGCTACGCTTGCTGCGGTTGGTGCTTGGATGGGTGACCAACTTTACATACCGAGACCCCGTGCCTCGGAAAGCACGTTAAGCCGTTGGTCACGACTGTCATTCTTAGATCTTTGACAGTCGTTCCGGATCGTCAGAAGCCTGAAAGTCGGACTACCAGTCTTACCGAGGGTATCGTATTATCCGGTTACTGGGTTGTGGAGGTCAGATAGGCTGTCGCTCCATGCAAAATACTAGTATCCAGTCACACTAGAAGCCGACCCCAACATAGTTGGGAAAAGGCTGGGCAGATGATGAGGTCGTTTAAAAAAAAATAAGGTGAAAAGGACAATTTTCAGTCAGATATATTTTTATTTCGCACCTCGTTTGTTATTGTCACGTTAATAGAATTAAACAAGTTGTATGTAAATGCTTGGAACCTAATGGCAATAATGGATATTAAAAGGTTTTACATAAAATACATTTATTGTGAATACAATTTGTGAGTACTTTGGGAACGAAATTAGATTTCATTTCTCTTAGGAGATGAGTTTTTTTTTTTGTATTTTGTTGAATAATACAGTTATTAAAAAACTTGGACGAGAATCGATCTGAAGGCTAATTCCAGTTATTAAAAACGTTCAAAATCTAATCACAATCTCATCTCAGCGACAATCAATGTCTGAAATAGGCTATTTGACTGGTTTCTGATAAACATCTCAGATTATTTAATGGTGTCTAACGAGCCCACAAAAACCTATTACTTCAAATTGCATAATGTATTTCTTTTAAAAAATAGTAAATAAAAATGTACTGTTTAAATAAGCCGCCAAAACGCTATCGTTAACAATATGGCGTCGTGACGTCACGATTCACGTAAACAAACGTTGAAACGGTCGAGATACTAGACAAAAGTCACCTGTTCTGTCAACAATAGACAGAAATTTACTAAATTATGACGTCATCTTAAGTTCAGCCAATCCAGACCGTTTTCGATTACGTGGCGCCAGATTTAAAAAGATGAAGTTTTTTCGGGATTTTTTTTATAAATAATACATTGTTTTGTAGTAAAATTAATGCAAATCGATTTTAAAAGCGATAATCTATACGAGTGTCAATAATTATGACCTTATTTTTTACATTGTCAAATAGCCTATTCTGTAAATACATATTTGTTACGACCGCGAATCATATTTTAATCAACGTACAGCTTACATACTGACCAGCAAATTGCAAAAAACGTAAAAAAAATTGAATTTCGCGGGCTACTTTAGCGCTTCCCCTTAACCAGATCTCGACCTGTGTGGCTAAGCCACAAGCCCCTCTTTAAATAAGTTAATACTGTTTATACTTTTAAAAACGACTATACAAAGACAAATAACAACTGTGCATCCTCAGGGAATACTGTATCCCACCAAAAACATTTTCATGTAAAATGTTGCCAAGACGAGACCACATATGGCTCGCACTGCCAAAAAGTTATCAGATCTCATGTAGAGCCAAGCTTCTAACTCTACACGCCCTAACTTCACAAACTTAGTCAAAATATGAGGCTTGGCCGTTTCGTTACTACAAAAACTATTGTATAACAGAAAAGTAATGAACAGTGAATAAATTTTTCACCTTACGCCCATGTGATGGTAGCATGTCTTGGCGGGGCATTCCCGTGCCCCCAGATTGTCACACACAGATACAGCCTAAATAAATTATAGGTAAAATCCAAACCTCTCTTCATTTATTCAACCCAATCGACCTAAACCGACTAACCCAGTTGACAAATCCATCCGCTATCGACGTAGAGTTAATTATAAATCGGATGGCGGTGGTCGACGATGCGTGCTTTCACCTCGCTGGCATTCAATCATTGATTTGAAAGCTGCCGGTCGATTCTGTAAAAATCTCACCGTGAAAACTTAGGTGAAGTGAGTTTGTTTTTGCTAGGAATTGACACTATTGACAGCTCACTCCACGCTCACTTCACCTAAGTTTTCACGGTGAGGTTTTTACAGAATAGCACCGCTGAAGGTGTAAGGTTCCTGCTTGTTTTTTGAAGGAGATTAGTTCTTTAGAGAGAAGGGTTAAGAATGATATGTTCAAGACATCCCGAGGTTTGAAAGGAAAAAGGGGAGGCCTTTGCCCAGCAGTGAGACACAAAATGGGCTAATAATAAAAAAAAATGAAAATGGAAAGAAAGCTTCTACTTTTCTCCCATAAGGGTTTATAAAACTTCTTGCACCGAGAAGTATAGTAACCACACTTAAAAAACCGGCCAAGTGCGTCTCGGACCACACACAATGAAGCGTTCCGTAGTTGAAATGAATTTATCCCGAGAACAAACTTAACATTGTAGTTGAAAAACATGTTCTCCCATACGTTCCAATTGAAAATGTAAGTTTGTACACTGAAAAAAATAAAACGTGACTTTTTACTGTTGTTGTACAGTAAAAAAAAAAACGGTACAGGAAACTTATTTTTATGTTAAAATAATTGATTACTAACCGTGAACTGAAATGGGCAAAAACAGTAAAGAGCTAAACAGTTATTTCAATTGCATGAACATTAAAGTTTACTGAAACAAACAGTTCCTTTCAAGTATTGCCATTTTCAGAGCTTTACTGATATCGTAGCAGTTATTTTTACTGCTTCTGAACAGTTATTGTAGCATACAGTAAAAGAGCTAAACAGTTATTTCAATTGTTTAAACATTAACGGTAACTAAAACAAGCAGTTTCTTTTAAGTATTGCCGTTTTCAGGCTTTACTGATATCGTAGGCAGTTATTTTTACTGCTTCTGAACAGTTTCTGTAGCATACAGTAAGGAGCTAAACAGTTAATATCAACTGTTTCAACATTAACGTCTACTGATACAAGCAGTTTCCTTTAAGTATTGCCGTGTTCAGACTTTACTGACATCGTAGCAGTTATATTTACTGCTTCTGAACAGTTTCTGTAGCATACGGTAAGGAGCTAAACAGTTAAAATGAATTGTTTGAACATTTAACTGTTACTGATACAAGCAGTTTTTTTAATTATTGCCGTGTTCAGGCTTTACTGATATCGTAGCAGTTATTTTTACTACTTCTGAACAGTTCCTGTAGCATACAGTAAGGAGCTAGACTGTTAAAATTAACTGTTTGAACATTTAACTGTTACTGATACAAGCAGTTTCTTTTAAGTATTGCCGTGTTGAGGCTTTACTGATATTGTAGCAGTTATTTTTACTGCTTCTGAACAGTTTCTGTAGCATACAGTAAGGAGCTAAACAGTTAACATCAATTGTTTGAACATTTAACAGTTACTGAAACAAGCAGTTTCTTTTAAGTATTGCCGTGTTCAGACTTTACTGATATCGTAGCAGTTATTTTTACTGCTTCTGAACAGTTTCTGTAGCATACAGTAAGGAGCTAAACAGTTAAAATTAACTGTTTGAACATTTAACTGTTACTGATACAAGCAGTTTTTTTAAGTATTGCCGTGTTGAGGCTTTACTGGTATCGTAGCAGTTATTTTTACTGCTTCTGAACAGTTTCTGTAGCATACAGCAAGGAGCTAAACAGTTAAAATTAACTGTTTGAACATTTAACTGTTACTGATACAAGCAGTTTTTTTAAGTATTGCCGTGTTCAGGCTTTACTGATGTCGTAGCAGTTATTTTTACTGCTTCTGAACCGTTCCTGTAGCATACAGTAAAGAGTTAAACAGTTAAAATCAACTGTTTGAAAATTTAAGTGTTACTGATACAAGCAGTTTCTTTTAAGTATTGCCGTATTGAAGCTTTACTGATATTGTAGCAGTTATTTTTACTGCGTCTGAACAGTTCCTGTAGCATACAGTAAGGAGCTAAACAGTTAATATCTATTGTTTGAACATTTAACAGTTACTGAAACAAGCAGTTTCTTTTAAGTATTTCCGTTTTCTGGCTTAACTGATATCGTAGCAATTATTTTTACTGCTTCTGAACAGATTTTATAGCTTACAGTAAGGAGCTAAACAGTTAATAGGTACTATCAAACTCAAACTCAAAAGCATTTATTTCAATTTGACCATTACGGCACTTTTGAATGTTAAAAATACAATAAAACAAAGCTACAGTCACAGTCACAACACAAGGCATAATAACTTGAGAAAGTACTGTAGTTGCCCTGGTTGCCCATTCCCTAGCGTAGATCTCTATGGAGAAGGAGAAACTCAATGGACACTCTTTTAAATCAAAATATTGTTACAAAACCAATACCTAATGTAACCATACCTATTATATTAAAGAAAATATTCTTACTTCTTGTATTAAGTATTAGAAATCCCACCAAAAACATTTTAATGTAAAATGTTGCCAAGACGAGACCACTTAAGGCTCGCACTGTCAAAAAGTTATAAGATCTCATGTAGAGCCAAGCTTCTGACTCTACACGCCCTAACTTCACAAACTCTACACCTTAGTCAAAATATGAGGCTTGGCCGTTTCGTTACTACAAGAACTATTGTTTATCAGAAAAGTAATGAACAGTGAATAAATTTTTCACCTTACGCCCATGTGATGGTAGCGAAACGGCCAAGCCACATATTTTGACTAAGGTGTACAGTTTGCCAAGCCAAGCTTCTGACTCTACACGCCCTAACTTCAGTTAGGGCGTGTAGAGTCAGAAGCTTGGCTCTACATGAGATCTGATAACTTTTTGACAGTGCGAGCCATATGTGGTCTCGTCTTGGCAACATTTTACATGAAAATGTTTTTGGTGGGATTTCACATCTTTTTGAAAGTTGCTTATGAAAAAAAAATTTTTTTTTGGGGCTTTAGTTATTTACTGAAAATCTTGAAATACGTATTTTATTATTTATAACAAGGAGTCCCTATATCAATTTTCAGAACTCTAGCATCAAAATTTGCGGAAGTCTCGTACAAACTTCCATCCCCTATTTTAAGAGGTTGGAGGGTAAAAGTTCCAAGTTTCAGAGTTTTTTGTTGTTTGTGTACTATTACTAGCTTACATACCAAATTTCAGCTTTCTAGGACTTCAGGAAGACCCTTAGAATATTGATGATCATCAGTGAGTCAGTGAGTCAGTGACGAAATCGGGGTATTTTAGATATCAATAAAATCTTAAGTATAAGAGCTATGCAACTGAAACTTAATAAGTCAACAACTGACATCATATCCTGAAAATTTTGTTTATCTGGTATAATCCAAACCCAAGTTATGAAGGTTCAAAAATACGACGAAGTGCTTCGAGAAAAGGTAGGTAGTGCCCTTGCGCTTCGTTTGGCTCGTCTTGGCGGGGCACTCCCGTGCCCCCAGAGTCAGACCCCAGGCCCCAGATATACCTTTTCATTAGGTAATTACCTACCATAGGTAGGTACATGTACCTAGGTTACTAATACGCTGTAAATAGTTTTTATATTTTTAAGTACCTACCTACTGCAGCATAAAAATCCACTAGGTAGGTAGCTGTTGTCAGGTTGCAAATTGGGGGTAAGAAAACTGTACGTAACTATGTACCTACCTAACTATATATAAGTAGGTACCTATGTAATAGGTATTACCTGGTACCTAACTTAAAAGTGAGCGCGAGTGACGGCGGAGCACTGATATTACTTATCTGTCTACCCCACGGAATAGATAAATAAGGTACCTTATTTATCTCTTCCGTGGTCTACCCGATGCATCTCTAGATTTATCAGACTCTGCTAGGTTAGTACATATTTGGCATTTTAGGTAGGTACCTCTAAAGGCTATATACTTACTTAGATATCAGACCCTACTCTTTCTTATACCTACCTATGTAACAAGAGCAATTTCGCATCTCTGCCTAATTAAAGTACCTAAACAAAAGAAAAGTATTTTTATGGCCTTTCGCCTTAAATGTTTAAAATATTAGCATTAAATCATATTCATAGCAAAACATTTAAAATAACTGTCTACGTGATTGGGAAGGGAGCGGGGCGCGGGGCGTGGACGCACGTTGCATCGTGATTTAGTGATGTATGTACTCACCTCACCTCATCACGAGTTTCGATGTCGATTACAGCTTTATCATATTAGTGTGATTGAAATAACAACTGTTATATCTATTTAACAGTCCATAGTACTAAGTCCTATTTAATTAACCAACTTTAAAAAAGAAAGAGGTTCTATGTTCGGCTGTATATATTTTTTATAGATGTTCGTCGGTTTCTCCGTCAATTAAATACCGATTATGAAAATTCTATCAATATTGTACGTAAATAATGAATAGATAATAAATCTTCGCCAATTCTCAATAGATTTTGATGATTCTTCTGTTGTTGTCTAAAAGTTGATTTTGAGGAATTTATACGTGTGCCGTAATACGTATCTCAAATATCATCTACACAATCATGATAATTTTCACAATCACTGGTGGTAAGTAATGGTTTCCGTGGCAACATGCGTAAGCAAGAGGTACCATGTGTGATCAAACTAAATTAGACGCGAATTTTAACTAGATATCGTGCAATAGAAATTTGAATTCGGTTTTTATGTAAGTTACACGATCTGACCAAGATTTTGTCTGGACTTTAAAAGAGACTGTGACTTCTGAGTTTGTTTCGGCCTTTCTTCTCAGAATAGTCAGTTAGGAAACGCCGACCTCATCTAGTTTTAAAAAAAAATATGATTGACGTGTAAAAGTGTTTGTACAAACCTACTTACAGAAATAAAATCATATCATTCATGTAGTTGTTTTAAAACACGCCAAATTTTTACCTTGCTTTTATAATTATAGAATCGATAATGTTTAGAAAATACACATCCCTAGCGCGACATGCGATGCGCGCGCGTCGGCGACTGCCGCGCCACCAAACCAACAGTCAGTTGATCAGTTCGCTTCCGTTGTGTGATTGTGTGGCGTAGCGTAGCCGTGATTCGCATGATCGTGTAAAAATCACAAAAATATTAAACAAACAAATAGTGACAACGCAGTTTACCAAGTCTGTGCGTGATCCATGAACGATATGGAACGTTTATTAAAGGAGTGGGGCTTTGAGAAATATCTCGACAAATTTATTGGTAAGTAACTAAGTTTTATGTACCTACCTACCTATTTTGAAAGTACGTTCCTACCAATTTTAGGGCCAAATTGAATAAGATTTTATGTTTATTATGTTATGTACCTATGGCTTTATGGTTTATACTTTACCTAGGTACTTACATTTAAGTACGCTACGCAGTCGTGTTAGAACTGCTGGCATCGTGTACCTACCTAGGTATAGCTACCTACTCGTGCAGGTCAGTAGCTTGACTGGCATAAACTGTTTACATGTGTTGCGAGCTACTGACTGCACAGTAGGACTGTCGAGTGCGTAACGTAAAATAAAGTATACTAATAAATTTTGCTAATGAAAATCTGTGTTAAGAATGCTGTCTGTGCTGCTGTCTGTATCTGTATGCAAGACTGTAATTAATTTAATTATAAATCTTTGTTATTTCAGAACATGAAGTTGACGTAGAGGCGCTTTCTTTGCTCGATGATGAGCAAATCCGGGAGCTAATACCAGCTATTGGCCCACAAGCCAAATTTAAAAGAGCTCTTCTGAAGTGGAATGCTTCCAAGCTAAATTCCTATGTAACTGAGTGGTGTAGTAAAGTAAGCACACAATAATTTATGTAAAAAAATATAGTCACGCCTTGGCATCTATTTTTTGTGAACATAAATGTTTTTTTTTACAGATTTATGACAATCTTGAGAACCTTGTGGAAGTGTATGGAGAGAATGTTGGTGGACTTACAAATTCACCAATCAGTTCGGCATTATCATCACCAAGCACCTCGTTGTCATGCAAATCCATGTCCCCTATGTCTTGATGTAAGTTATCTATCAATTAACACTATTCATAGTGGCCCTGTACCAACCTAATATTTTTCGTGTTTGGGCGGAGCTTTAGGTCAAACGCCTTTCAAACTAACTCCCAACTGGGATATAATTTTAATAATTTTGTTTAATTACTAGCTGCGTTATCAATAAATACACTAAACTAAACACTAGGCCAATGAGGCGGTCTAAAACTAAAATTGAACTAAGTTTAAACTAAGACTAAACTAATTCTAAACTAGGTCCTCATAAGGTCCATTATAAGTCTAAGACTACTAAGAGTACACTCTCATATACATATATTAACAATCTTCCCTGTTTTCAGAGTCTCACAACGCTGTTTGAAAAGACTCCTGATGGCCCGCAGCTTTTAAAAGAAAGGCAACAACCATTGGGAGAACAAAACCGTAAGGTATACTAGTTTAAGAAATAGCTACACACACACTTCGGGCAAATCCGAAGGCCCCCGTAACAGCCGAAACATATTATATTACTTGGATAGAAGAAATAAGTAAGTTTGAATTACTTATTAATTACAAGCACAAATGTACGTAGGTTCATTTGATACGCCAAATCAGTAAATCAGTTTGTGAAACCATATTACATTATAGACATTCTATTGTAGAATTGACAGCTTGTTTATTACTTTTCAGTTACTACATATTTTAAAATGCAGTCGGGTACCTATAATGTAATTTGTTTTAAAATAGTCTAAAATTTATTTTAAAAAATTAAATATACAGAGCGTTAGGTCAAACGAGGGACATACTTTGAGGGGAGTTAGTACTCATGAAAATGAACAACTTTTAATATGGGAACAACCCTGAAATCGCGAAAAAAAAATCAGCCGTTTCCTACATTTATGTTTGCATAGCTCGTCAAAATGTACTGAACAGCAGATTTTTTTTGCGATTTCAGGTTCGGCCCCATAGTAAAAGTTGCTCATTTTCATGAGTACTAACTCCCCTCAAAGTGTGTCCCTCGTATAACCTAACAACCTGTATATTACAAATATGAAAACTACACCTTTATCTTTTAGGTTATACATCATGTCACTTTCATTTTCTATTCAGCGGGGTTTTTTCGATTTGTTAAATTGGAAGTGCCTACTCGTATTTGTAACCATAAATACATTTTATTACTCCAGCTATTTTCGTATCACAGTTAGAGTCAATCAAGTACAAAATAATACTTAAAACTATTTTTCGAACATATTTTTTAATTACTTTAGGTACTAAATGATTTCTTTTATTTTTCAGACCCAGATTCTGAGACGAGCAATCTTGCGGTTCTTCTGCTAATTCCGCATCTGCTCGGACCTATTTACATAAAGAAAAAGAAAAGGTCAGCGGTAGAACTGCGCGAGAACTTCATCCTTCATATTGAAGAAGAGCAAGAGCTTCAAGAACAGCAGCAAATACGTCAGGAAAAGTACTTACATCTAGGATTAACAATTCAGCCATACATAATAGTTGCAGGCCCTCTGAAAAAAATTTTAGCCAGGTATGTGATTGTCGACAATATTGTTTATGAAATGCCAAATATTATCAAGGCTGTGGATATATGTATAATTTAAGTTTAAATATTAAATACATTTTAAGTAGGAAGTAAGTTAAAATGTGATACTCATACTTTTTTGTCAAAAGGCACTAATGTATTTTAAGCATACTTACATATTTAGTTGGTAAATATTGAAATTATGAATATTATTATCATGTAGCATATCATAATATTATCTGTCAAATTAAGAGAGAAAAACAGTATTTTGGTTTTTAGGTGTGGTGTGTTCCTCCTCACCACCACCACACCTCTCTTCATTCTTCCTCTTTCTTTTGCTTTGATACTTTTTTTTTATAGTACCTACCTACCTATTTTTTAATATAGGTAATTGTAATCTAATATAATAATCTTAAAAAATAAATATAATTCTTACGAGTTTTTGCATTTTTACTGAAATTCCACATTGCTACTGAAATAATGCTATACATTGGATATTGTTTAATAATAGCGATATACAGTAGTAATTACTACTTTGTATCGTAATATTAAATATTACGACATTGGGAACTGTTCATTCGCAATTACAGGATTACTCATTCGCAGTACCTGTCACTGCGAATGAACAGTTCCGGATAAAGTTCGCTTACAGTACTTACAACTTAGCTTCTATAGTACCCGTTCCTGTGACAATACGTTATGGTAACTGAGTCTCACAGTACTAGGTAATGCGCGGTCACTGCATGTTACTGTGGAAATATGTACCTAAACCTGTAAGGCACAGTTACTTTTAATGGAGACACAGTTGTTATAACTGATAATCACGGTATACCTTAATGTGCCCACATTTCCTACTAGCAAACCTCACAGTATCGTTTAAAGTATTCTCACAGTATCTGATACCTGACAGTCAGTATTAGTTACTGTTTTCGCACAGTAACTAGTAACGTATCTCAACTGTACAAATAACAGAGGGAACGGTTGTTATTAATGTGTACTATCAATTATTATAACTGATATTTAAGGTACTGCCAACTGGACAGCAAGGTATATTTTAATGAGCAACCAAAGTATACCTTACTGTGAATTTACATGCCTGTTACTGTGAGGAAACAGTCACTACTAATGCATACTTACAATGAACAGAACTGGTCGCTTACAGTTCGTTCTACTGGATCGCACAGTAACTGCTAACGTCCTGCACAAATTACCCGCTACTGTTGCTTACAGTACTTATAACTGGCCTTCCATGGTTACTACTACGTTGATCCCACAGTACTCATTCATGTTGTCCTACGTAGTATGTACTGTGTGAACACAGTAAAATCAACTGTTTGCATGACGATTATAGGTACTATCATGATTCAGTTAAACCTACTGTTAGAAACAGTAAAAAAAAACAGTAAAGAAGACACTCTTTACTGTTTTTCTTTACTGTCTGTTCTGATTTTCCTTTACTGTTTTTTCTTACTGTCTTATCATTTACTGTCTTACAAACAATAAGAATAGCCGACCAAAAAACAGTTGCAGATGCACAGTAAAATCTACTGTTATAACTCAACTGTTTTTTTTCAGTTAGTTATACTTCTTTGGACAATAGGCTCTATTTTTACTGACCAAAGCGGTGAATATTACCGAAAAATCGATTGGTATTACCGATTTTTTTTTTCAGCAATATTGAGAGAATTACCATGTTGTTTTAAGACCACAGACTTCTTATAGGTATCGGCAAGCGTAGTGTGGGACGCCCCCCAGCAAGATGGACGGACGACCTAAAGAAAGTGGCTGGGACGGACTGAATGAGGAAGGCGGAGGACAGGGTGTTGTGGCGCAGCCTAGGAGAGGCCTGTGTCCAGCAGTAAACTGCAATAGCCTGAGTTGATTGATTCACGGGTTCAGAATCCCAAAAGACTGACAATTAATCTTTTCAAGGTGTATCGTGTGACTCAGTAACTAGACTATGGAGGTTAGATAGGCAGTCGCTCCATGTTCAATACTGGTATTCAGCTGCATCTGGTTAGACTGGAAGCCAACCCCAACATCCTTGGGAAAAGGCTAGGCAACTTGATTGATTGTCTCTTCGCATATTGATTGATTATTTCCTCAAGATGTTTTCTTCAAAAGGGCTTTACATACGCTTAAAAATTATGTAAGTACTTAGTATTATGTTTTAAAATTAAAAATAACCTACGAATGAGAGCATTGGTGGCCAAGTGGTAACGGCCGCGACTTACGAGTTGTAGTTCGTAGGTTCGAACCCAGACAGGCGCTTTACTTTGTGTAAATTATTTCATCACCACTGCTCTCAAAACGGTGAAGGAAAACATCGTGAGGAAACATGTCCTAGAGCCAAAAATTCGAAGACATGTGGCATCTGCCAACCCGCACTGGGCCCGCGTGGAGGATTACGGCCCACTCCCTCTCACCAAGAGGAGGCCTGTGTCCCAGCAGTGGGAACATTATAGGCTGATTATGATTATTGTGAATAATCTACGGCTTCAAATATACCCCACAATTTCCAATAACTGCACTCACCAAATTAAACAAAAGAGAGCGTTGATAAATGTCACGCTGTCAGAAGTGAGCGATCATAAAGTTAATTATAAATGTGGTGGCTAACGACCCGTGCCACCTCACTGTCGATCGATCGAATTTGTGTAAACAGTTTTCGTTTTGGTTGTGCTGTAGTATTGAATCAATACTATTGATAAATTATATTTATTTCTACAAAACTATGAGGTAGTTACAATAGCATCCTGAAGGCTGTAGCGGCCGATACGTAGGGGCTGATACTTTGCCCGCTATACCCACCTAATAAGACAATTTTTGCGAAGACTGATACCCTAGATTGAAGTAACGATTAGCGACTGTCTATCATACATTTTTGACGTTTAAACGTCTCTGTAACTTAAATCAACGTTTATGAATAAAGAGGCACGTAATGAACTAAAAAAAACTGAATCTAAAAGTTAATTTAAACGATAAAACAAAATTTTACATAGAAAAGAACTACTGATATAGAATAAAATCAACTCAGCTTATCGCAGTTCACTGCTGGATATAGGCCTCTCCCAGACTGCGCTACAGCACCAAGGCAAGAAGGTGGCTGGGGTAGACTGCCTGCGGAAGGCGGAAGACAGGGTGCTGTGGCACAGTGATATAGAATAAACTAAACTAAATAAAAAACCAATCAGTCCAGTCAACTTTAACCACAATAAAAGGCAAACAAATCGATCTGCCCGCGACACTATCGTCCACTGTGTTAATTATAAATCGTATCAATGCACAATGGCCGACGATGTGTGCTGTCACCTCATTGTTCGTATAAAACAATTTCCTGCCTTTAATGCTATGTTCACATGCACGCCGTGCAGCCCGGCGGGCTGCCTGGCGGGCTGCGCGGCATGCAGCCCGCCCCAGGTCGGCGAAAATTCAAGCTGTTCACACGCACGCCGTCGTGTCAGTCAGCACGCCCGGTTCGCGGCATTCACGTTCACAGGCGCGTTTACGGGCTCGGGCGTACCGTTTACACGCTCGTGAATGTGAATGTGCACGTTGAATGTCGAGTTGAACGCGCGCGTGTGAACGTAGCATTAGAGAGGAAATAGATTTTTATTTTGTGTTGTATTAATAGGCTTTTATTTATTACTGTTTTAAATATATGTTTTGTATTTGCTCCTCTAAGGAGAGTAATTATTAATTTTGAGGGAAAATACAGATATACGTACCACGGATGCTGTTAAAACGAAAAAACCTTTAAGTTTACGCCGTACGGCATTTCATACAAACTTTACAGCCCTTATTTTTCGAAATTAATGAACCGATTTTAATGAAACTTCATACGCATAAGCAGGATGCAAAGGTCTAAAAAGTTGGCAGAGAACATTTTCGAAATGTCTTATTTAATTAAAGATAACTGGAAATCTCTGTTTTTATGGAAAATTTAATTTGGCTGTAACACTATTTTTCGAAAATGTTCTCTACTAACTTTTTAGACCTTTGTATTCTGCAGCGTATGAAGCTTAATTAAAATCGGTTCATTCATTTCGAAAAATAAGGGCTTGAAAGTTTGTATGAAATGCCGTACAAAATAAACGCTCTTAATGATTTTAGTATTTTCAACGATTTAGTAAATGGTTAAGAATTACCAAAATTCAATTTGAAGCTAATAAAGGCTTTCAAAAAGAACAATACAGTCTCCCATTCATAAATAATCCACAGACATAAATAATAACTCGAAGTCTTTGTTATAATGAAAGAAAAACAGACTAACAAATGAGACTAACAAATGAATAATAAAATTGAAGTAGAAAACTCAATTAACAACAAACAATAAACAAGATAGACTAGTTGTGCATTTAATACAACAAATAAATAATTTATAATAAACATGCACTAGAAGGACGGCTGGGACCAAAGTCAAAATCAAATCATTTATTTCAAATAGGCACATTGTATGATCTCTTGACCAGACATTGCTTTTAGATGAGGGATGAATGGAATAAAAGAAGGTAAGTACTGAAACACTACTGTATTGTCCCAAAGGTACTTATAGGTAAAATGAGCTTAATGGACTGATGGTGTGGAAATGAAGTGAGTGACGCAGCCCTTGTTGGCTGTAACGAGAACGCCTGGCTGACTTGATAGCGCAACGCGAACTGAACTAATTATTATGAGTTGAAATGAATGTGTGGCGTGAACTGCTGAATTGCAGAATGTGCGGTTGCACCGTACACACATTAGAGGCACTTTTGAACGTCAAAAATTACAACTAAATAGAATTGATTCTAGTCGCCCATTCCAAAAGGTAGTTTTCGTATGGAGAAGAATGGGCAAGAAACTCCACCGTTACTCTTTTAAAATGTTTTACAAGGTCTAGTATACATAATATAATTATATGTGAAGACGATGCACCTAGAATCAAATTAGTCTACCACAAAAGGTAAAAAGAATTAAAAAAACTGGCCAAGTGCGAGTCGGACTCGCACACGAAGGGTTCCGTATCACAAGGCAAAAACGCAGAAAAAAACTCGTTTGTTGTATGGAAGCCCCCCTTAAATATTTATTTTATTTTGTTTTTAGTATTTGTTGTTATAGCGGCAACAGAAATACATAATTTGTGAAAATTTCAACTGTCTAGCTATCGCGGTTCTTGAGATACAGCCTGGTGACAGACAGACGGACGGACGGACAGCGAAGTCTTAGTAATAGGGTTCCGTTTTTACCCTTTGGGTACGGAACCCTAAAAATTAAGCAATGACAGGTAAATCAATTATATGAAAGATACATGGTGCTCACATATTTACAAATTTTATTTACAAATATTGTAAAAGTAGATGATTTTCCTAGAATTTAGCTGATGGGTGGTGGATGGGAGTTACCGAAAATCGAGTTGAATGGAGTGCAATAGGAGAGGCCTGAGGTCCAGCAGTGGACTGCTGTAGCCAGTTGATGATTATTATGTACAGACGCCAGCACATCAACCTACCCGAAACTGTCAAATTTTCCCAATCAACTTTAAACCTTATTCTTAAGCGTTAGAGTCGAAAATCTATTAAAGAATTTTGACAGATTGTAGTAGCTTGAAGTGGCGTCTGTACTAGGAGATTTATTTTGAAGATGATTGTATTAATAAAGAATATTTATAGTATTAGACTTTGAATTAATTAGGTTTATTTTAGGAAAATCGCGGACATACAAACATACATACATACATACGGGTCGAATACAGAACCTCCTTTTCTGAAGTCGGTTAAAAAAGACAAAATACATCTACCCATTCTTCACGTAAAACTTTAATTCAGTTAAAGGCACTTACAGGGTGTTCTAAAAATAAAAGGAGTGACACAAAGTACCCGCGGCGACGCTGACAAGTGCCAACCGACCACTACGTGATGTAGTACTTACAGCTTATAGTATTAAAGCTCTCCGTAAACCAGGAAATCTAACAACTAACAAAGCTTATTAAGCTTCTGACATTGTTTGAAGGAAGGAAGGAAGGTAGTTTCTCATAATGACGTCACGCTAAGTGAGATTTTGAAGATAGTACAGATACCATTTTTTTTTCGAATCGTCTTTTTGAACTCTTTATCTTTGTTTATGAAACCCTAATAAATACATCCATACTAATATTATAAATTCGAAAGTAACTCTGTCCGGCTGTCTGTCTGTATGTTACCTTTTCACGCCTAAACCACTGAACGGATTTCGATAAAATTTGGCAGAGAGATAGATTGCATCCCGGGGAAGGACATAGGATAGTTTTTATCGACTTAACTCGCGGGCGAAGCCACGGGCGGAAGCTAGTACGTACATAAACTCGCCTTCTTCACATGGGGGTGTGGCGCTACTACATCGCCTCATGCGAACTAGAATTACAACAATCGTCGGGCAGTTGCCCACCAACGCACACACATCGTCGGAAGTCGAATCGCCACCCCACACACACACAGGCCGATAAAAATCGCAGGTGACTAGTTAGTTCATTTTGCATCAAAATGTCGACCTTCATGCGGCGGGCGATCGGCTGCGACTGAGCATTTTTACGGTCGCTTTTAGTCACCCGCCGCATGCGACCTGTCGCCCCACGACAAAAGTCGAAGCCTACTTTGATATTGATTTATTTTTATTTATTTAAATGCCTTAAGACTATCATTACAGGTCTAAACCTAATGCGATAGCCAAGTCATGCACACATAATTAAAAATAAAGATCATTGTTTGTAACATAATATTGTGAACATATTCTGTGTTGTCTGATTTTTTTATATTTTAGGTTAAGTTTTTATAGCATTAAAAAAAAAGTTTTGTATTTTAAAATTTAGATTTTTAAGTATTAGCCGTAAGTTGATTTTTCATTTTATTTGGTGTGTGTTTGCAAACCACTCTTGTATTGGGGTCATCCTGTAAAGATAGTGTGTGTATGTTTAATAAATAAATAATAACAAAAGTACTTTTGCGAATTCACCCCAGTGACATGTAAATATATCAATTTCGACCTAAATATAATTGATGATGCGAATTGCTCGAGTCAGAGGGGTTTTGGTCAGCAAGTTGGTCCTGGCTGATGATACGACCAGCAGTGGGGGGGGGCGTCGCCTCCACACAACGGTCGGGTACGTACAAGTGCAACCGTTGCAGCACTCTCGGGTTGTGCTCTATGCCTCGGAGCACTTTCACCACGTACGACACTAGTGCAAATTCCCGTCTCACCCCGAGATGATTGTACCCCACCATACCCCGTACGAATAGAGTGGGGTATATCAAAGGGTAAAATGGGTATACCCCATAAAGTATCCTATACAGGTGTCGCGTAAATTTGACATTTTAGTCACCTGTGGCCCAGCCGAATTGCCATTTAGACAGTCGTGCGGCTATAGTCACTAATCGTGTAAAGCCCGCATTACGCAATTACCCCGCAGGTAAGAAACATTATACTTTCATTGCTTCATTGCAGTTGAATAAACAAACAAACAATTGTATTCCATATATAGAATATCTAGCTACTAAGTCTTCCCTTAGCGAAGGAAGAAAACAATCTCGTTCCATTTGATTAATTCTAAGAAGTTCGACTCAGTTGGATAGAAATATCACAATGTTAGTTGAGTGAGCATTTTATAAGTTAAATTTATTGAACGCTCGCTACACTTGTTCGGGTTGGCAAAATCAAATAATAATAAAATTTATTAAAAAAATAGAAGTACTAACGTTAGATACAGTTTTTCTTAAATCTATATCAAGTTCACCCATGATTTGTGGCTGAACTAGGTAATCCTGTGTTTCAGGCGATTGGAGGTAACATTAAAAAATTGATTAAATAATCACACATTTATCTTAATGGTACATATATAAAAACGTGTATAAAATTATATAGCACAAACAATATTTACTTTAGCACAAGTAATAACTTCTCTGTATCTTCGTAGGACATAGTTTGAAGAGCCTCCATAAATATATTATTCATACTAATAATTATTATAAATGCCAATGTAACTCTCTGGTCAGATTCTCGTCTGTCTATAGGTTGGTCGGTTTGTCTGTCTGTCGGTACCTATGTCTTATGTTTTCAAGCCATTACGGCTAAAAACCGAATACGTGAAGTAATTGGTTCAACTTTGTTGGTCGTCTTTGTTTTTTTTTTTTGCGCAATGTGCCCATTCTTGTCCTCGACTGATAGAAAGGGATGGATGAGGTCTACGATGGAACGAGCGTGCCCAGAAGATGCCTGTTCACTCTAAGTTCACGTTGAAGGCTGATTTTTTTATAACTCTAAATCACGAAAAAAAAAAATCTGCTGTTTCATACATTTTGGTCAAGTAGGTATTAAACTTTTGTAATAAACAGCTGTTTTTTTTTTCGTGAATTCAGAGTTGGTCCCATAGTGAAAGTTGTTCATATTCATGGGTAGAACCTGTAAAAATTTGGATGGTGATAAAAAATCTTCCTGTATGTGTAATCCCGGAACACAGACGCTGGCTAAGGGCGACCTTCCATATGGCGGTGAATCAAATGTCACAATAAAGTTTGTAGCACCCCTAACATTCTGTACTAAAAGAAGAACAAACTAAAGTTCTTATGATACAGTAAATAAACTAACACAGTTGACCTGGATTGCAGGAATCGATCTAGGATTTTGTATTCATTGCAATAAGTTTAGAAACAAATTAATAAAATAAAGAAAGAAAGAAAAGAAAGACAATACGTTTATTTGCGGCAACATGACGCAAAAAAAAACACAATAAAAAAAAAAAAACAAAATAACAATTTGGGAGAAAGTATGCGTCACATCTAGCAAAACGGCCATCACTCAGCATAATGCTGAGACCCTATACGAGACAGAGCCCCAGCGCTGGTTTTCAGTGACAGCCGGCGTTGACGTGATGACGTCAGCCAGTGCAGCATACGCTCCATTTATAATACTGGTATTCAGCTGCATCTGGTTAGACTGGAAGCCGACCCCAACATAGTTGGGAAAAGGCAGGCAGATGATGTAGATGATGATTATATCCTTCGCCGAAGGCTAGTTGCGATTGGCCGCTATGGCCGAAATACTGTCTGAATTTTTGATTCATCATCATCATCTTCATCATTTCAGCCGAAAGACGTCCACTGCTGGACATCTCCCCCAAGCACCTCCACTTCGACCGGTTCTGCGCTTCTCACATCTCTCGTCGGACCACCTTGTCTTGGAGGCCTTCCAACGCTACGTCTTCCAGTACGCGGTCGCCACTGCAGAACCTTTCGGCCCCATCGGCCATCTGTTCTGTTCTGTTCTCTCATAAAGATCGGAGACGCTACACTCGAAGTCGCGGACGAGTATGTTTAGGACAAACTGTCCAGTTGGGTAGGTCTAACTTCGAGAAAGAGGTCAAATTTTTAATTAACTTGTTATAATATGAAAGCGATCGAATTCCCAATTTTAGATCAACAAGCTCAATATTCCAATTAAATAATTAATTTATCAGTTTTAGTTATAATTTTACGACAGGGCTCTCAAAATAGAAAGTAATTATTACAGTTTTACTCCAAGGTAATTTCATTATGGTAATGTTTCCTGGCGGAAAACGGTGAGGCTTCACTTTAATTACGATTAAAAGTTTATAAAGTAACTAGCTTCTGCCCGCGACTTCAGCCGTCCGAAATTTCTTGTTCCCCCGAACCACCCCGTCGCATCGCATCGCCTGCCCGCGCAATTATCTTTTTGACTTTTTTATTTTTGCTCGGCTCCTAAGGGTCCTAGCGTAATGTTAGCCTTCCTCAAGAATTGGGCTATTAAATGCAAATAGAAATTCTATTCCAGAGATAAGCGCGATCAAACAAACAAAAAAAACTGGCCAAGTGCGAGTCGTGGCAAGGAGCTAGTAAAACACAAGAACAAAAAGTCGTAGTGTCCTCGTAATATAACAGCACTATTAGATGCACGTCTGCCTAAACCTTTGGGAAAAATTGGTGTGATATTATAAAACACCAATACTTCTTTACACCAATAAAAAATACAAAACTCTATGGACCGTAGATCTTCGTAGACTAGTCTATAAAAATAAGACTAAACAACTGCTACGAGTGTTCGTAGCAGCGTAGCGGCGTAGCGCGTCTACGAGATGTGTAGAGCTCTCGTAGACGTTGGTGTAGTTGTAGAAAAACAGTGTGAGAGCTTTGTGTGTGTTTTTGTTTTAGTAAGTAATTGAAATGTTTTCTTTATTTTGTTGACCTTTAGTTGTCTGTATTTGGTAAAATTTAAGTGTAGTAATATAACTGGGTCTAGTTTGACACTAAATCAAATCTTTGTTCTTATCAGAAATTTAAGCTGGAGGCCAATTCCTGTACTTAAAAAACTTTATTAAATTTTTTGAGATTGGAAAAAACCTCCCATCTCAAAAAATACCCAACGCGCCTACAGAAGAAGTTTTCACTTCAAAAAGTCTGAAAGAACGCTAAGCGAAAAGAGGTACTAGCGCGGGTAGGCGATGCGATGTGACGGGGTAGGGGGGGACAACAACACGCAGACGAAGTAGCGGGCAGAAGCTATACCAATCTATACAAGGTTATTGGTAAAACATTAACAACCTCTTAAGAGGTCATTGTACTCATCATTTTGAACAACTTTTTCTATGGGACCAAACCTGAAATCGTGAAAAAAAAATCAGCTGTTCCATACATTTGTGTTCACTTAAATCGACAAAATGTATGGAACAGCAGATTTTTTTTTCTCGCGATTACAAGGTTGGTCCCATAGAAAAAGTTGTTCAAAATGATGAGTACAATGACCCCTTTTCGGGTTTAGTATAAACAAAAACGAATGTTGTATACAATTATACAAAATTCAAAGTCCTGTCTGACTGATATATTAACGCACAGCCTAAACCGCTGGTCCTACAGACATGAAATTTGGAGGGTGTGTTCTATGTGAAGAGTAGGTATCCAGTAAGAAAGGGTTTTTCGAAATTTCAACCCTAAGAGGGTGAATGGGAGAGGGTGAAATTTCACAGGGACGAAGTCGCGGGCAAAAGCTAGTATAAAACATAATCTACATCGACAAGCAAATTACACCGAACCGAACGTAATAACTACAAACAAGAACAGTTTAATCGAATTATAATAACAAAAGCGAAAGATAACGAGCTTTTTAATTATCTTTACTTAAAGTAACAAACTTACTGAGACACAAGATGGATTGTCGGAAATTTGGAGTTTGGTTCATCCTTGAACATTAACGATTCTATGATAGCAGAGTGGATGAGAAAGAAATTGGTTTGGATTTCTGAGGGCTAACTCTCGTATTTAAAAACGTTTAAAATCTAGTCACAAAGGCACATCGATAACTAATATCAAAAACTTGTCAAAAATTCAGGTAACTTAGAAATATTATTGAGATTCAGACTGATATTACAATAGGAACGTTTTAAAAAATACAGTATTTGTCCCTGTGTTGTCAAGGTATACGCATTTAATTTTCACACTAATAATGTTCAATAATATTCCAAAAGAAATAAGGGAACTCCCTCTAAAACACTTTCAATCAAAACTACACAATTGCCTTAGTGATAAAATTGTTTTATTGTGTAAAATATTTTTTTAATAAAAAAGTAGCTCAGTTGCCCAATAAGCTGTGGGTAAAATAACCACCACGTGGAGCTCTGGCACAGATAGAAGAAGCTAGAAGGCGTCGCGGCAGACCACGTAGAAGATAGCGGGACATGCTGGACAAAACAAACGAGCAGTGGTCCACTTTAGCCCTGGATCGAAAGAGCTGGAAGTCATGGGGAGAGGACTTTGCCCAGCAGTGGGATGATGCAGTCTAACAGTAAAAACAGACAAAAATATAAGATATGATATTGAGATTTAATTTAATTTTAACAAATGTATGTTTTTATAATTTTTTTACATATGTATTAATTACATTTTTAAATATGTGTATGCCAGTCCATGGCGAAACATGTAAGATCATAACTTTATATATAAGACCTTAATGTATAATGTTTTATAGCATATAAATATATTATATTCTATTCTATGTGCGACGGATGAATGAGGAACATGGCGTGAAGAAAGTTTTGAGTATAAATTTGGATGATTATGTGAGTAGGGTGTCAAAGAAACGATTGATGGTTTGTATGAAAGATGAAATGGCTGGAAAGAGATTATGAGTGATATAGTTGTATGGGAGAAAAAGACATGCTACCCCGATCATAAATAAATTATTATAAGGATAGGACAATGACCACTGCTAAGGTTCAATTTAAATAAAACTTTATAAGTGTCCCCTTTTTTACAAATGTTTCACTGTTTTACTTGCACTGTGGTCATAGTGTTATAATGAGATGTGTCGTATTTGCATACCGGGGAATAGTTATCGCGCAAACTTTCAAATAACTTCGGGATATTTTCGTAAAAAATATTATTTTCATCGTTTTGTATAATCCATAATGATTAATAACATACATTATTAATGAGAATGTAAATTAATGTATCAGTTTATTTTTGTAAATTTATCTTAATAATTGCAAAATTGAAAACTTAGAGTGGTATTTATATCTGTAAAATAAAATGTTCTCTGTATTTTGGTTCATTAAATTAGATTCGAAACATACACGTTTTTTTAAGATAAGTACAGGCTCAGCAAGAATATTAGCAAATACTATTGTAAACTAGATAGGTAGCTATAACTAATGATCAACGAGATCCAGTTTCTATTAATAATTATCTTTATTATTATCTAATCCATACTCCATACTAATATTATAAAATCGAAAGTAACTCTGTCTGTCTGTCTGTCTGTATGTTACCTTTTCACGCCTAAACCACTGAACGGATTTCGATAAAATTTAGCAGAGAGATAGATTGCATCCCGGGGAAGGACATAGGATAGTTTTTATCCCGATATTCCCACGGGATCGACACTTATGCGGGTGAAACCGCGGGGCGCTGCTAGTATACCTATACATAGACACACTTGTAAACACACAAACACACACATAATATGTTGCCCTTTTTTCAGTGAGCTTCCATTTACCAAGTGTGCAGTTTGACTAGCGATAAGGAACTTTGTCCCACAAGTCCCACAACCTACAAATTCAACTCGGAACAAAACCTTGAATTTGTTTTCATGTAACGCTGACGTATGTAGGTTGTACTATCTACAAACCATACCATAAATCACGTTGAATTCACCAGCCATTTATTATCATGAAAAAGGCGCTACAAAAAGCTTCTTTTCACATACACTTCGGGTACGACGGCTGTAATGAACCAAATAATCGACAGATATGATATACAACCACCATATTGTATGTTAATTGTAAGGTAGAAAATCGACTAAGGGCTGATTTTACCAAAGTCAGAATATCTTTTATCCGTGGTATAAAATTGACGTCTGACAGTTCTAGTATGGAAAAACTGTCAAAAATTCAAAATTTATTCAAGTTAAGGTTTATTCTAGGTATAAAAGTTTGGTAAAATTCGCCCTAAGGGCTATTTTTTCCATCGCCAGATAACTTTTGTGCGAGGAATAAAATTGACGTTTTGTTTTGTATGAAATAACTGTCAAAATTTCAAAATAGAAATACATAAGAGGTTTAGAAAATATAAAGGAAGTTCAACCATTGAATTAATTTTTACAAGTCTCATCAAGGCAAAAGTATTTTATTGTAATCAGCCAATAATGTTCCCACTGCTGGGACACAGGCCTCCTCTCTGTAAGAGTGGGATTGGGGTGTAATCAACCACGCCGTTCCAGTGTGGGTTGGTAGGTGTCACATGTCTTCGAATATTTTGGTTCTAGGACATGCCGGTTTCCTCACGATGTTTTCCTTCACCGTTTTGAGAGCAGTGGTGATAAAATTCTTTACACAAAGTAAAGCGCTTGCCTGGGTTCGAATCCACGACCTACAACTCGTAGGTCAGGTCTGTTACAACTAGACCACCAGTCTATCACTGCTCTAAAGCAAAAGTAAAATTGCTAAAACATCGATTAATATTTTCGCTGAAAATAGAGTAAATATAACCAACTTGAAAGCAGAATTACTTGTATAACAATAAAAGTGTGACTCTTTGGAGTTCAAGCTTATTTTCCGAACTCATAGTACAAATTCTAATCTTTTGTTTCAATTTAACTAATAAGGTAAATATATTATATTGAAAAAAATGTGTTTTTTCGTATTTCGTGTAACTTGTTAAGTATGTGGAATAGGGATTTAACATTTTGCTATATGTTTTTTGACTCTTCGGTCTAGTATCACGTAAAAGGAATACACGATTCAATAAATTTTTCTTGATACAAAAAAATTGAAAAATTATATTTATTTTTGTACTTTTTTCGACATCACGGCGTAACGCATAAGAATTATTCAATAGAATTTAATAACTAATAAGCCAGCTTAATAAAACATAGAGAATTATCATATCAAAGTTTACTCAAAGTAGTTTTAAATTTAATTCATTTATTTTGTTAAAAAAAGAGAAAATTCGTTTTGGCACATACGTGGTTTTATTCTGAGCGCACGCACACTATAGCCATTACTCTTCTTTTGCGTTTCAAAAGTAATTGCATCACTTTTGCTCGCTTAGTAGGTTTTCAAGGATTTTAGATTTTCGAGGTAGCCCCATAACAGACACTTTTGAACTATTAAGAAGTCAGTCATTTAGTCAAAAAGTTGACGTTAGCAAGTCTACATTCTCACACTCAACAGTAACCACTGCACTAAACCAATGCGGTATTCCCAACTCCTCCACAGGCCACAATGCAGATAAGTCCACAGACTAAGCAGAGATATTTAATTATACAAAAGCCTTTCCAACTACAAGTCTCTTAAGAGGTAATCTTATTGCGGTTAAAGTTTCAAAGACAACCCAGATAGTTGTCAAAACTATTTCGGATATAGTTTCAGTAATTTGGCTTTATAAAGTTGCAGATCTATGCTACGTATTCAAGGATACGAGATACCGAAAGTTAAAAGTAGTTTATGGAGCTACTTATAACTCCTGAAGTTCCTTATAGTTTCAATTCAGTTCAGGTCAAAAGTTTTCTTTTGTTACAAGACTTTGAACCCACGTTTCGAATAGGTTAGATACCTATCTTTATCTAATAAATAAAGCCGAGATATTGTTTCTTATCTAGGAAACAATATCTCGGGTTTATTTATTTCAGAGAAAAACGCCATACCTACAGTTTACATAATCACATCACAATGAGATAAAATCAAAAAGGTTTCTGTGTTAGTAGATAACAATTGTATCTATAAATTGTGTTAGTATTGTTAGAGTATACCTTTAGCTAACTGATGCCTACAGCCAATGTCTCTTTATTATACGGCAAAAATTATAAGGCACAAAAATTTGTACAGTTTTCAGGCGAGAATAGTCTTTTAAAATTAATAAATAATCGTAAGTTGACAATAGACAAATAATTAGGTATATGTTGATGATACTAAAATGATAAAATCGAGGAGGGGGGTGTGGAGGGGGGGTTCAGGGGATCAGACCGGAATAACTCAATGGTTTTATTTCTGTAAGTTAATTAAAAACGAGATAAGGTCGGCGTTTCCTATCTGACTACTCTGAGAAGAAAGGCCCAAACAAATTCAGTCTATTTTAAAGTCCAGACATAATCTTGTTCAGATCATGTGAAGACCATGTAGATAGGTGTCTGAAATTGTCTTTTGAGGAAAGAACCACACAGAATGAGTGGACCTGTCCAGTCAGTGCACACAATTGTCAGTAATCATGCAGCTCAAATCAAAACTTAAGGAGCTCAACGATTCGACGAACAATACCAAAGAAAGGACATTTGGGTAGGCCGCATAAATTATTCAAACTGCCAGACCATGACTAAAACTATCTGAGAAAAAATAAAGACAAAAGAAAACTGCTTTAGCTGCCCTTATCACTACCTAACCGTGACGTAAGGCATGTAAGACTGCGCGTTTAGAGTAAGATAAACATTGAAAAATACGACACACAAAACAGGTAGATGAAATCACAACTGTTTATTCCTTCAGTCTCAAAATATTCCCTCTTAAATTCACTGATAATACTCCACATTTACACATTTATATGGACCAACAACTCAAAACGCACAAAAGTACCAAAACTCAACATAATTCTTTAATTCTAAGCCCCAACAACAGGGACAAAGTTTTCCAAAGATTCATGGGACCTCAAAAATAACTTGAATGAGAAAAAAAGATAAACTTGACAGGGATATAGAAAATGGCGGATTACTCAAGTAGATATTATTTATGAAAGGAAAAAACCCGGAGCCGCGGGCAAGTCACAGGACTTGTAAATATTTTATTATTTGAATGGGAATGAACGAACTCACTGGCGCCCTCGGAAATTATTTAGTTGCGATGCTCTGTAAACGTTGTAAAAACCAAGTTAATTTGGTCTTGGAATTTATTTTTCAACACTTTATATTGTCAACTTCTATAAAATTCTGCTTTTAATTTATGTTTTAGGTATGCAAAGAGGTTGCAATCATCACGAATATCATTTTGTAGGTAAATACTTAATTATAATAAAGCCGAAGGGCTTGTTTGTTGGAACGTGCTAATCTGTAGAACTATCAGTCGGATCTGAAGCATTCGTTTTGCATATGGTAGCCCAACTCTTGAGGAAGGCTATTAGGCTACTGAACATCACACTAGGACCCTTAAGAACCGAGCAAGAAGAAACAAGTCAGAAAGAACGCGAAAACAAAGTAATAGCACGGACGGGTGATGCGTTTTGAAGAGAAAATAAGAAACAGAACTAACCAGTAACTATAACTTTAATAGTTCCGACCAAAACAGTATTCTGGCAGGCCAATTTGAAGGATGACAAACGTTTCCAAGACGACAGGAGACATTTTATCTGTATCACTATTTCCCGGTTACAAGAACGCGCGTGATCTTGGTCAAGAGTGAGGACTATTCAGCAATAAAAATAAAAAAACATGTCCTCTCCATTATATCGCAGATAAGTTTTTGTAGTAGATACAGTAGGTAGTGTATAATGGTTTTGGTAGAGTTTTTGTGGTCGCGTTTTCGTGACAGTGAGTGTACCTAACTCATGATATTGTATTTACTACGTTATTATATTCTCTTGTTTTCTAGGTTTTTTTTTTTAAATACGTAGAATTTGGATTTAGTTGGCTTGGATTCCTATATAATTGTTTCTGGATAGTTTCTTAAAAGCTCTTGATTACTTTAAATAAATCTCCAAACGATTGGTTGAAACTTCCCGTAACCCAAACACTGGCTTTTACCTTGGCCAGAGGCTAATACATTTTATTTTTTACAACTTTATTTGTTAACAACTTGCATCGACAATAAACAATATTCTAAAATCCTATTCTATATTAGACCAAGTAAAAAATATAAAACTTTAACCGGCTCTATCTATTGTCCAATGCCTGAAAATGAAAAGACACATTACGAAAGAGCGCCATCTATGTAACGTTTACTAAAACTCTACACATAACAATTAACGATGTCCATTTTCACGCTTTTCCGCCAGCGCGTTCATGTAGTAGTGTTGGAAAATTCCGATAGATGGCGCTGTTTTTAAGTAATGAAACTTTTCTTCTATCATTAGTCAATGATAAAAGATTATGTTTATTACATTGAATGACATAAATACCTGTGGCAGTATTTGTCTGGTTTTCTTGGGCATTGTTCTTCTCTTCTTTGGCAGTTTTGGCTTCGGAACTCGTGTTGCATCCCATTTTTTGCACTTATTGGTACACTAATGTAAAGTAGCGTCAAAAATACTAATTTGATAGGAACACTGCACTTGATCAGGGTTTTAGGAACAAACTTTCCACTATAACATAGTTAGCAGTCTGGTGAAGCTCTTGTTGAAGTAGGTAAATCTGAAACAAAGAGAGGCAAAGATTATAATGGGTATTTTTACCGATAATAAATTAATCATGACTGATGAACGTGGTTGAGGATCCTGGGTTTAATTCCCAGGCTAAGAAAGGCTATCCACCTATTCCATGGGACTTAACATAACAGATGTAATGTTATGACCTGTAATTTTAATTATTGAGTCTATTATTATTAACCAAACACCATAGCATAACCAACCTCCAATGTTCCCACTGCTGGGATACAGGCCTCCTCTCTGTGAGAGGGAGCGGACCATAATCCACCACGCAGGCCCAGTGCGGGTTGGTAGATGTCACATGTCTTATTTTTTTTTTGTTCTAGGACATGCCGATTTCGTCACGATGTTTTCCTTCACCGTTTTGAGAGCAATGGCGATGAAATTAAATACACAAAGTGCCTGTCTGGTCTCTGGTAAGTCGGGGTCGATACCACTGAGTCGCCACTGCTCCTGACCAAACACCATAAGGCAGGGCAAGGATCAGTGGGTCGCCTTAGGGGCGGAGATGAAGTATACGCATAGGGGTACTCTAGGTTTCCTCATATTTTCTTTCTCAGTTTATTCCCCCGCGTCCTGATCAAAAAGATTCTTGGCGCGAATACGTGATCATCGCATTCATGAGTCACGTGTTGTTCAGTGAACCGGAACACGTGGTCGCGCCGACAGAGGGCATAATCGGCCTAAAATGATCCCACTGCTCGGACACAGACTCTCTGTGAGAGGGTGTGGGGCTGTAATCCACCACGCGAGCCCAGTGCGGGTTGGTACGTGTCAGATATTATTTATGAAAACAAAAAAAAAAAATTAAACTAAGTGTGTTTTTTAGAGAGCATTTGACACCGTAGGGCCTAGGGTCAAGCCCCGCTGCCATGTCTGCTGATTTTCAAGACAGCCGTCGTCACAGCGACCGTTATATGGCCACCGATTTTCAAAGAAACCGTAACTGTTACTGCGGTTGGAATCGGTAATATTAAAGCTAGTAGAGTTTCAACTGCCTTTGATATTACACTGTTTCAATATTAATTTCGCCGTGCCAATAACTCCTAACATTCCTACTTACGCAGCTCCAACGAACAATATGAATATTCTGCTCGAAATGTATTTTCACTTGACAAAGGTTACATTTTCTAATATTCCATTGTTTCTCCAAAATATCTGCTTGTGTGCGATATTATTATATTGCGTTACACTCGTAGCAGTATCCTGAAAATGATTGCTGGCACACCGGACTGCCCCATCCAAAGGGACTAAAGTTAATTTATTTTTGAAGTCGGTTTAATTTTTTTAAATTACATTTTTAATTAGTAATTTTTAGTTTTAAGTTGTTGTTGTTATTTGTTTGTAATAAGTAGGAATTGATAACCTCCTTTTTTTTTAATCAATTTTATTTAAGTCGAAGTTGATATATTTACATGTCACTGGAGTGAATTCGCAAAAGTACTATTGTTTACAATGTAACAAAAAATTATCTTTATTTTTAATTTTGTGTGTGTGACTTGGCTATCGCATTAGGTTTAGACCTGTAAATCCTGTAATGATAGTTTTGAGGCATTTTAATAAATTAATATATACCCGTGGGCCCGTGGCTAAATAATAACAGCCGCACAGGTCGATCGATCAGGTTAAGCTACGCTTGCCGCGGTTGGTCTGTGGATGGGTGGCCATCTTTACATACCGTGACCCCTCCGTGCCTCGGAAAGTACGTTAAGCCGTTGGTCCCAACAGTCATTCGTGGATCTTTGACAGTCGTTACGGGTAGTCAGAAGCCCGAAAGTCTGACAACCAGTCTTGCCAAAGGGTATCGTATTACCCAGTAACTGGGTTGTGGAGGTCAGATAGGCAGTCGCTCCATGTAAAACACTGGTATTCAGCTGCATCCGGTTAGACTGGAAGCTGACCCTAACATAGTTGGGAAAAGGCTAGGCAGATGATGATGACCTGCTCCGACCGATGGACCAGCTGATTATTTCGAAATACGAAAAATCTAAAAACATACATCACCCTAATTGCGTAACACACTATAAGTCTCAATCTGAATCAGTTTGAAGGATATTTTGCTAATCCATTGCTTCTTATTTTCGAATTTGCTCAAAAACGTAAATAACGCAATGAATGTTGTTGAACTGTCAAAAAGGGTGTTACGCAATTACCCCGCAGGAAAATCATGATGAATTGATACGGAACTTTTCTCCTATTTCTCCTACATAAACAGAAACTTGAAAGTTAAACAAAGGTTAATCAAACTTTTTTAATTAAAGATATTTCCCAATTTACTAATCTCCGTTCAGCTTTTGTAATAAAAACCTTAACCGTCGGAATAAAGTTCGAAATTTAAAAATGGCTCTTTGGTTTAGGGGGATTAAAGGACCTAAACGCAAAAAACGCAAGTTTCAGAAACAGTAAAAGTATATTAGGATCGACTACTGAAGTGCGATTCTGTAACCATCTCACCGTGAAAACTTAGGTGAAGTGAGCGTGGAGTGAGCTGTCAATACTGTCAATTCCTAGCAAAAACAAACTCACTTCACCTAAGTTTTCACGGTGAGATTTTTACAGAATCGACCAGCAGTAAACAAAATCAGAAAAATACATGATATTCTTCAGGATATATGCTAGGTAGATAGTGTGTTGAAAACATAATATAACTAATTTGATACGATAGAAAAAAATCATGAAGATACCTCTAAAAAGTTTATTTTTACAATAAAAACCATAATAATACTACATACAATCATTCTCTTTTTTCGTCAGATTATTCTACAAGCGGCATACTAAAACACTAGTGTTTTAATTTTTTAGTCCAAACAATAGATTTTTTGTAAACTACCAGCGTTGTGTCATAGTGCTTCTCTTTCTTTTCTATACAGTCTGACAGTGACCGCGCTTTAGGTCAGGTTAACCTGTGTCGAAAGATAAATCTTGTTTTGTAATAAGGCCGACTTTGTCTGCAGTATTACAGCTAGTAGTTGTAGGTAAGTACATACACAGAACTATAATATCGGAAGGAAAAGGTTCAAGCGTCAGTATTAAGCTTAGCGGGTTGCTAAGCGCTGGTTTTCAGCTTCAACCAATGACTCCAGTTTACAAGCAACAAGGGGATACCTATTATAGTAGTCTTTAGGATAACATCCATAAAAAATTCAAACTTCCTTCAATTCGACGGCATGGTTGGCGCAGTGGTTGAGCGATTGACTGCTGCGCTGCGTGTCGCGGGTTCGATTCCCGCACGGAACAAATATTTGTATGACCTACAAGTATAGTTGTTCCGGATCTGGCTGTTTGTGTATGTGAGTTTAAATGTTTGTAAACGCACCCACAATACAGGAGAAATTCCTAGTGTGGGGCAACGTTTTAAAAAAAATAAAAATTAGGGGTTTCTATGTAACTTATATTCAGGAAGCACCCACCGTAGTACATAACAGTGTAGGGCGTAGTCAACTACAATTTTGTAATCTGGTTACTGATTACGATTAAAAGTAGTTAACTACATGTAGTTACGATTAAAAGTAGTTAACTACATGTAGTTACGATTAAAAGTAGTTAACTACATGTAGTTATGATTACATGTAACTTAACTACAATAATCAAACTACATTAAGTAGTTGTTAATTTGATTGCTGCAATCTAGTAGTTACTGATTACTTAAGTTTTATGAACTTATATTTTGCAATTAAATAAACATGTAATGTGTAGTAATATATGTTTTGGAATATGGCTGCATAAAGAAAAAACAGTTTATTGCACATACCTATGTTTATTTTCATGAATAATCAAATGCAAGGATTAGTCGTAGATATTATGTACCTATGCTTATCAGATCTTAATTACTTTTTATTGACATGTAATCAAAAAAACTGGCCAAGTGCGAGTCGGACTCGCACACGAAGGGTTCCGTACCACAAGGCAAAAACGCCGAAAAAAACACGTTTGTTGTATGGGAGCCCCCCTTAAATATTTATTTTATTATTAAAGTAAAAATACAACTGAGTATTTTGTGAATATTTCAAGTGCCAACCTGTTGCCATTATTGATATCGAGCAATAAAGGGCAAAAAAATCGCGTTTGTTGTATGGGAGCCCCCCTTAAATATTTATTTTATTTTTAATATTTGTTGTTATAGCGGCAACAGAAATACATAATTTGTGAAAATTTCAACTGTCTCGCTACCGCGGTTCTTGAGATACAGCCTGGTGACAGACAGACGGACTGACGGACGGACAGACAGCGAAGTCTTAGTAATAGGGTTCCGTTTTTACCCTTTGGGTACGGAACCCTAAAAATAAAATCACTCGGCAAACATCAACTTAATTCAAATTATTTGCGAATCAAATAATAATTGTACCGACATGCAGCGAGCGAAAGCGAGAGCGTGCTATAGTGCGCTCTTGCTCTAACACACGCGACTACAACGCGATGCTCTAACTACCTACCAAACGACAAGTCGAAACACGCGCGATAGTCGTTCATGTACTTACATGAACGACGCGAGCGCGTGTGACGCAACGTTAAATCTGTAGTTATAAAAAGTAATCAAGTAATCGTGATTGCAACTACAATTTGTAGTTAGTAGTCAAAATTTTTAACTACATTTTTCGATTTTTTTATGTAGTTTGTAGTTATGATTACTAACTACTTTATGTAGTCGTAGTTAGTAATCAGTAGTTAGATTACATTTTGCCCAATACTGGTACATAACAAATACATAGGTACCTATTAAAAGCCGTACATATCACCTGGCACAGGCCACACAATCAGAAGCGTCCAATGTCCCCTGAATGAGACATTCAAGGCAAGGGACGAATTCAAACAAAGGGGAGAACTGGCAGCTACTAATGAATCCTATTCATCGTGGGGAGGCAGGGGAGATTTGCACAAATACTATATATATATATGTATATGACACTTTTGTATTTGTTTTTATGATTGCGATCGGTTTTACTATTGGTTTTTGATGTAAGGCTGTTTATCGTTTAGGGATAGTGTGCAAGATAGTGTAATGCATAATATCAGGAGCTAGAGAGCAATACATTATGAATGCCGTGAATATAGCTCTTATCACGAGCTATAACGCTATGCTTAGTACTTGATTCGAATTTAGATAGTTTAGCTATTTACATCATCATCTGCCTAGCCTTTCCCCAACTATGTTGGGGTCGGCTTCCAGTCTAACCGGATGCAGCTGGATACCAGTAGTTTCCATGTAGCGACTGCCTATCTGACTTCCACAACCCAGTTACTGGGTAATACCTAGGTAAGACTGGTTGTCAGATTTTCGGGGTTCTGACTACCCGTATCGACTGTCAAAGATCCATGAATGACTGCATTGAAAAGAAAGAGAAGCGCGATGACAAAACGCTAGTAATTTATTGCAAAATATGAAGCAATTATTTAATTACAAAAAATCTGTTGTTTAGACGAAAAAATTAAAACACTAGTATTTTAGTATGTTGCTTGTAGAATAATCTGACAAAAAATCTGAATCATTGTAAGTATATTAGTATGGTAAAAAGAAAGTTTTCAGAGGTATCTTCATGTTTTTTTTCTATTGTAACGTGCTTTCCGAGACACGGAGGGGTCTCGGTATGTAAAGATGGTCACCCATCCACAGACCAACCGCGGCAAGCGTAGCTTAACCTGATTGATCGACCTGTTATTATTTAGCCACGGGACCCCAAAAATAATAAAAATATAATGAGTTTTATTTCAATATACAGGGTTATTGGTAAAACATTAACAATCTCTTACGAGGTCATTGTAATCATCATTATGAACAACTTTTACTATGGGACCAACCCTGAAATCGCGAAAAAAATCAGCTGTTCCCTACATTTTGACGAGTTATACGATTAAATGTTATACGTTTAAAAAGAAAAGGTTTGATTTTTTGTATGTTTGTTTGTTACGCTTTCACGCTAAAACGGCTGAACGGATTTCGATGAAATTTAACACATGAGTAGACCATGACCTGGATTAGGACACAGGATACTTTTAATCTTGATATTCGTATTAGATTGAGATTTATGCGGGTAAAACCACGGGTCGCAGCTAGCCCATACTAATATTATAAATTTGAAAGTAACTCTGTCTGTTTGTCTGTATGTTACCTTTTCATGCCTAAACCACTAAACGGATTTCTATAAAATTTAGCAGAGAGATAGATTGCATCCCGGGGAAGGACATAGGATAGTATTTATCCCGATATTCCCACGGGATCGACACTTATACGGGTGAAACCGCGGGTCGCAGCTAGTCATAAATAAATTGGATCATGATGATAGTATGACCAGTTTCATATAAAGCAAGCTCGTAATAACAATCTAAATTACGCGAATAGTTTTGCATAGCAAATTGGCAATTGCTTTTGTGGTGTGAAGCGTGTCAAACTAGATTATAGTCTTGCAACACCAAGATTATATTATAATTATGCTTGTGGGTGTTTTTCAAATAGGTATTAAATGCGTCATTCAGAGATATACTGCCTCTCTTTGTCTAGTGGTCACAAGGGCTACTGCTGAGCATGAGGTCCTGGGTTCGATTCCAAGGTCGGACAAAGAGTTATTGGGTTTTTGCATCTGGAATTTCCCTGGATCAAGGAAGGAAAGGTCCTTCCAGCGCGGTGCCGCACTGGCTCCGACAAGGAGGCTTCTTCTTCTTCTTCTTCTTCTCCACCTTAATGAAACATCCCTTGTCGCACGTGCCCTTCTGTCTTCAAAACCTTGTAAGGTTTCGACCGGCTCCGTTTACCCTCTTTTTACCCCCAACAAAGGGCTGAAGACCCAACCTTCGGCACCTGTCCCACCGCCTGGCGATTAACGAGAAGCTAGTAGAGCTAGTAACTAAAAGCGAGTTGGCGAGCAACCAGCAGCGAGTGCGCGACGACGACAAGAAGTGCGCAGTGCTGCACACCGCTCAGTCTCTGAATCTTCAAGTTAAACAAATATCAACTTTATTTCAATGACGCATAAGTTGATTTCAGAGTGACCAGCACTGTTAAAAAGTTATAAAAATGTTTGAAGTTGTAGCGTTGTAGGCTCCTACAAACAGGCGCGACACGCGATAAAATCGCGCGCGACACAAAAGCACCTGGCGCGCCTGTTTTGTAGGAGCCTTTACCCAGTACACTGGGGCTGTGGAGGTCAGTTAGGAAGGCGCTCCGTGTAAAACAGGTACTAGTATAAACACCCACCAACCGCCCACCCACCACCCACTCACCACCTCGATATAGTTCTAGTCAAGGATATCGAGTTCTTGTTCCAATCTTAACGTGAGAAATGAGAACTGGGTCCTCTATAAGATATTGTATGTAGGGATCCTTCTGTACGTAGTATATTTGTTCGTTATCCTGTCCGTCCTAGACGAGACGGAGTTTGATCGATACAGGCAGCGAGCCGGAAGGCTTCCATACCGCTCGTCACACACGCTAATAAATATCGGGATTGAACCATTCGAAGCTTTTCAGATGAGTGTACGGAACTTTGTTGGTATAAAAGAAGAAAGGGTTTATGATCGCAATATGAAAGGAGCACGTCGACGAGATGACTAGAGTTTCTTAACTGGAGTCAGGTGACTCCAACAATCTATTCTGTCTTTTCATAAACCATAATAAAAAAAAAACTAAATCAAAATCGGTTCATCCGTTCTGGAGCTACGATGCCACAGACAGACACACACACACACAGACACGTCAAACTTATAACACCCCGTCGTTTTTGCGTCGGGGGTTAAAAAGGTTTACTAGAAAAGAAAACAAAAAAATATAAAAAATGAAAGAAAAAGATAAAAAAGGAAGAAAGGAAAGTTATACTTAATCATTCTACTTCTTTTCTGGTGAACGATAAGTACTTTGAAGGCTCACGCAGATTTGGGCGGGTTGAATTGTTTCAATCCTTCCAAATGTGCGCGAGTAATGTAAGAGGATTGTTCCTCCTACATAACATTCGTACATTTTGTATGAGCTATTATGGCACTCATCGCACAAATGGGCTGCACTGACTGTAATGTGCGTTCAGCTTAATTTAACTACTCTACATATATTGTTTGAACTTAGAAGGTGGCCACGTTTATAGCAGCATCAGTGACCTTCCTTAGGTAAAATGAAATGAAATTATAGGATATATTAATCACTTATACACGGCATCATCATCTGCCTAGCCTTTTCCCAACAATGTTGGAGTTGGCTTCCAGTCTAACCGGATGCAGCTGAATACCAGTTTTTACATGGAGCGATTTTTACACGGCATATTATACAAAAAAAATAATAAGGTAGATGAAGTCGGCGATTCCTATCTGAATAGTATGAGAAGAAAGGCCGAAATAAACTCAGAGGTCACAGTCTATTTTAAAGTCCAGACATAATCTTGGTCAGATCATGGGAAGACCATGTAGATTGATGTCTGAAGTGGTCATCATCATCTGCCTAGCCTTTTCCCAACTATGTTGGGGTCGGCTTCCAGTCTAACCGGATGCAGCTGAATACCAGTATTTTACATGGAGCGACTGCCTATCTGACCCCCACGACCCAGTTACTGGGTAATACGATACCCCTTGGTAAGACTGGTTGTCAGACTTTCGGGCTTCTGACTACCAGTAACGACTGTCAAAGATTCACTAATGACAGCCGGGACCAACGGCTTAACGTGATGTTTGAAGTGGTATTTTGAGGAAAGTACCACACATTTGAGTTGACCAGTCTAGTCAGTGCAAGAATTTATCAGTAATCGTGTAGCTCAAATCAGAACAAGGAGAGGAGCTCAACGACTTGTCGAACAATACTAATGAAAGGACGAAAAGAAAGGTATGCCATATAAAGTAGGTACTGAAACTACCAGACTAACATTAAAACTAATAAACTAAGAACTGGAAAAATGAAAACTAACTCCAATTAAAAAGTGATAAGAGAAAAAAACTTTAAGTACCTAAACGGATTCTACTGTCAAACAAATTTCAGTATGGCATTCAAAGATTAGTCACTGTAGTGTCGTTTTAGCTGTCACTTTTCAAGAACTGTAAGCAGTGAGCCTTCTGTACGTATATCCTGTATATGTTAATGGAAATGGCACTACATTTCCATTTATGGCGCCCTAACGTGGTCAGAAAGTAGGGGGAAATAAGAAGGGGGAAGAGAGACAACCTCCACGTCCCCTTTTCGCACCAAGATACTAAAACTGCTTTAAAAACTAACTAAGTACTTCATTATGACTAACTAAAAGTTTTAATCTTATTATACAATTTAAAGCTACTTTAACGAGGTACTTACCATAGTTAAAAGAGTTTTAAATTTTTAAAGAGTTTGCTAAAACTAGTTCATTTGTATTAATATCCTTTGATGTTAAAAATCGGTCTCGGCAATGATTCGGGCAAACTCGTCGGGAGTCGTCTCTTATACACACATCAAAAGTGTCTAGGGATCAACATATATTTTTGCAATAACTTTTCTCCTGATTGATATTAATTAAAATTTTCTTTAAGGATTCATCAAATAAAGTGTTTTCGTTTGTCACAGTAACGATAAACCAAGTCACCTTTGCATTAATAAAGAAATTTGCCATTTTCCTAATAAAGGGATTTTTGACATTTGAACCACTAACACAAAAGTTCGAAAAAAAGACTGAAATAACAGTTTTCTTTAAAATTTTATTGGGTAACTTAAACAATTAATAATCCGTGTTTCTACCGCGAACACTAACAACACAAGAACATCGGTTTGGCATACTCAAAATGAGTTCATCCAAATCACGCTGTGGAATGGCCGCCCATGTTCGTTGCAACAACAAAAAAAGGTCTTCTTGCGACTGGATACCCTCCATATTCGGCAGAGCTCTTCTCTGTAGCATATCCCATGCATGCTCAATCGGGTTCAAGTCTGGCGACTGAGCAGGCCAGGGCAGGACATTGATGTTAGCTGCGGCGAGAGTCTGTCTTACAACTCTTGCGGTGTGCGGTCGTGCATTATCATGCATTAACTGAAATAAGGGACCGATTTGCACTTGTAGAGGAACGATGACGTCTGATACAATCGTCTCAGCATAAATTTGAGCGTTGAGGTTGCCTCTGATCCAAATCAACTCAGTTCTTCCGCCGATCCAAATACCCGCCCATACCATGATGGTTCCACCACTATAAGGATGGACTTCCTGGCAGGATTTTAATCGCTGTTGGCGTCCAGGGGTTCTCCAGTGTCGTATACGTCTTGTATCCGGTCTCATACCAAAACGAGACTCATCAGAAAAGCACACGAAACGCCATTGTTCTTCTGCCCAATTTCTGTGTTCAAGAGCCCATTGATATCGAATCCTACGATTGTGCATTGCTATAGGTGGTACCCGTAGCGGTCTTCGGGAATGAAGGTTCACTTCATGCAAGCGGTTTCTGACTGTTTGGTCGCTAATTAAGTTCCCTGAAGAGTGATGAAGCCTCACGGCTAACATCATGGCGGTTATTGTTGGAGCTCTTCGAGTTAAGATTTGAATGTATCGGTCTTGTCTCCGTGTGGTGCAGCGATACCGTCCTCCATGGCGCTCAGCCACGGTACCAGTGCTTCGGTAACGTGTCCAAAGTCGACTGATAACACTCTGACTTGTATTCAGAGCTAAAGCCACAGTACGTTGCCGGGAACCAGCTTCTATCATTCCCACGGCTCTGAGCATTTCTTCCCTGCTTAAATGACGTCGCCGCTCCATAATAACGTTGGTTTTAATCAGTAGTAGGGAAACAGTAGCACTAATAATGTCTTCAATGCGTTGTATGTTTTTATAGGGAAAATATTGACAGCTGATTTTCATCTTTTACTCGAATTTGATTCACAGTTCCTGATTCAAATTATGAAATGCACCAAAAAGGATCCATATAAATTTATAAAATCATAAATTTATTACAAAGCCACATCTCAATCTCAAGAAATCCGCATAAAAATGCTTGATCCCTAGACACTTTTGATGTGTGTACTTAATCAATCAAGTTCTTTCAAGATGGAGGTTTTTTAATTTATTTTTAACGAGATCTTTGCCTCGTTTTGGTGAAAAACTGCGGAATATGGGTTTCGAGTCCCGGTTATAGAAACGATTAATTGCTTCTAGCAAAAAACCGGGCAAGAGCGAGTAGGACTCGCGCACCGAGGGTTAATCCGTGCCATCATATGTTTTTAAATTTTCATCGGCGAGGCCTATATTCGTTAGAGAATTTTAACACTGCGCACAGCGGTGTAGAATACATTATTTTTGTTTACTATTAATAAAATTAAATTTTATTCGAGAACATCCATCGGTTTCTTAATAACCTTCAACTATATCCGACGATCCTGCATACTTATCTCTTTTGTTGACTGTACTTACCCGGATTTCAACTCACAACCTCATGCATGATAGGCGAAGTCTTGACGACACGTTCATCGCGACATTTTCCAGAATATTGCAGGAGATAAAAGTTGCAATCGTCAAAGTCGATCCAAGCGTTTTTGAGAAAATCCCAAACAAACAAACAAACAGCCACGCACAAGCAAACACACGTGCCATCAAACAGAGAACTTCCTATTTTAATTCAGTTAAACACATAACCACATTTCATGCATGCTAAACATTTCAGCGGAAAGGTAAATTAATATGCGCAAGTGTAATTATTAAAATTAGCGGTGACATCCCTAGCAGGGCCCGCCATGAATACGTAATCGCTTCACTAACTACATAATGGACAATGGACATCCCTAGTCCTTGTTTACAATTTGTCCCATTTTTTTTAGACTGAGTTTATGGTTTAAAATGTATGACTGTTTATTAGTTTTCTTTTTTTCCTTTTGTAATAAAATGTTGGGTTTGGGTTTTAGCATTGTTCTATGCTTTATTTTTACTCGTATTCTGAATACCATTACCATGCATTATACAGGGTGACTGCAAGACCGACGCACAACCTGTCGTACAGACGCCAGCACATCAAGCTACCCGAAACTGTCAAATTTTCCCAATCAACTTTGAACCTTATTCTTTAGCGATAAAGTTGAAAATATATTAAAGAAATTAGAGATATTGTAGTAGCTTGACGTGCTGGCGTCTATACACTGGATTCAGTACATAATTCTAGACAGGGACATTTTTTTGTTTGATAACCGACGAAAAATGTTTACACTAAGGGTAGTGTAAACATTTTTCGTCGGTTATCAAACAAAAAAATCAGCTGTTCACTACATTTTGACGAACATAAATGTAGGGAGCAGCTGATTTTTTTTCGCGACTTATTTCGTTTATTTTTTGAGCAATCTATTACCATGGATTCAGGACATGATTCTGAACCCTCCGATAAAAAATGATTTGACAGCGCAAGTAACTATTGCACTTTTCTATAAAACAGGATTTTTTTTATAACCATTGAAATATTTCTACGTTAGTGGGTCAATAGAAAGAAGAAGACAGTTTACGCATCGATTTTCCTGCCACCTTGTATACAACGTTATTTTTAGTATATGCGAAACCTGAATATAGTTTGTTCAGAATAAGTAACTGAATCGATTCCAATCATTTTACCCCATGTTATATTTTGCCCCAAAAATATTTAAAAAAGGTTAAAAGTTGGACACCGAGCGACACTAAGTAGGTTATCTAATCTCCGCGCCGAGCGGTTAGGTACCTAGGTATTATTATCGTTAGGTACCTAGATACTATTAGGACAAACAGGTAACTTAACAAGCTTATAACTTTGTGATTTTTCATGATACAGTTTTGAAATTTTGTACACATATTCTTTACATAAAAATACTAGACACGTGTTTCGGGTTTCGCATATACTAAAAATAACGTTGTATAGGTAGTCTCTTCTAGTAGAATTATCAGACGCAAGCCTATTGCTATAAATCGGTCAAAAACCCAGACTAAAATAGATAACATCAAGCAAATTACTCAGCTCCTCCGCCTATATAATTGTAGGCACTCCTTACTATTGGAATACTGTAGCTAAAGATCTTTGGTCACGCACTGCACATAAATCAGAATCAGGCGATCATTGTAATGAAGTGTCGCCCAAAATAGACTGGGGGCACTGTAGTGAATGATAACACTGATAAATTTCTACTGGGGGTTGGTTGGTAGGAAGCTACGAATCTAGGAAATATCAATCAATCAACTCAGCCTATTGCAGTCCACTGCTGGACATAGTTCTGTACCGCCTGCAATTTCAAATTGACGTACAAGGCCTTTTATTAGCCTACTTTTTTTTTGTGTGGGGAATCATCAAATGACCCCTCCCGCTCTGGGCTGAGCGGAAGTGAGTGTCAGAGTCTTACTGACTAAAACCCACCCGTGTTCCTTCCTTAGCCCTTTATGTTCCGGGCCAGCAGCTTTCGGACAATCCCGCTGATTATTAGCCTACTTGAAATTAACTTTGACTTTGAATCAAATCACGAGTTCAATTTTTTTTTTTAAGATTTCGATTAAATTTAAAGGCAGTAAGTACATACATAAATGTCGGTACTCAAAACCATCAAACGCGAGATAATATATGCTACGGGTAAACTCTACAGGTTATCCTGAACTACTACTGAAGCTGAGTCAATTTCGCACAGCCTTTGGGCATCATTAGGTATCGATTTATCGCCTGGGTTTTCCCGTTTTATGCTGTGCAGAATCATCTCTGCTGAAATAGACGATCGATATTTACCAACGATGTAGTCTTGGTAATATAATACTTAGTCCTATTTTCCTATGGACCCTTTAAAGGGACACTAAAGAATATTAGTCATAGTTACGTTAAGTTCTACATTCCAAGCTATGAACAGTTTGCGAAATTATGCAGAAGATTGATAAGGTGTTAATGGTCATGCATGATCAAAAGCCGCTCATCAGTTCAACAAAATACCTAGATACTTTTTATTTGACAAAAGTTGTACAAGACGTAACTAGATGGCGTTGGCGTCGAATTAGAACTCGCAAGCGTTGTGTTACAACGATTTGGTGGGGCTCTTGTGAATTTTAGCAAATATATTACTAGCTATAGAACAGTATACAGTTTGGTTGTTTTATTTAAATAGTCAACCCTACTAGTAATACACATAAGGTCAACATTTAAGTACTGAGTACCATTCTTGGTGAAGGGTTATCGAAGATGAGACATGTATAATCAACCTATAACTTCGATCTATATCTACCGTGGCCATTGTCAGACGGAGGGTAAGCACACAAGTGACTCGATCTAATTGATCTTTTGACTGCTTTACGAGACTCTGTTCTAATTGACTTCAAAGTGATTTCATTTGATAAGTAGGTTCTCAAGAGGTGAAGCGATAATTTAATACATTATAGTGGCTTGGAAGTCGTTGTCCGGCTGTCATTCTTGGATCATTGACAGTCGTTACAGGTCGTCTGAAGACTGATATTTTGACAACCAGTCTTAGCAAGGGATATCGTGTTGTGTGGAGGTCAGAAAGGCGATATAGTAGTTTAAGAAGGTTGCTTAAAAATCTGTGATGCAGGATTGAAAGACAATCCAAATATATTGATCTAACTAGTTTATTGTCGCATGCAAACACATTTACAAATTAGCTTCTGAAAACCCAGTAATCCCATTCAACCTTTAAAACCATAAAAACCAGCCGCACTTCTGACTCATGCCGTGCCGTCATGCTGTCTGAGCATTACGTGAAGGCGTGTCCCCATGATTCAGTCGGTCCTAAATATAATTAGTGACGGTAATCTAATGGGACACGAATTAATTGTGTTTTTGGCTAATGGGGAGTTAAATTATTGGTTGGTAACTTCATGAGGTAATCTGACTAGCCTTTTTACTGTTTTCTATAAAAATAAAACAAATTTGGGTTAGTTACACCATTTATAACTCAAGAACGGCTGGACCGATTTTTATGATCTTTGATTTGTTGGATTTGTCTCCGCCCCGAATAGCAGAATAACTATTAAAACATGGAAAAAAAAACACGAAAACAAAATAACGAAGATAATTCAATTTCTCATACATTTTGTAATTATGATTCTAAAGCGGTACGAGGTTCGCCGGGTCAGCTTACATAACATAACATAATCAGCCTATAATGTTCCCACTGCTGGGACACAGGCCTCCTCTCGGTAAGAGGGAGTACATAATAGAGAGTATTATATTCTATTCCAATGAGAAAGTCAAGATGATCTTTCAAAAAGCAGTATTTTTTGCTTCAACTAACAAAATCTTTTGCTTGAATTTTTCGCAACTCAAAAAGCCCAGGCACTCTAAATATTCGCATACTTCAACGCAATTCCCTATTCTGTTTCACAGAAACACCCACTGAAACTAAACTAAATCCACACCCAAACTATTTACCCCCGAGTAAAGAACCCACGAACCGTACGCACGTACTCGTAGTTCTAATTACTGCCTTTTGAAACCCTTTGACCCTTACACTATAGGTGTACGTTCAAAAAGGCCAAGTGCGAGTCGGCCCCGTAACACTGTTCAATATTTAACACTACATATTTTTATTATGCGGTCATAGTCCTTAACAGCCTCGTGGCTACTGTAGCCGGCAGGGTGGATGGCCAAATAATAGGTCACTGGATGGCGGCACACAGACCGTCATTCGGATACATTTTTTTATATTTTACTAAGCTTCTGCCCGCGACTTCATTCGCGTGAAGTTTCTCGTTTTAACATAAAACATAGCCTATGACACTCGGGGATAATGTAGCTTCCTATTAATGAAAGAATTTTCGGGATCGAATCAGTAGTTCCGAAGGTTACCCCCTACAACCTCACAAACTTTACCTCTTTATAATATTAGTATAGATTTAACGTGTTTTATGTGTACTATGGATCTATGGTCTGAAAATAAAGATTAAAGGCCGATTCACACATATCAGTGAAGTCACAGTTCAGACACAGTACCGGCACAGTGCGAAATATTCTTTCATACGGTTTCTATGAACGCATCCCCACTTGTCAGTGTCAGTGACGACACAGTGCTCTCAGTGTCAGTGCCGACACCGGCAAGCAATCACGGACGTATTCGTTGACGACGATATTTTTTGTCGGATCACGGACGCCGCCGCGGCATCAAAAACAAAATGGAGGACGAGCGATTGATAGAATTGGTTCGTGAAAATAGGGTTTTGTATGATTTGTCTCATGTAAAGTACCTACATGGATTCGCAATACAAAACCAATTTGTGGAACAAAATAGGAGCATGCTTCATGCACCCAGTTTCTCTTTTTTCTTTGATGTTGCTCTTCTTCTTCGTCCAAAGCAATAAGCTATCATTGCTAGCTCCGTAGTACTGAACGCCAAATCTCGATACTTGACGACGAACACGTTTTCACTGAAGCTCCGTGAACTGAGTACTGACATGTATGAATTGAATCACTGACGCACCACTGTAGCACTGATACTGAACTGAGCGAACACTTTGACGGAACTGTGGCTTCACTGATATGTGTGAATCGGCCTTTATTATTATTATTTTATTAGTACACACTGCGAAAATTTCAAGTGGCTACTTAGCATAAGCATAATTAGCTTATAATGTTCCCACTGTTGGGACACATAATAAATAATCCACCACGCGTTGTTTTCCTTCACTGTTTGGATATCAGTGGTGATGAAATAAATTACACAAAGTAAAGTACCTGTCTGGGTTCGAACCCACGACCTCGACTCGTAAATCGGAGCCGTTACCTCTGGGCCACCACTCTGCTCTCTCAGTGTCTACCTTATTTGTCTGTGTTTAGATACGGAACCCCAAAAATAAATGATTTCGCCGGAACCGGACCGGACGGCAAACCACGGACCGGACCTGATGGACTACCGGCTATTACGGACGGGATTTTATTTAGAATGCCGGAATTTTGCTCGTAAATGGTTTGCGCAGGTGGGTAGTTCGAAATGGTTGGGTAAATCTTTTGTGCTTGTGAAGTGTGTGGTTTTATTGATTGCTTAGTCGATGGTTTATTTATTCTAAATAAGGTAGCAGACGATTCGCTCGAATTTTAACGTCAACACTTCTGTTTTCTTTAGCAAGTATCTACTGCTTCGTCTGGTAATTTTCCTCAGACCTTTTAGACCAAAAATTACCAAACTAAATGTTGCTTTTTTGTATGGAAGGTCCATACAAAAAAACTGAAATTCAGATGAGCTGGTCATTTATGTTCAGCGATAGAAACAATAAGTGGTCTAAAGCTATAACGGAATGGCATAAAATAAGAGATGGATCTAAAAGAAGTAAAGGAAAACAACGTAAGCACTGGGACGATGACAAAGTGGAGATAGCTGGTGGTCTGTGGGCTAGAGACACACGAGATCATGACATTTGGAGGAGCCTGGGGGAGGCCTATGCATCAACGGACACAATGATGGTCATAAAAACGATCTTATGTCCTTCCTCGGAATGCAATCTGTCTCTCTGACAAATTTTATCGAAATCCGTTCAGCGGTTTAGGCGTGAAAAGGTAACATACAGACAGACAAACAGACAGACAGAGTTATTTTCAAATTTATAATATTACTATGGATTATTTTTTGTTTATCAATAACAAAAAAAAAAACCGACTTCCAAAAAAAACACTACAAACTGAAAAATAACTTTAATTTCGGAAGTCGGTGTCTTAGGGATCAGTATTTTAGTTTTTGCCACCGACTTCCGAAATTAAAGTTATTTTTCAGTTTGTAGTGTTTTTTTTGGAAGTCGGTTTTTTTTTTGTTAAAAAGTTTTTATTTCTCGCTTTTTAGTGGGTCTGTTTATAATTTATCTAAGTTACAATAGCCTAATGTCAACTTGCCCATCGCCTTTTTATAAAATATTCCTTTTCTCGATGCAGGGACGTTAATTGTTGAGGAGTTCTCCTTTTATTAGTTTTTAGATTAGATGCTGATAATCCTGGCTGCAGCATCAGGCCAGACTTATGTCAACATTGCATTGAACTTAAAATTAGTCCTGTTTAAAATGAGCCCAAACACGACTACGGTGCTGTAATTTCAAGGTTTGAACTTTTTCTGATGCTCCTGGCTTCAGCATCAGGTCTTCGGTGTTCCTCAGTAACAGTACGTTTATCCACACATCGAGCCCTTTTCAATGAGCCTAAACACGATATATCTGCTGTTAGTTGTCGAGGAGTTAGGTAGCATCAGGTCATGACTTGATGATCATGAGACCAAATGTGGCAAATGCCCTATCAAACATCAAAACAATTTACTAAAAGTCGGTAAAAACAGTCCTTGCCTGTTCGAGTAACTTCTTACTGTTAAGGAGTTGTACCTTCCATCATCAGCCCAGCTACCTGAGATGGTGACAACCATACACAAATACACAAGATACTTCATAAAATATGCGAAAAACAATAAGTGAGCCTATAAAATTTGAGGGTTGCCCTCGATTTCTCTAAGATCCCATCATCAGATCCTAACTTGGTGACAATGGGACCACCTCAGAACTATCTACTTTCGAACAAAAAAAGAATTTTGAAAATCCGTCGACAATTGGCGGAGTATTCGATGAACAAACATACAAAAAAAAAAAAAAAAAAAAAAAAAAAAACATACAAACACCCGAACATAGTACCTCCTCCTTTTTGTAAAGTCGGTAAAAACAGTCCTTGCATGTTCGAGTAACTTCTTACTGTTAAGGAGTTGTACCTTCCATCATCAGCCCAGCTACCTGAGATGGTGACAACCATACACAAATACACAAGATACTTCATAAAATATGCGAAAAACAATAAGTGAGCCTATAAAATTTGAGGGTTGCCCTCGATTTCTCTAAGATCCCATCATCAGATCCTAACTTGGTGACAATGGGACCACCTCAGAACTATCTACTTTCGAACAAAAAAAGAATTTTGAAAATCCGTCGACAATTGGCGGAGTATTCGATGAACAAACATACAAAAAAAAAAAAAAAAAAAAAAAAAAAAAAACATACAAACACCCGAACATAGTACCTCCTCCTTTTTGTGAAGTCGGTAATAAATAAAGACGACTCCGCCTTAGAGTGTAAATGTGGTGCTGTTCCACAAACAATGGGATACTTAATATCGTGTCCTGCGTGTCCTGTCAGCTGCACGTTACAGGAACTGGTGGACGCTGGTGAAGGCCAAACAAGTAGCCGAATTCTGGGCCGAGTCCATTTAGATTGCTATCGACACGCTAAGAAGAGAGTAAATAAAGGCTTTACAATTATTTTTTTATTTGAAAACTAACGATACTAAACTATTTACATAAGCATTATTGTTACTAACACCAAAATACTAACAAAATTATAGACCTAGTCAAAATTTTTATTATTGTTATCTCCTTTATTTTACTTTAAACATATAAATTATATTTTTAAATATAAATAAATATATTAATAATTATTATATTATACTTCCTCGTCCTGAGGGCCAGTACTAAATCAAACAAATCTAAGGGGTCATTCCCGAACTTTTAACAACGTTAGCAATTTATAAAATACATCTAAAATACCTGCATTGTCGCCGAGATAAAATTGCGACCAGATTGTGAATGTTTTTAGTTAAGGTAAGGACTTCTCTAGGCACCTTATACGGCTCTTCATTAGCAAAATTTACGATTTATTCGATTTCGCAAATAACTAAAAATCAAGTCATTTTGGCTCCTTAGGGGTGGAACGCACAAAACCCTAATATCACTCAATACTTATAAAGTTATGTCATTTATCACACAACCCTTGAGAAAGGAATGCCATATATTACACATTTTTCCACAAAAAATGGGCCATCATACTATAGAACGTAGACGGCATTCTATTTAATGCCCACCGATAATCTTTTCGTCGGAACCTAAAATGGCCGTTTTCTTTTGCGTTTTCTCGAAGGAACTTTTTTTTTATCTTTGAGATAAGCCCGCCATACTTTTTCCTAACATAGCAACTGATGTAATCCAGAATAAATAGTGGCGATTTCGATTCTCGATAGAAAGGCAAAACGATTTTTTAATAAACAATAAATTTTGAGGGTACTTAGAACATACTTAGAACTGAAACTCAAAAATTTTTTTTTCATCAAACCCATACGTGTGGGGTATCTATATATAGGTCTTCAAAAATGATATTGAAGTTTCTAATATATTTTTTTCTGAACTGAATAGTTTGCGCGAGAGACACTTCCAAACTGGTAAAATGTGTGTAACTTCTAAAATAAGAGAATGATAAAACTAAAAAAAATATATGATGCACATTACCATGTAAACTTCCACCGAAAATTGGTTTGAACGAGATCTAAGAAAGTAGCTCGCCGGTGAAAATTTAAAAACATAATATGATGGTACGGAACCCTCGGTGCGCGAGTCCGATTCGCTCTTGCCCGGTTTTTTGTATTGAGCCAAAGTTCCCCTCCAGGGCTAAAGTAACCCCGCGTTTACCATATCAAAATATCGGAAATATTTACGAGAAAAAAATCTAAGGCGAAACGAAGTTCGTCGGGTCAGCTAGATATACCTAAATTATGTTTTATCGAATTTTATAATCCCTTTGCTATTGAGATAGTAAGCGTACCTACAATATTTTTAAACACATACTCAGTATGGTTAGAAAAATATTTTCACAATTTAGATTAGTGAATATTTTTGCTTCTAACTGTACGTACCTGCTAACAATCAGCCCACTTATACGTAATTGAGGCCGACAATGGCAATTATGTCGGCCTTCACACGTAATTAAAGACCTTTTTTAATAGAGGCTAATTTAAATAGGGTCCAGTACAGGTCAGGTTAGCTATTCATTTGTTCTATGTGGAATTAGTAGCTGTTTAAAATATAAGGACACAATACGATGGTAACATTACGGCTTTATTGTGTGGGAAGGCAGAAGACCCACCACCACCAACCACCCCACCAGAACCCACGACGGACCCACCTTTTGGTAGAGGCTAATTGCTATTAATCGGACACAAATCCCGTCTGTGTACTGATGATTGTGGATTTTCCAAATGGAAAAACTAAACAATTATTGTTTGTTAAACAAATAAAATTATCTTATCTTATCTTTGAACAATATTACTGAGTTGTAATCAAAAATTATCGACGAAAATTGACGTTATAAAATTATGTTGAAATAATATAATTCGACTTTTACTGGTTACTAGTGACAACACTATTCTTGTAGTACTGCACTAGTAATGACTAATTGTTCTGCCTTCTCTGTGAAATTTCTTATAATAACTAGGTACAGTCGCCAGCACATCAAGCTACCCGAAACTGTCAAATTTTCCCAATGAACTTTGATATAATAACCTTAGATATAAAGTTGAAAATCTATTAAAGAAAGACAGATTTTATTAGCTTGATGTGCTGGCGTCTGTACGTGTCATAAAATTTTCTTTTACTCTTTTTATTAAAATAGATCAAATCAGTCACAGAATACATATAGTACAAGCCTCAATTGCAATGGCAATGCAATCCCGCCAGTCTCTTCGGTACATTACGAGTCGACTGCGATGCGGAGGAATTTTTCGACGCCATATTTTAATGTGTTAATAGTATTAGTTTGGTTTGGTTATTATATTTTTATTTTGGTTAAGCTACGTTTGCCGCGGTTAGTCTGTGGATGGGTGACCATGTTTACATACCGTGACCCCTCCGTGCCTCGGAAAGGACGTCAAGCCGTTAGCTGAATACCAGTATTTTACATGGAGCGACTGCCTATCTGACCTCCACAACCCAATTACTGGGTAATACGATACCCCTTGGTATGACTGGTTGTCAGACTTTCTGGCTTCCGATTACCAGTAATGACTGTCAAAAATCCATGAATGACAGCCGGAACCTTTCCGAGGCACGTAGGGGTCTCGGTATGATATTATTGATTTTTCAAATCAATCATGTAACAAAAAATGCCTTTCAAAAACAATCGCCCACATCCAAAAGAAAAACATCGTGAAACTTCGTTATTAATAATAATAATATTCTTTATTGTTCTCTCATTATCACAAACACAGTACAAAGCCAAGGTAACACTTAATAGAGACTGGTGTCTGTTGTAGGTAAAACCTGTATTACAGATCACCAGTTTTTTTATTTATTATTATTTTTTATTCTTTTCATTAAACGTATATCTGCACCCTAATTGCGTAACACACTATCAATCGGAATCTGAATCATTTTGAAGCAAATTGCTAATCCATTGCTTCATAAGTTCGAAAAATTTGTCTGCTCAACATGTAAATAACGCAATGAATGTTGTTGAACTGTCAAAATGAAACCGATTCCGATTGATAATGTGTTACGCAATTGCCCCGCTGGTGTTCTTGCAAGATTTCCTTCATCAAAATTATTTTTTAACTCAATCACGTCGGGTCCAATTACCGGTACCTAATATGGAACAATGCCAATAGATTGAGTTTCAGATATTTCATTAGGGCACTCTGGTAGCAATTAAGAACTCCCCTATATCGGTCCTGGAGTTATTGAAATATTAAAGGACTCTATTTCTGTAGATAATATCATTGTTAGGATTCTTCTGTTAAGAACAGAGTGAAGTGGAAAACGACTGTTGTAGTTTTCAGTTAAAATAGGAAAGTAAGAAAGAAAAATTGTTTGTTCTGCACAAACAAAACATACAGTCAACAAAGGAGTTAAGTATACAGGAGCGTCGGATATTGTTGAAGTTTACTAAGAAACCGATGGATATTCTCGAATAAAATTTTAGTTTATTAATAAAAAACAAACAGCTCATTTATTCAATTAAATTTCAGTCCTGAACATCCATCGGTTTCTTAGTAAACTTCAACTATATCCGACGCTCCTGTATACTTAACTCCTTTGTTGACTGTACATTTAAAAAACTGGCCAAGTGAAAGTCGGACTCGCACACGAAGGGTTCCGTACCACAAGGCAAAAACACCGAAAAAACAACACGTTTGTTGTATGGGAGCCCCCTTTAAACATATTATTTTTTTTTGTATTTGTTCTTTTAGCGGCAACAGAAATACATCATCTGTGAAAAATTCAACTGTCTAGCTATCACGGTTCATGAGATACAGCCTGGTGACAGACAGACGGACAGACAGCGAAGTCTTAGTAATAGGGTCCCGTTTTTACCCTTTTCGTACGGAACCCTAAAAAACACAAAATACTCATACAAAGTAGCAGAAGGCCTCGTAAACAGCCTTTTATAAATCTGAAGGCCAATTTCCGTAATTAGAAACATTCAAAATCTAGTCGCAATGTCATCTCAGTGACAATCAATGTCAAAAACTTGACAAAAATTAGAGGTGTTTGTGACAGACTGAGACTCTGATCAGACTGTGAACGTTCTTAAAATTACGAGAATTGCAATTCATATTTTAAGAACCATCGCATCGCAAGCTAATCTTCGTCTCTTATAGAATTAATTTTTGACAACTTTTTGACATTGATTGTAGCTGAGATAAAGGGCTTGCGGCTAAGTAATATGAGCCGCACGGGTCGATCGATCAGGTTAAGCTACGCTTGCCGCGGTTGGTCCATGGATGGGTGACCATCTTCACATACCAAGACCCCCCCGTGACCCCTCCGTGCCTCGGAAAGCAAGTTAAGCCGTTCGCGTTGGTCTCGACTGCCATTCGTGGATCTTTGACAGTCGTTACGGGTCGTCAGAAGTCCGAAAATCTGACAACCAGTCTTACCAATGGGTATCGTATTACCCAGTAACTGGGTTATTGAGGTCAGATAGGCAGTCGCTTCATGTAAAATATTGGTATTCAGCGGCATCCGGTTAGACTGGAAGCCGAACCCAACACGCTTAGACTGGAAGCCGAACCCAACACGGTTGGGATTAGGCTAGGCAGATGATGATGTCGCTGAGATGAAGATTTTGAAGAGCGTGAAAAGTGGCCTAATCTTAATAGAATGTGTATAATTCTTCTGTAAATGCAAGTACTTTCCGTTATGGCGATCCCAAAGCAGATGTAAATACAATACTGCATCATTGTCACTCAATCCCACTGACCCTTTAAGCCATCTTGGAATGAACAAGAAAGTACAGCAAAACTGCTATAATATGCGCTACAGGACACTGAAATACAAACCTAACCTGACCTATTACGAATTCCAAGGTTCCAAAGGTTTCAAAGGTTCAATTTCAAACTTCCAAAGAACCATACCATAGCTCCCATACCCCGTCGTACCTTCAAAACCCGTCACAGTTTCGTATCAGACAAGACAGAACTAGGTCGAACTAGTTAAAACCAGTATCCGTGGTGTATCGAACCAACAGGTAACAGGTGGATGGCCTTGAGCTAAGTTTGCATGCTAAGCATTAGGAACAGCTATTTTTGGAAGTCACGGTTTAGATAAGTAATTTGCATACAACAGGTTTTACATAACCACATTCCTTTTTCATGTAGTACAAGGTGTTGTACGGATATTAACAAAGGCGAAGCCTACTTCTACCTTCTTAAGGTCATCATCTGCCTAGCCTTTTCCCAACTATGTTGGGGTCGACTTCCAGTCGTACCGCATGCAACTGAATACCAGTATTTTACATGGAGCGACTGCCTATCTGATATCCACAACCAAATTACTAGATAACACGATAACCATTGGCAAGACTGCTCATCAGTTCGGGCTTCTGATTACCCGAGACGACTGTCAAAGATCTAAAAATGACAGCCGGGACCAACTGTTTAACGCACGGAGGGATCTCGGTATGAAATGGATAGTTACTCATACCGACCTCGGCAAGCGTTGCTTTACCTTGAAGATCGACCCAGACACGAGCCACTTTTCCTCCATTAAGTAAATGGGGGATAGTGTCGTTGCTTTTCATTTAGCTTGGTTTCCTAATAGTAACAAATGCCAATCACCAAACCGTCTGTCAAGTGTTCCCGTCTGACAGTTGGATAGCGTGCAACATTTCTGAATTCATAGCTAAACCCTTTGGGACATTGCAAGGTATCTAGCTGGCAGAAACTACTGTCTATGAATTCAGGTCACTGCCCTATTTTCTAACCTATTACAATTACAAAAAAAACATACCAAAATACAAAAATACACACATTTTTATTTCTTGACAATAGTTCTTTACATTTTGTTGGTGAATGACGCCTCCTTTTAAGCAGATAACGCCTGTGTTAACTAGAAGACGCCGCTCTTTCTTACGTAGGCTAAAGGTGATAAAAAAATTACTTATGACATTTTACAAAAGATACTTATAGTTTATGTGTTCGCATAAGAAGTAGGAGGGGTAAGTAAGTAAGTGTGAGAGTTGTTTGATGTGATGTGAGTAATGTGATGTGATGTGAGTGATGTGGTGTGATGTGAAAGTCCCCAACATTACATGAAACAGTTGTTCCCAGTGACCAACTACCATCTGATGCATATCTATGGTAGTTGGTCACTACAGGTACTTGTAAGTTATGCATATAACTTACAAGTACCTGCTACGTTCTTGCAATTTAAACCCCTAAAACAACGGCCTGTATTCATCAAAATTAACATAGACCTAACCTTTAACCCAACGGTGCTATTTCACTAAAGGTTAAACTTTAAACTGAACGAAATTAACGGTAATTGTAACAAAGTTGTTCGTGTATTACCGTATCTCCGTGCTCACCGACTGTTTGGAACGAATGTACAAAAATAGCCTCTCGTGATGGGCTTTTAGTTTGTAATCTACTTCGCAGTACATTACTTTAATGTGTAATGTACAGTCACGGGCACGTATGGGTACAGAAAAATCAAAAGCAATTTTTCAGAGCAGTAATGATTGCAAAGATATAATATGACCTACTAGCTTCCGCCCGCGGCTTCGCCCGCCAGGGATGTCGATAAAAACTATCCTATGTCATTCCCAGGGATGCAATCTATCTCTCTGCCAAATTTTATCGAAATCCGTTCAGTGGTTTAGGCGTGAAAAGGTAACATACAGACAGAGTTATTTTAGAATTTATAATATTAGTATGGATTTGTATTTGTTTTTATTATTTTTAAATGACTTTTACTTCTATAGTTACTATAACCCTCTTACTAATAAACCTTGTATAGCGTCTGTATAGTTACACAACGCTTTGTCTTCTTCTTTCGAAAGTCAAATTACTGACGACTGAAAAAGAGAAATCGATGTATAACTATTCATCTGACATAATATGTTTATTAATAAAGGGGTTTATAATTAAAGAGATAAAAGATTCGATTATTTCGTTTATTTGTTGATTTTTTATTATTTTTGTTTGCTAAAACGGCTGAACGGATTTGGATACAATTTGGCATATGGGTAGACCATGACCTAGGATACTTTTTTATCCCAATATTGCTACGGGCTCGAGACATATGCGAGTGAAACCGCGGGGCGCAGCTATTGTATATATTTTTACGAGTTCTATGATGCGTCTACGTTAGAAACATTTTATCGTTAATGTAACCTCGGATGGAAGGCGCCGGCGCTGGTTTGTGTGATAAAATGACTGTTTCATTAGTACCTACGGGCACCAACGATACACTGTTTTCTATAATGTTATTTTTTCACTTGGAAAATTGATTTTGTGAACCTTAACTATGTTTTTTCTGAAAATAATAAAATTATTTTCTAATGTTTCATTATAGTAGGTATGTTTTAAAAGATACTGTTTTATACTGACCTCCACAACCTAGATAGTGGGTTAGGGCCCGACTCCCGGAACAGATCGCTGCAGGTTGATCTTCGGAAAGAAACGGTAACGTGTTTTACCTGTTTCTTTATGTGCGAGCGCATAAGAACTATTTTACCCGCACTTATCGGTACCGACTTGTCTTAACCGGGAATCTGCTTCTTTATGCAAGCACCCTTACACGATATATCATAATACTATCTGTTGTTATCACTCACGAGGCCCGAACGGTGTCTACGTGTGCGTGCGGTTTTGGTTGTTGCATGGAGCGGGGCTTTTGTAGTTATGTATAACTATTGTGGCAAAGGGCTCGGTGCGCCCCCTTGTGAAGTAACATCTGGGCGAAAAGGGTGAAGGGTTATGGTCACGGTTCAAAAGGTGTTCGTTAAATAATATAGATTTTTTCTTAATCTTTCTTTTAGCGCCTAGAGCCTCGAGTCACCTTGCGAGTGAACCGAACGCTCTAGAGTTGTCGCAACCGGCCGCAATGCGCGATTGGCGCCTCCGCTAGTCGACTAACATGTATCGAAGGATGTTAAGTCACTAGGCTCTAGGCGCTAAGCAAGCCACCTGACCTAAGTTATTTTATTACCGACTTCAAAAAAAGGAGGTTATCAATTCGATACGTATGTATGTAATATTATTGGAATTGCATTATATTCACATATGACAATCTACTAAGGCTTCCAAACAAATATACAAAATTTCATAGACGTATGTATGTATGTATGTTTGTCCACGCATTTCTCAGCAACTATTAATCGGATCGTGACCATTTTTTTTGTATTAGCTTACATTTACTTCAACTTAGGGAACAGTGCAAGTTTCATCAAAATCGGTTCAGTAATTTTCAAGATATGGACTAATACGTGTAAGTGTGACGGCCTGGCGTATTGATACGAGCTACGGGTGTAATGTCAAAGGGAAAACATCTCAAAACCTTGGTCAAATTCTAGTGCAAAAACTAAAAATAACGAAATAAAAATTAATTTAAAAAAATTAAACCGACTTCAAAAAGAAATCAACTCAAAATTATGAAATAACTTTAATTTCGGAAGTCGGTGGCAAAAAACTAAAATACAGATCCCAAAACACCGACTTCCGAAATTATAGTATATTTCATTACAAGTGCGGAAAGGCTGTCATTGCAAAGAGTTCCGACAAATGTCTACCCGAGCCGAGGCGCAGCCGAAGGCGAGGGTTGACAGTCGGAACAAGTTGCAATGACGGTTCCGCAGGTGTACTGAACGACTATTTTTAATACAGTTGCGAAAAAATTAAGCAATTTAATAAAATAATAAAAACACAATATTGCTTTTTTCTCTTCTCTCCACGCAAAAAATTAGTAGTATGTGGATATGTAACGACTTTTTGACTTTTCCGGTAAAATGTTCTCCGAAGCATTTTGTGCAAATATACTGAGTTCCGGTGGTGTTAATTAAAAAAAAAATAGGATCGAAATTACTCATTTTGTGCAACAAACAACTAAACCCGCAAAGAAAATTTCTGGAAAATGGCGCCAACCGTAGAATATAAGCAGAGTTTTTTTTTCTTCACCCATTTTGGTAGGCAAAAGGAACTATCCATACAGCTTAGTCTTCAGTATATTTTTTTTATTGATATGAAATGAAAATTAAATTTAATGAGATGAAATGAAATGAAACCTAACCTAACCTAACTCATTCAATTAAATCATTAAATCTGATATTGAAATAAATTAGTAGCTTTTTTTTATACGTATATTTACGTATTTGTATGAATCACAAAAACTCTTTAGTAAAAACTTCATGGTTGGTTTTTCTTTTTAATAGACATTATTTTGACAGTTGGGAAAGAGATACGCACGAGTTCGGGGAAGGTAAAAAAAAAGCACTAGTATGTAATAGCCCACTTCCCGAACGCTATACGTCCCTGCAATACACCACTTTTTGAGCAACTGTATTAAAAAAGTTATTTCATAATTTTGAGTTGATTTCTTTTTGAAGTCGGTTTAATTTTTTTAAATTAATTTTTTTTATTTTAATGTTAAGTGAAATATTATATTGAAATAAACACGTGTGTGTAAATTTTAGGGGCCCGTGACTAAATAATAACAGCCGCACAGGTCGATCGATCAGGTCATACTACACTTGCCGCTGTTGGTCTGTGGATGGGTGACCATCTTTACAGACCTCTCCGTGCCTCGGAAAGTACGTTAAGCCGTTGGTCCCGGCTGTCATTCGTGGATCTTACCTGTCGCACGTGGTGGTTGAAGCTGGCTTTCTGTATTAAATCTAGTTTGTGCCCTTTCTGTTCGACATTCACCCTATTACATCAAACTATCATCACACTATCACACTAATATTGTAAAGGCGAAAGTTTGTGAGCGCGTGTTTGTGTGTGTGTTTATATGTGGATTAACATATAGGCTAGTTTTTATCCCGATATTCCCACGGGATCGACCTTTACGCGGGTGAAACCGCGGGGCGCAGCTAGTACCTACGATAATAAATTACCAACGAATGTTACACCACCTGTTACGTATTGTAACTGCGGTAAAGACGTTTAGCTTGTTAAATTGCTAGTTGTGTTGTTTAATATGCTTTTTCACGCGGTAATTATTTTGATATAAATCAGTTCTAAAAATAGGTTATAATAGAGTTCGTTCGGTCGAGTATTTATTTCAGTTTTTTTAGGAAAAGTCTGTGCTAGTTTAAGGTCATAGCACACATATCAACTCGGAAACGGATCGTCACCGTATCAACTCGAGCTATTCAGTATTCTTTGTATGAAACTCCCTATTGCAACGCACATGAATCGGAATCGTAACGTAATCGCCTCGCCTCGGGACAAGCTCACGAACCGCGGCGATACAGTTACGATCCCTTTCCGAGTTGATATGTGTGTTATGATCTTTAGTCGGGAATAATGTAAAGTTAGACGTTCTGTAAATATGAAGAAATCTTATCGCTGTTTAAATACTTTGCAGGTCTCTTTTAGCCCCTCACAGTACACCCACATTTCGTCAGTTATGTTTAAGTCCCATGTAATAGGGGGCGAGCCTATTGCCATCAACCTTGCACCAATACAGGCTCCGGGCTGCTACTGAGAAATTCCAGATGGAATAACCCAATAACACTTTGCACGACTTGGGAATCGGACCCAGGAGTAACGCTTGCGACCACTAGACCAACAAGGAAGATCCAAATACAATAAAAAAGATGTTATGTTATACCCAAAGCTTTAACTAAAAATGTTCTAGCACTCAAACCCGAGACTGCACTTAACTAAAATAAACACATTTAACACCTCGTAAACTTTCCAGCGCTATTTTAGTATAGAAAACTAATTTAACCTTCAAAAAACCCTACCTACCTTTAAACCTAAAACTAATACAATGCAACCGTTAACCCGCTAGGCGCCATCACTTAACCTACAAATAAAAACGTCGGTTAACCCTCCTTGTTTTTCTTCACACCGTAACAAATTTTATTCGCCTACCCTCAAACTGGATCGTAAAAGAATTCAGGTGTTCCGTTTGACTTTTTTTAGGGTTCCATACTCAAATGGGCCGTCGATTAGTAAACACATTTTCAAATAACTAGATAAAAGGATAATATACGCATTATTGAAATCCTTAGAATGGCACGAACACGTCTACCCCAAGTAGACGTGTTCCGACCGCGAATTGGTAAACGTAAGGTAGGATGCCCCCAGGCTAGCTAACTGGATGAGAGATGCCGAAAATCGAGTTGAATGGCGTGCAATAGGAAAGTTCTATGTCCAGCAGTGAACTCTTATATGCTGATGATGGCTGATGACCCAAAGGGGTGCCAATGGGATCGTAAAAGAATTCAGGTGTTTCGTTTGACTTTTTTTAGGGTTCCATACTCAAATGGGCCGGCCATTAGTAAACACATCTTTAAAAGGATAATATACGCATTATTGAAATCCTTAGAATGGCCTTTCCTTTGGTGTCCTCCTTTAACCTATATTAGCCTTAGAAAGTTAGAACCGATGACCGTTGGGGTAGACGTGTTCTTGAGTGGAGACCGCGAATTGGTAAACGTAAGGTAGGACGCCCTCAGGCTAGCTAGCAGGATGAGAGATGCCGAAAATCTAATTGAATGGCGTGCAATAGGAAAGGCCTATCCAGCTAGTCCAGCAGTGGACTGTTATAGGCTGATGATGACTGATGACCCAAAGGGGTGCCAATGGGACACTTTTACTAGGGCGCTTGAATTCCTTCCGTCAGTCACTGAGCTGTATCTTTTGAACCAAACTGTGTACTACTATGGACGCTATAACAACAAATAGTAAAACTTTTTTATAAAAAAAAACAACCAACTACCAAAAAAAAAAAAAACCAACTTGAAAAATAACTTTAATTTCGGATGTCGGTGTCAAAGAACGAATACACGGAACCAACGACACCGACTTCCGAAATTAAAGATACTTTTCACTTTGTAGTGTTTTTTTTTTTTTGGAAGATGTTTGATTTTTTTTGTAAAAAGTTTTTATTTTTCAAGAAAGAAGTTGGTTAAAAACACAGTTTAACAATAAAAGGGGATAAATACAAGTTCTTTCTTACATTATTAAAAATTGTACGGTGGTAGGGAAAACCCTTCGTGTGCGAGTCAGACGCGCACTTGGACGCTTTTTTTTGCTAAGAACTCGGGTAATGAGGTTTTTATAGGCGTTCGTACTGGGTTTTTAAGGCTTTGAATGAAATAATAATTATCATGTACAATGTATGTGTATTTTCTGTGGGGTTCTTGTGTGAAAGGTGGCTAAGAATTTTGAACGGCTAACAATAAACATTTATTGCATCACTTCTTCTTTCCGCTGAAAGGTGGCCGTTTTGGGGGACTGTCTTATGTAATTTTGTCGTTTGAAAAGTGCTGATTCTCAGCCTAGTTTGAAAAAAGTAATTTAAAAAAATTAAACCGACTTCAAAAAGAAATTAACTCAAAATTATGAAATAACTTTAATTTCGGAAGTCGGTGTCTTGAGATCTGTATTTTAGTTTTTTGTCACCGACTTCTGAAATTAAAGTTATTTCATATTTAGTTGTTGCACTAGAATTTGACCAAGGTTTTGAGATGTTTTCCCTTTGACACTACACCCGTAGCTCGTATCAATAAGCCAGGCCGTCACACTTACACGTATTAGTCCATATCTTGAAAATTACTGAATCGATTTTGATGAAACTTGCACTGTTCCCTAAGTTGAAGTAAACGTAAGCCAATACAAAAAAATGGTCACGATCCGATCAATAGTTGCGGAGAAATGCGTGGACAAACATACATACATACATACATACGTCTATAAAATTTTGTATATTTGTTTGGAAGCCCTAATAGATTGTCATATGTGAATATAATGCAATTCCAATAATATTACATGCATACGTATCGAATTGATAACCTCCTTTTTTTTGAAGTCGGTAATAAATGAATTTTGATTTTAACAGTAAAATAGATTAAATTAACCCTTTGTTTCCCCTCCTTAAGCTCCCAAACACTGATCTCACACTGACGGTACTTCGGCAGTCAGACATGCCCACCCGTGTCAGAGCCTCGCTCTTTGTCCCTCGATATAGAGGTGGCATACAGAGGCTCCAGAGCATCCTGATTCGCCAAAACACGTGGTACGACATTGCCAGATGGTCTTTGCACAGGGCTGCCGTCGGTGGTGACAACTACGGGACCTACATGACCCTAGGTGTGCCACCGGAGGAAGTGGAAAAGGTCATGGGGCGGGAGCGACGGATATCGTACCTACTGGGTTCGATATACGTGCGCTTCTGGCCCACGACCCAGCCCTCGGACAGCAAGACGGACCCGACGACGACGACACCGACAATGACCCAGACGGACGACACAGACATTGCCGAACTGGAGGAGGTCATGGCCCGCGCGGCGATGGCTGACGACGTAGCCAGCATATCACCCGCATCTCCCGGCTGGAGCGAGCAACTCCTAGCATCGTCGCCGGGTGAACCACACGAAAGCCAGCACAGAGAGAGGGCGGAGGTTTTGTCCGATGGATCCACCACCGACTAACCCCCCCCCCCATCACCGTCTTCAGCACTCAACGTCATCCAAACTAATCTCCAGCACAGCCAAACTGCCACGGCTAGCTTACGCAGGGCCCTGGAGGTTAACCCCCGAACACTTGCACTGATCCAAGAGCCGTGGATCAGGAACAACAGAATCTGCGGCCTCAGTAACATCGGAGGTAAGCTAATCCTCAACACGCACAGCTCAGACAAACCCAGAACCTGTGTCTATATACCCAAAGATATCCCTACCACGCTACTCACTCAATTCTGTTCCAGAGATCTGACAGCTGTCAGGCTCCAGACCGAAGGTGAAGTCCCAGATGTTGTACTGGCCTCGGTATACATGCCGGGCGAGGACACAGACTGCCCGCCGAAAGAAATGGCCGACCTGGTACAGCACTGCGAGCGCACCAATTTAGACCTGATCATCTGCACCGATTCGAACGCCCATCACCCGCTCTGGGGCAGCGACGCATCGAACTCCAGAGGAGAGGTATTATCCACCTATTTATTTTCTACTAACCTTAACATCGTTAACCGAGGCTCGGAACCCACTTGGGTCACAGTCCGTGGACAAACGATTATTGACTTAACACTTGCTACAGAAAACGCGACAAATTTTATAACTAATTGGCACGTATCGGACGAACCTTCTTGCTCAGACCATAGAAGAATCCGCTTCACACTAACTACAAATATAAGGAAACCCATACCGAGGCGAAATCCACGGCGCACCGATGTGCCCGGGTACAAGCGTCTCCTAGCCGCCCTACTAGCTAGGCACCTATCACAAATAACCATAAGAGAACCTGCACAACTTGAATACACTGTGACAAAGCTGTCAGAATACCTAACCGAGGCATACCATGCATGCTGCAAACTAAGGGCACCACGTACCAACAGTGAGAGAAATCCCTGGTGGAACGCCGAACTTAGTAAACTCAGAAGCACACTACGGAAGCAATTTAACTGAGCAAAAAACACCAGGCTCCCGGAAGACTGGGAGCTATACAAAGAAACCCAATACACATACAAAAAACAAATCAGAACCGCCAGAAGGGCAGCGTGGCGGAAATTCTGTGAATCCATCGAAACCAATAATGAAGCCGCAAGAGTAAGGAAGGTCCTATCAACAGATCAGGACCGAACCCTTGGCGCGCTGAAGAAACCCGACAATTCATTCACACTAACAGACCATGAAACCAGCAAGGTCCTTCTGGAAACTCACTTCCCGGACTGCAAACTCCTAGAAGACAGGACCTGGGAGGAGATGACAGATTGGACCCCAACGGAACAAGACTGGTCCAATGCCCACAATCTAGTAACAGAAGGCCGAATAAAGTGGGCCATCAACACTTTCCAGCCATATAAGTCCGCAGGACTAGATGGCATATTCCCAGCCCTACTACAATGGGGTGTTAACCATATCACACCATGCCTGGTAGAAATCTATCGGGCCTGCATAGCACTCAGATACATACCCCTTGCATGGCGCGAAGTGAAAGTCATCTTTATACCAAAACCGGGCAAGACTGACTACACTCAACCCAAGGCGTACAGACCCATAAGCCTCACATCCTTCCTACTAAAGACCCTAGAGAGGCTTTGTGATCGACATATCCGCGATGGACCCCTCCGGGCAAAGCCACTCCACAAACAACAGCATGCGTACTCCACAGGCAAATCAACAGAATCTGCGCTACACAGCGTGGTATCTAAAATTGAATGCGCAGTGGATCACAAATGCTCAGCACTGGCAGCCTTCATAGACATCGAGGGCGCCTTTGACAAAACCACTTTCAACAGCATCAGTACGGCCTTAGACAGACACAATATAGACCCGTCTCTGAGCGGCTGGATCACCAACATGCTCAAACGAAGGGCAGTACAAGTGACCGTAAACGACACCACGAGGGCCATAGTGGCGAAGGGCTGCCCGCAAGGGGGCGTCCTGTCGCCGCTTCTATGGAACCTGGTCGTAGACAGTCTAATAAAAGAACTCAACGACAAAGGTTACTACACTGTAGGATACGCCGACGACATAACCATAATAATAAATGGCACCCACGAAAACACCCTGTGCAATCTAATGCGCCAGGCCCTAAAAATAGTGGAAAACTGGTGTGGTAAACACCAACTATCAGTGAACCCCACAAAAACTGAACTGGTTCTCTTCACAAAAAAGAGGAAACTGGCGACACTACAACTACCACGTTTCTTTGGTACAACCCTAAGCCTATCAACTGAAACCAAATACCTGGGCATCTTTTTGGATAAACAACTGAACTGGGCAAAACACACTAGCTATATTACCACGAAAGCCAGCATATCCCTGTGGCAATGCAAGCGAATGCTTGGCAAGAACTGGGGGATAAGCCCCAGGGTCACTCACTGGCTATACACCACAGTCATCCGACCAATCATTACATACGGCTCACTAGTCTGGTGGCCCAGAACAGACCTGAGCACAGCCCAAAAAGACCTAGAAAAGCTGCAGCGGTTCGCATGTGTGGCAATCACTGGCTGTATGAGAACCACACCCACTGCTGCCCTACAGGCTATGCTTAGACTGCCGCCTCTACACCTCATAGTGAGAGAGGAGGCGACCCTGGCGGCCTTCAGGCTCTCTACATCAGGGACCCTGAGCAAAGACTCTAGGGTCAAACACATACGGTTAAAAGAGGATGCGATCAAACGGCAGCCAATGATGGCATCACCCTGCGACAAAGCCCCGAAACAATACTGCTTTCAAAAGCATTACAACATAGTGCTTGAAGAGGAGCGATGCGACCACTCAGGCCCGAAAGAACTGAGAATATACACCGATGGCTCAAAGACCGACTGCGGAACTGGAGTCGGAGTCTTCTCACACGACCTCAACATAAAAATATCCAAACCGCTGGGAATGCTCAACACGGTCTATCAAGCAGAGTGTGTGGGCATAATGCAGGCGGCTTACGCCATAGCGGCCAGGAGAGTCACGGACACCCATGTCCGCATACTCTCCGATAGCGCCTCAGTTCTCCAATCCTTAGACAAAAAATGTATTACATCGAACCTAATACTAGAATGTCACAATGCGCTCGAGCGGGTAACTGTATCGAACCGCAATACAGTGACACTACAATGGATAAAAGGACACAGTGGGTCGCTAGGCAACGACGCAGCTGATGAGCTGGCCAGAAGGGCTTCCAGTATGTCAGTCTGTGGACCGGAACCTATCGTGCCCATACCTTTCAACCAACTACGCAGGTGGCTACAGGAGCACACCCACACACAAGCAGAAAGCTGGTGGACGTCGTCACCAGGGTGCAGGCAGTCCAAAGAAGCCATGCCGTTATTGGATGGCAGGCTAACCAGGCGCTTATTACGACTGGACAGGAAAGGCCTGCGCCTGGTGACGGGGACCATCACGGGACACTGCTCACTAAATAAACATTTTTACACATTAGGCATAACAGACAGTCCCCTGTGCAGGGCTTGCATGGAGGCTGATGAAACCATTGCGCATGTGCTCTTTGAGTGCACAGGCGTCACCCAGATAAGGTCAGAAACCCTCGGGACACCCAGATCGTACACAGATGTTCTGAACAGACCAGGAGATTTGATCAGCTTCTGGAGGGAGGTGGGCTGGTTGGAATAACCACCGACGGCCGCCATGGCCCACGCACAATGGTCCACTGTAGGACTAAGTGCGGAAACCAAATCCCCTAACATAGAACATAGAACATAGAACCCTTTGTTTACTAAGAGACAAATCTTACTACAATCTCTAATTTCCTATCAATGTGTCAATACTCGTAACTAATCCTATTCAGTGCTAATAAGACTGCTTCGCGAGTAACTCTCACGACTGCACCGCTGTGCAGTCGGGCGCAGTGTTTGTACAGCTCTGTACACACACGCTATTGAGAGGACTGAGACTTGACTTCAATTCAATTCAATCGAGTTCTATCAACTGGGAATTAGAAACGCCCCTTTGACCACCCATAAGAGTAAGCGTAATTAGCCTATAATTTTCCCGCTGCTGGGACACAGGCCTCCTCTCCATAAAGGGGAGTGAGACAACCCACCACGCGGACCCAGTGCGGGTAGTATCATGGTAGATGTCACGTGTCTTCGAATGTTTGGTTCTAGGACTTGTCAGTTTCCCTTACGATGTGTTCCTTCACCGTTTTGAGAGCAGTGGTGATGTCGTAATTTGCATTGGGCTTAATGTTTCGCTAAAAGGTTTTTTTTTTTAAAACGTTGCCCCACCCTAGGAATTTCTCCTGTATTGTGGGTGCGCTTACAAGCATTTAAACTCACATACACAAACAGCCAGACCTGGAACAACTACTTGTAGGTCATACAAATATTTGTTCCGTGCGGGAATCGAACCCGCGACACGCAGCGCAGCAGTCAATCGCTTAACCACTGCGCCAACCGTGCCGTCAAATCCAACAATTCACTACCTAGTTTGAAGCACCTTAATAACAGCGAGGTAGCCTTAATGACAGGAAACTAATAACTAATATCAAAAGTTTATTACGTCAAGTTGCTAAATCATATTTAACTTGTATATCTTCACGTAACTAACTTGTTCATATTGTGCGTCTGAACTCTGAAGCGTCATGAACTATTGCGTAATAATACAAAGAGGTCATTGACCCCACTGAATATTTAAAACCTCCTCCACATTTTTCATTGCGTACAGCACTTTGAAATAATAAATGAAGTGACATGAGCTGTATGAGTTAGTAGCCAAGAAACAGAATTATACTTTTTTACCCGACTGTAGCTAAGACCAAAAGGAGGGTAATGTTCTTCTCATCTCGGCCTTCTGCCAGACTACGCATTAAGGAAATCGTTAGGTACTAAAAAGCATATATTTATAGACTATTTTATAGTGATATGGGAAGCTTCGGGCTGAATTTAAAGCAATGGGAAATGGGGATTTTGTCCTGGATAACATTATTTTATTACCTTTTTAAGGACCGCCTGACTTTCACAACTTATTAAATAAGTACTACCTAAGATGGTTAGTGCCAAAAAATATGTGAATTCGATTGTCAATATTTTATCTACGACGAGTATCCACAATTTGAATCATAAGCGAATTTGTTTTTATCATTTATTTTAGACGCAACGAGCACATGTCATTGAAATAAGAAAGAAAAGAAAGAATTGTTTATTGTGCACATATTATTATTTGTGCTGACACTTCTTGTTTAAGCCTTTCACAAATAATCATATTATTCGTTTTTCCTAATTAAGTTACTGTATATTAGTGTTTAGGTCTGGAAGAGCTGCACGATATTGAAATGAAATGAAATGATTTGAAATGAAATGATTTGAAATGAAATGAAATGATGAAATGAAATGAAATAATTTTATTTTTGCCGTCATCTTGACGACAAATATTAATGTAATCATGAAATCAGATATTATAAGCCGAGATACCCATAACAACATACATATTTATGGTCATGTACCTACAGGCAACAAAAGAGATACAAACTACTACTACTCTATACTTTATCTCTTTTGTTGACAGTATTTAATAATAGAACAAGTTGGCCTTACTGTTCGAGGAATTTGAGTATCGTTTTGTTTCGTCCTAATTGCTTGCCTAGGGACCTAGTCATTCTCTGCCTAGCCTGTCCTAACTAGGTTACTGTCGGTTGTTATTTAACAATGACCCCTAGGGTACAGTGAAAAATGTACAAAAAAATTATCCGTTCTTGAAATTTTTCATGAAATACAACCACGACCTGCTGGTCTTATAATTATGGATGTACAGGCGCCAGCACTTCAAGCTACAACAATATGTCAAAGAACAATGCTCCTGAATGTATGGAATCTCGTACCACGCTGCCTCAAAGTCAAGCTTCGTTTTTTATAGACTACACTTAACATATTAACTCCTACAAAAGTTATTTTTGTAAACAAAACCCGGGTTTCGGAGATTTTCAAAAAATTCGAAATAATCTAAACACTAGACACTTTATTTTGTTTGACATTTCATACACGAACGGCCATTATTGGACCTGCTGCAGCGTCAATAGTATATTTTTTTATTTATGAAACAGATTCGGTTACAACCTCGAACTGTAATTATGTAGACTTTGTTTTTTTTTTTTCTTAAAATCTAAAAAAAACGTTTCAATACATGTATTTATGACATTGACGACCGTAACTGGAATTGAATCAATTGAGTGCATTATCAAAATATTTTCTTTTTTTACGATATCGTGATCCCGGTTAGACTTTGTTGAAAAAATCAACTATTTTAAATGATAAATTGGTTACGTTTCTTTTACGTTAAAAGACGTAAAATACAGTGAGCCCAAAAAAAAACTACCTCCATTCAAGGTTATGAAACGGAACGTCATGTAAAGAGAACAAAACAATATCAACACTTTTTTACTTTAAATTAAATTCACTGTTCAAAAATCAAATCCCTGACGCGTAATGTCGTAAAAAATTATTAAAATTATTAAACGTAATTTTAAAAGAATAAAATAATTTTAAAACCCCCGACTTAAAGAATTTATGTAACGAGACTAAAACAGATAAATTCACATGGCAGTATAGAAGGTGTTCCACAGAACGGTCTATCCGGATGTAGCTGAATACCAGTAATTTACATGGAGCGACTGCATATCTGACCTCCACAACCCAATTACTGAAAACGATACCCCTTCGTAAGACTGGTTGTCAGACTTTCGGGCTTCTGATGACCCGTAACGACTGTCAAAGATCCAATAATAACAGCCGGGACCAACGGCTTAACGTGCTTTCCGAGACACGGGGTGTCTCGGTATGTATGTCTAAACAGGTAATAATAATATTAAGTATTCTGGTAGTACTTTTTTAAATAATTAATCTCGTCTAACTAGTTCAGTTTAGGGTAGACTTTATTTTCTATTTTTTTTTTCTATATAATCTAGTCGTTTCTGGCCACCTGGTAGGAGATCACAGTTTTAACCTAACCTAAGCATTTTTTTTTAATAATTAACCTCGTCTAACTTATTCGGTTCTCGATAGCCTGCTAAAAATAATCGCTTTTTTCCATATTTTTTTTCTATATAATCTAGTCGTTTCTGGCACTCGCCGGCCGCTGCCGCGGCACCGCTCGCTTCGCTCGCTCGGCTCGTGCGTAGGAGGTCACAGTTTTAACCTAACCTAACCTAAGCATTTTTTTAAAATAATTAACCTCGTCTAACTAATTCGGTTCTCGATAGCCTGTTAAAAATAATCTCTGTTTCCATATTTTTTTTCTATATAATTTAGTCGTTTCTGGCACTCGCCGGCCGCTGCCGCGGCACCGCTCGCTTCGCTCGCTCGGCTCACAGTTTTAACCTAACCTAATCTAAGCATTTTTTTTTAAATAATTAACCTCTTAACTAATTCGGTTCTCGATAATGTCCATTGCAAAAAAATTTAAATAGTAAGTTACAAATATTTTGTATTAAATAAATGATTATTTTAAAATAAAATTGCATTTTTTAATTATTTAATTCCCAAAAAAAAATTCTCAAAAAATCTTATTTATGCCTTTATATTTTTTGTCATAACAAATCGTTTGACCAAACGTTTATTGTCTAAAGATTGTTTGCCGTAATAAATCATTTGATTAAAGACCAAATGCCTAAATGACATTATCCTTAATAATTTTCTGCCAAGTAAAAATTTGACCAAATGAAAATGTGCATACTAAAATTATTCCAAACATTGCATTGGTATAATAAAAGGTTGCGAAAATTTGTTTGGGTAGTGAAATTTTGGCAAAATCTTTTCGGCAAAACGGCAGGATCCCAGAGATGGTCACCCATCCACTGTTGCGATTGGTGCGGCTGTTATTACTCGGCCACGAGCCTCTATAAATATTTTTTGTGATGTCGTATAGTATGAGATGTTAATGAAGTTATTTTGATATTTGTTTATCCATAGGTAAGCACTCAAATGCAAGCAATTCTGTTAAAGATCATTTAGAAACAAATGACGATGCATCTAATTCTATTTTCATTGCAATTGGAACACAAAGTGATTGGCTAGTCATTCGATACCATAAGGATACATTGTCGCCACATTATGTGCCTTTGTCACGCAACTGTAGAATAGAATTGATGGTGTAACTATCTATAATACCTAGTTTTAAGCTACAATACTGTAGTTTCAATATGTGAAAGCTATGTGGTCAAACTTTTTGAATAAATGTTCTACCTCTTTCACAACATTGTTTCGATCGACTTCCAGTCAAACTCAAACTCAAAGCATTTATTTCAATTAAACCTTGTACAGTCACGAGCATAAGTATGTATTACACTTGGCTTTATTCAAAAGCAATTGTCTCCTTCATTTTTGAATGAAATTTTATGTTATTACGCACATAGTATTTTCCAACCCATAGGTTTATGTAAAGTGTAATATTTCAACGTTGCATTCGTCATTTCACGAAAAAATCGCAATTGAAAGTTGCCAAGTATTGACATATTGGTGCTCGTGACTGTACAGACACTTTTGAATTGTTAAAATTAAATAGTCTGTCAGTTAGTCAGAAAGTTGAAGCTAGTTGCCCATTCCAAAACGTAGGTCTATATGGAGAAAATTGGGCAAGAAACTCCATGGACACTCTTTTAATCAAGATATTACAAAATCCTGGGTACATTATTCTTGTTGCTTCTATATGTGAGAACAATGTAAAAAAAGACACAAATGAAGAAACAATTCAAAATATAAGATTAAAAATAAGCCTTGGCAGTTAAGACATGACCAGTCTCAACCGACGGCGCCCAACTGTTCGGTTCTCAACTGCCATGCTCTTTCAGGTTAACGAATTTTATTTACTCATAAAGAACAATACAGTTCACTTAATAATGAGCTTAAGTAAAAAAAAAAAATAAAGTAATGTAGGTAATACAGCGATCGAGCAATTCTAATAAATGTTGTCATAAATGTATTTTTTTAATTTTGATTTAAACACTGCAAGCGATTTGCTATCCTTGATGTTATTTGGCAGATTGTTGTATAATTGTGCTCCTTCATATGTGATAGTCTTTTTACCATAGTTAGTCCTATTTCTTCGCAATTTAATCTGGTTAGTGTTTCTTAAGTTATGGTAGTATAATTTTTTAACAAGTTTTATATCAGATTTTATTTCACCAGTCATTATTTTTCGTACTAGTATGCACATTGTGTAAGTGTATGTTTGTGTTATATTAAATATCTTTGTGTTACGGTATAGTGTACGTGACTCTGTCAACCGATTATACTTAAATAATGCCTTTATCACTTTGTTTTGTGAAATTTGTAAATCTTTAAGATTCGACTTCACAGCACTCCCCCATATTTCAATTAAATACTCCAGATGTGATTTCACCAGAGAGTTGTATATAGTCATTCGTACTCTATGAGGAATGCATCCTGCCGCTCTCTTTAGAATTCCGGTGAGTGACGACAGTTTTGATCTTACATAAGCAATATGGGCTTTCCAAGAGAGTTTATCATCTAATCGTAGACCTAAATACTTTTCTTGGTGCGAACGATGAATGATTGTGTTATTTATGGTCAGTGGAGGGTGTTGTGGAATTTTTTTGTTTTTTGCCACAAATAACATATATGAGGTCTTATCTGCATTAACTGTAAGTAGGTTGCTCTGGCACCATATGCTAAATTTGAGTAGATCGCTTTGTGCTCTATTGATTAAATCTGATAGATTTGGTCCAAAGTAAAATAGGCAAGTATCATCGGCGTATAGGGTTATGTGTGCTGTAAGGCCTATTTTACTAAGGTTATTGACATAAATCAAGAAAAGTAACGGGCCAAGTACCGAGCCTTGCGGAATGCCACATGTCACTTTTCTACTACTACTTTGGTGGTTTCCTATTTTCACGACCTGATATCTATCTGTCAGATATGATTTGATGATTTTTAGTGCTACACCCGTAATACCACAATCTTCCAGTTTCTTTAGGAGTATTTCATGACAAACTGTGTCGAAGGCCTTTTTAAAATCAATAAATATACCTAAAACGAAATTCTTATCATCAATATTATTTTTAATTTTCGTAACAAGATCAATCGTTGCTGACAGAGTATTTGATTTAGGCCTAAAACCGTACTGATGTTCATATAAATAGTTTATTTCTTTAAGGTGTTCATTAATTCTACAGTAAATAATTTTTTCGTAAATTTTCGATATTACAGGCAGAACTGATACAGGTCGGTAATTACCCGGTTCAGTCTTACTACCTGATTTAAAAATGGGTGTAACTTTAGCTACTTTAAGGCTATCGGGGAAAACACCGGTATAAAAGCTTTTATTTATGCATGCTACTAAATTACTAGATATTATGTCTGCTATACATTTTAAAGATTTCGTGCTAATTTTATCAATTCCAGTACTAGTGTTTGGATCTAAACCGTTTATAATTTTTGTTACTTCTAATAGGGTACATGGCCTCATTTCATTTAATTCTATTTTAACTTTATCAGTACTATAAGTAAGAGTATAATATGAATTATTAATATAGGTCTTAGGAATTTTATCAGCAAGTTTTTGGCCCACAGATGAGAAAAATATATTAAAATGTTCACAAATTTCAAAAGCATCAACTATACTATTTGATTCTACAACAAGTTTAGAAGGACCACAATTTGTTTTAACTTTGTTACTTACTAGTGAGTTTATTAATTTCCATGTTTGCTTAGGATGCTTGCACTGTTTAAATTCATTACAAAAGTAGCTTTCCTTTGTACGTCTTATCAAAGCGCCTATTTTATTTCTTTCAATTATGAATTTTTTCTTCAGATCTTCATTATTTTTATCTGTTTTGAGTAGATTCCATAGGTTGTTGCGCTGCTGTATTCCATTTATTATTGACTTATTAATCCAGTCTTCATGAGGTAGGTTCAATATTTTTGTTTTCACTGTCTTATTGTTGTTAATTTGACTGATAATAAATGTTTCTAGTTCCGAGAAGGAGTTATGAAAGTTAAAGAATTCGGCTTCTAGCGTGCTTTGGTACAGACTTGAATAATCGATGGCTTCGTACTGTAACCGTTGCTTGCGGCAATGTTTGTTTTGTGTAAGTTCTAAGTACAGCTGTTTATGGTCCGATAACGGCGAGTCAATTATTGTTAAGTTGCACGCATTTTTACTTATCGTAGAACATACATGATCTAGAATAGTTTTTGTGCTATTTGTCTGTCGAGTGCAATAGTCTTCATTTATTTTATTAAATACTTCGTAGCCAGATTCTTGCAACATGGTTAGGTAGTCTAAGGTATCGCTCCCACTAGTCAGTAAATCTATATTGAAATCGCCAAATACTATCCCTCTCTTATATTTGTCTAATTGTTCTGAATAAGTGTTTATGAATTGTTTTGTATTTCTTTTATCCGGTTTGTAAATAGCTCCAACATATAATCCGACACGAGGTAAATATATCCATGAGTACTGTATTCCGTCGCAGTATAATTCTTCACATAAGTCATACTTTATACTTTTATGTATGTAAATAGAAACTCCGCCTCCTCGCTTATCTTTACGGTAGTTGTAAACATGCGAATAATTAGTCAGTGTGAAATAGTTAGCTTCCGTGTCTGATTGAATCCACGTCTCAGTTAATATAATCAGGTGTACTATAGTATTTATGGCCTTAAGGATGCATTTTAACTCATCAAATCTTCCTGGTGTTCGTATACTGCGAATATTTGCATAAAATATTTTAAACGATGTCGCATAAATAGATATATTTTCATAGTTAGACTTTAGATAGTAGTTTGGGCAACTGTGATTAGTTTCATTTTGAATTATGGGTTGGAGTTTTTTGTTGACTTTTTTATTATTTTTGGAGCACCATTGACGTATTTTATCATTAAGTCCAATTCTCCGTCTTGCTCACGGCGTAGTAACTCTTCATTTAGGTATTTCAGGTAGTTTTGTTGAGCCGTCGTTTTGTCGGCGTAAATACGAAGGTCATTGGTGAGTAAAGCTTTATTTTGGAATATGCATTTAACTGTATTTGTAGATTCGAAACACACTTTTATCGGCCTATTTTTGCCAGAGTTATATTTACCAATCCTCATTACATGTATAGGAACCGGACAGTTGTTGTAAATTGTTTTTATAGATTTCATCACCAATTCCTGATCATTTTGTTTTCGCAAAGTCGCATTTGCTTCATTTATTTCCGGAATACCCACTACTATAATATTGTTCAAGCGTCGTTGACGGTCCTGCATCTCAAGGATGAGGTCTTGTTGCGCAATGATAGCGGGTAGCGGACTGGTCAACTCGGCAGATATGTTGGCGTTATTATTACTAGCGTTAATTGATCTTTCAAGTCAACATCAAAAAATCATAATAAACGGATACATGGTTCTTACATATAGTCTAAACGGATGCAGGTGAATACCAGTATTGTACATGGAGCGACTGCCTATCTGATCTCCACAACCCAGTAACTGGGTAAAACGGTTCCCTTTCGTAAGTTTTGGGCCGAAACGTAGCCACGAGCTTCTTATATGTGTGGTCTACCATGCTACTTTATTTTTACTAATGCACGTCACAATTTTTATATTACTTAATTTTGTAACATTCTAATTGATAATGAATGCGCAGTTTTTTTAACCTAAAATTAAATAGGTCCTAAAATACGTACGGTAGGTAGGTAGGGTGGGGTAGGTTAGGTAGGTCTATTTTAGGTCGTAAAATACTTAATAGACAAGTTAGCGATGGGCGATTCCGAGATGTTTTAACAATCGAAAGAATCGAAGTCGTTAAAATAAACCATCGAGTCAACCATCGACTCGCCGTTCTACAAAACAATCGAGATGTTTTTCGATTGTCTCGAGTCAATGGAATCGACCGCTGGTTTTCGACTGTTCGAATCAGTCATCACTCTCACTCACCGAGTCGAGACTCGAGTCTCGCTCGGTCACCGATGACTCGATGACTCGAGTCGAGCGAGTCGCGCGTAATTTGTGAATGTTTACCTTTACAGTACTTACGAGTCGACGACGATTACTTTGCACTGTTTTATTTTGAACTAGTTTTTAAATTCATTAAAATGCCACGAAGTTTTATAAGATCAATAGTGTGGGAGTGGACCTAAATAAGTAATATGTCTGTTTGTTATTAACAAAGACTAGAAATAAAAATAATTACATAAGAGAGATTAAAAAGGGGAGGCCTTTGCCCAGCAGTGGGACACAAACTAGGCTAACAAAAAAAAAAAAAAAAGAGAGATTAAGACTTTTTCTGAAACGATTTTGTGATTGTTATTTGATTAAGATTGTTGATTATCCCGTGACCGACTGATTTTACCTTTAAATTTAAATAGGTACCTAGTTAACTAATACGATTAAAAAACTACGCTACAATGCTACTTAAACATCTACTTAATTAATATAAAAACATTTTATAAGAACCCTCGATATGTTTTATTTATTTTCACGATTCCTTCTATCTAATTATTCGTAAGTAAGTTAACTACTTACTTACATTTTATTCCCGTCGCGGTATTAATTATTTTCGATTGCTCTTGTTGAAATTATTAGTTTGGATTCGCAATCATAACGCAAGTCAAGAACTCGCGGAACTAAACCATCGATGAATAACTCTCGAATGAACGCGCCAGTCTACTCGCAATAGTCGCAATACAGCCCATGCGCCAGTCGACTCGCAATAGTCGCAATACAGTTTAAACAGACCGAGTCGGACTCGAGTCCAAGTCGAAACAATCGAGAACCATCGAGATGTTCGAACAATCGAAACAATCGAATAAAACCTCTCGCCATCGCGCATCACTAAGACAAGTAACTGCGTCCAACTTGGATGTAGCGATCGCTCGGCTCGCACACGTGTGGTTCACAGTTCTAACTTGACTTAACCAGTTTGGTCGGGGTACCCTAGCTTAGTACTGTGACCAACTGGAAAAAATCAGAAAGTTAAAAAGAGGCTCATTCATTTAAAAGCGCACGTCATTAGAAGGTCAATAAGTTTTTAGAGGATCAGTAAAATATTTCCCATTTCGTAGCACCCTATTGCTGTGGCTCAACTACAGACTGAGCTACATGCAATTCGTAGTAGTTTTCTATAAAAAAACTACCGCTACGTCGTAGCTAACGTGACGGTATGTTGCTACGCCATGCAGCTACGCCGTAGCAAATAAACGAATCGCTACGCGACGAATCCCAAGTCTTTACACATGGAACTTTTATTCTTTTTTTATGGTTATTGTACAACGTACGTGTCTGGTTGTTGAGTGTGTTTTATTTGAATAACGCAACTATGTAACGTTAAGAACTACAACGTTATGACTCTTCTAGCACAATTCTATTTGTGATAATATTTTTGTATGTTGCGACGCGACGTAGCCAACAAGTCTTTTTCCTACCTCATAATAAGTTGTTATCGCCGCCTATTTACATCTGCAATACCAAAGGAATCACAGGTCCGTTGTCTACTTTTCACACAGAAGACATACTTCAATTATTTTTTAATCTGTTGTTGTTTTTTTATTATATTGAAGTTGCACGAAAAGACCTCTGAAAGGAGCCAGTTTCCCGATACCAAACCTTGCTTTACATACATTTTAAAATTAAAATAGTGCATTCATACCTATGTAAATGAATGCAATTGCATGGGTAGCATAAAAAAAACAACTTTCTGAATAAATCAGTAGGGACAATATGGCCTAAAAAGGCCACTTTGGAGAATCATAAAAGGATAACATTATGAATTATAATATGGCGAAAACAGTCCGTGTTTTTCTTTTCTTCGCTGCACTACGTATAATCAAAGAGATTGGGATTGGATTTGGATTAGATTGATTTGTATTTTAGCACAGACAAAAAAAAAACTGAAAAATGCTTCACCAATGGGATTTGATACGATTAACTTAACAGTTAACTGTCCATTATGTTATCCTTTTATGATTCTGCCTAAGTGGCCTTTTTAGGCCCCAAGAGAACAATAATAAAACTTGTAACGCGAACAGACTTCTAACTTCAATGTGTAATAAAGGCATGGTATCGATTCTCTTCGCCTCTGCAAGGTAATTTTCTATTTAAACAAAAGAACTCCGTCTAGACTGAACGCAGACAGTTATTAGTCGACAGGGTGGAACATACGGGTGTGTATGAAGGAAAGAAAAAACATTACCCTCCTCCATTTAACGCCTGCGCGACGATGGTCAATTTGTACGTGGACAAATTCACCGCAACGATAGAATCTATGGAAATCCCTGCAGCCAATTGTCCGTCGTGTACGTTATTGCATAGATTTCCATACGTTCTATCGCCGCTGACAAATTATCCGCGGACAAATTGTCCATTGTCTGCACAGTCCTTTAGGCTTGGTCGTAGTCGGGTAAAAAAACCGGTCAAGTGCGAGTTGGATTCGCACACCGAGGGTTCCGTACAGTGTAGGTACGTAAATAGTTTATCACGGGTTTTTTAAATTTAATGTAAGTAGTAATTTACGGTTTTCGGATTTTTTCCTTTACTTGTGCTACATTCATCATTCTAGGTCAACGGAAAGTACCTTATAAGTTTTGATCCCTTGAGAGTGTCGAAATATACGTTTTTTGCGGCATAAACGGCCGTACCTTTTTTTACAGTAACTTAGAAGTTTGATTTTTTCACAACTTCAAGGGACTGTATTTACTTTATTTTACTTATAATTTTAACTAGATACCTCGACGCACTCGACCGGACAACAAAGTGATCGATCGATCGAGTGAGTGATCGTATAAGGGTTCCGTTTTTTCCTTTTGAGCTACGGAACCCTAAAAAGAGGTGAAAGCTTGTTTAATTTATTGGGTTTGGGTTGTTTGTATTTTTGCAGTAAATTGTGGTTTAAAAAACAGAAAAATTAGAGCGTAAGCTGAATACCAGTATTCAGCTGCACACCCATTCACCCTCATTCAAAGTCCTGACTGACTGATATATCAACGCACAATCTAAACAGCTGGTCCTAGACACATGAAATTTGGAGGGTGTGTTCTTTATGAAGAACAGGCATCCACTAAGAAAGGGTTTTTCGAAATTCCACACCTAAGAGGGTGAAATTTCACGCGGACGAAGTCGCGGGTAGAAGCTAGTTTTACATAAAATCGATTTCCAAACAAAATAAAACTAGGCTCAGTATAAAATCTAAGGGCATGTTGTGTGTTGTGTTGTTGTTGTGTCAAACGGTTGGTTAACGTAACACACGTACGTCAAATAAAAACGAGTACGTCATCATCTGCCTGCTTTCCCAACTATGTTGGGGTCGGCTTCCAGTCTAACCGGATGCAGCTGAATACCAGTATTTTACATGGAGCGACTGCTTATCTGACCTCCACAACTCAATTACTACGTAATACGATACCCCGTGGTAAGACTGGTGGTCAGACTTTCGGGCTTCTGACGACCCGTAACGACTGTCAAAGATCCACGAATGACAGCCGGGACCAACAGCTTAACGTGCTTTCCGAGGCACGGAGAAGTCTTGATATGTAAAGACGGTCACCCATCCTCGAACCGACCCGTGCGCCTGTTACAACTTAGCCACAAGCCTCTCTAATAACGAGGTATATTTGACGTAAAGTCAAGGCCATCATTTCGTATTTGTAATTTGAAACAACGCTTTTTTTGGTTTGATGATAGTTATCGCCATTTTCGACTTACACGCGTGCGTCAAGTAAACGTGAAACAACCCGCCCTAACCCTACAATCATTTCTATCAGATTTCAGCCCCCGACTTCAACCATATAAGTTTTCAAAGCCACTTTGTACACATCTAGCGTACCTTTCAACACGTCTGGCGTACCTTTATTAGCACTATCTATTAATTAACTTCGTGTTTCGCAATTTAAAGGGTGTGGAAATACGCCACAAGGTGGGGAAAATGTGGTATTTTAATTAGAGGAGGCTTTTGTTTCTTTTTTAGTACTTATCATTTTATTTGAGTTTCTAATTAAATTAACAATGATGATAGAAAGCCAAATATAATTGTCTGGTTTTAAATAAGTAATACATTACTTACGAATTACTTATTTATTTCTCTATCCCCGAAAAGCGGGACTGAGTCTGTCCCGCGCGGGACATTTAATTTTGGGCTAAAACTCGGGACACCTGTGAACGCTGCTGAATCACATTTTAACAACACAAAAAAATCAAGCGTAGAAATAACATGAATAGCCCTGTTTTTAAAAACTGTAATAAGAAGTTTTTAAAAAACGGACTTTAATTTCTAAGAAACTTTTTGGCTACAAGGTTAAAACAAAACCAATTTTGCGATCTGCAGTATTTTACTTAAATAATCGTACAGTGGTATTTTTTTTTAATATCACAGCATTATGTTGTAACAGGAACCTTTTTGGCCTCGCATAGGTCTTTTTTTTAGTTTATTTATTTTTTTGGGTGTAGTTATTGTAACTTTATTAGTTTTAAATGCGCCTATTTTCACTATTTGTATTTCCTATGCCCCAAATAAAATATTTCTCTTTCTTTCTTTTTACAGATATTTTTTTCGCTTAGGCAAGCATTGTAAGGCTTTAGCACCGTAGACCACATACATACGCTGCGACAGGTTATACAGAAGACCGAAGAATATAACCTGCCTCTCTGCTTAGCGTTCGTGGACTACGAGAAAGCCTTTGATTCGATCGAGACATGGGCTGTGCTGCAGTCTCTTCAACGGTGCCAGATCGACTATCGGTACATCGAGGTGCTGAAGTGTTTGTACGAAAACGCCACTATGTCAGTCCGACTCCAGGATCAGACCTCGAAACCTATCCTTCTGCAGCGAGGTGTAAGACAGGGAGACGTTATCTCTCCGAAACTGTTCACCGCTGCACTGGAGGATGTCTTCAAGGTTCTGGACTGGAAAGGGGCTGGCATCAACATCAACGGCGAGTACATAACTCACCTTCGGTTTGCCGACGATATCGTAGTCATGGCTGAGACTATGGAGGACCTCAGTACAATGCTCGATGACCTCAGTAGAGCCTCCGAAAGAGTGGGTCTTAAAATGAACATGGACAAAACGAAAGTCATGTCAAATGCCCATGTAACACCCACTCCCATAAAGATCGGAGACGCTACACTCGAAGTCGTGGACGAGTATGTTTACCTCGGACAAACTGTCCAGTTAGGTAGGTCTAACTTCGAGAAAGAGGTCAATCGTCGAATCCGACTCGGCTGGGCAGCGTTCGGGAAGCTACGCAATATCTTCTCGTCCCACATACCGCAGTGTCTCAAGACGAAAGTCTTTGACCAGTGCGTGTTGCCAGTGATGACTTATGGCACTGAAACGTGGTCGCTCACAATGGGCCTTATAAGAAGGCTAAAAGTCACCCAAAGGGCAATGGAGAGGGCTATGCTTGGAGTTTCCCTGCGCGATCGAATCAGGAATGAGGAGATCCGCAGGTAAACCAAGGTAACCGACATAGCCCGCAGAATTGCCAAACTTAAGTGGCAGTGGGCAGGGCACATTGCTCGCAGAACAGATGGCCGATGGGGCCGAAAGGTTCTGGAGTGGCGACCACGTACCGGAAGACGTAGCGTTGGAAGGCCTCCCACAAGGTGGACCGACGACCTTGTGAAGGCCGCAGGAACCCGTTGGATGCGAGAAGCACAGAACCGGTCGAAGTGGAAGTGCTTGGGGGAGGCCTATGTCCAGCAGTGGACGTCTTTTGGCTGACATGATGATGATGAAGCATTGTAACAACATTAACTAAAGTAATTTCCAACTACTTTACTCTCTACCCGTGTAGCGTTCATTTCGCTCCATTCTGTATATTTTATGACGTGTGGTTTTAATCCCGAGTAGTTGCGGTGCGATTCATTAATGTTTTTAATGGGATATTATGTAAAATGGAAATGATGATGGTGCTGTTAATGAAAAGCGACAAAGTATGTGAAACATTTAACTATGTCTGTGAGTAGGTATCTTCAAAACAGGTATAAAGTAATACAATCGACGGGAATTTGCAGTTATGTAATGTGATCTAAAAAATGCGAAGAGTAATTCCAAAAAAAAAAATATGACTCATAGAAACGAAGCTATCGTTAAACCGTTGGTTCGGGCTGTCAATTGTAGATCTTTCAAAATCAAAATATTTTATTTCCGCAACCTAAATCCAAATCAATCCATACATGAAGGATTACGGTCGCGACCTCCTCAAGATGAGCACAAGCCATCGATTATCAAACTGACAATCTGGACATGCCGATCCGTCAAACTTTACGGCCTTGTGTTGGTAAACATTACCTAACGTTCGTGAATGGTACGCGATAGGGCGATGATATTTGAAGATCGAACCCTCTTTTTTTTTGTACAGATATTTCGGAGTCGGCCAAGGTGACAGTTTGCATGCTCGGCAATGAGCTTTTAACAAAATGTAGGACTAGGATTTTTGCCGTATTTTTAATTATAATATGTTTTGTTTTAACTTCTTTAATAAAAACAAGTTTTCTCGAATACCTACTGTCGTTTTCTCGAATACCTACTGTCAGACGTATTGTTCTGAGATTGAATTAGAATTCTTGCTGAACCTACCAACCTGTTCACCCATATCCTCATCATTCTCCTACCTTTTCCCATTTTGTTGCGATCGGCGCAACATGTTTTTTCTCCCATACTTCTTCTATATTAGTCGTCATCGTGGTAGTCACCCCCTTTCTAGCCAAATCAACTTTCACAAAGTCCATCCATCGTTTCTTTAGTCTTCCCCCACTTTTAACGCCATCCACATTCGTACTCAAAACTACCATGACAACCGATTTGCACACAACTTTTCAGTTACCGGTGCAGTTTCAGACATCCCCTATCCCAGCCTATTTACCTGTACGTACCTATATTATAAATTTGAGTTAGTGGAGGTGTCTGTTCAAAACCCTATAATACACGATGCAGGGTATTTTAATGAAATAGTTTTCGTGTGAAACCAACAATTTAAAAAAGAATAGGGCAAATTTTTCAATCAACAATGTAATTTTTATTTGTTGAATAAAATTTACGTCGGACAGATTTTTATGGAAGAACTGTCAAAAATTCAAAATTATTCCTCGGATTAAATTATCCGACGTTGGAAAAATCAGCCCTAAATTGAGCAAGCACTAGAAACTTAAACAGCCTCCAATTAGCAAACTAAAATATTTACGTCAGTACTTACTTTATTTGCCAACCAAACAGAAATTCAGAACTGTAGACTAACATAAAGACGAAACCTTTTTCAAGTCCCTAATTTATTATTCAAACAAATCCCTCTCTACTTTCACTTCGTTTTTAGGGTTCCGTACCGGAAACCGTAGGAAAAAACGGAACCCTTATAGCGCGCGCGCACTACTGAGCGGTCGCCGATTTTGTGCGTTTAAAAATGTCTGTAAACAGTGTCACTACAGTCAAGTGTACGAGTTGTAATGTTGTTATCTCGGAGGTTCTTGCCTTCTTACGAAATAGGCATGATGTAGTGGACAACGAAAGTTTAATAAAGATATGCTCATCGGCTTTTTCCGAAGAAGATATTGATGAGGCAAAAAAGTTATTGTTTGTTACTACGAAGACAAGCCAAAAACTCGTGTCGAGGCGTAAGAACAAAAAGCAGAAAGACCTAGAGGACATGATTACGGTGTTTAAAACCATGGATCCCGAACAAATCCCAGTTTTTGTTGCATATGACCTTCACAAATTGCCACCAGTTTGCTTTGATCACGTAGACGTGACGAAGTTGTTGAAGGATTTATTGGTTCTACGGTCAGATGTTAACGCAATCAAAAGTGATTATGTTACTAAAGATCAGATCGAAAACATGAGATTAAATACAAGCAATTCGACGCCGGCGGCGCCCGCGCCGTTACCAAGTTTAAATGTAAATATCAAAAGAGGAGGGTATATTGAAACGAATAACTCAGATTTGTCGAATGTGTCTCGTAGTACACTGTGCGCACCGTCCCCGAGTCAACGAAGCCCCAGTTGTATGAGTCATGAACGTTCGAGTACTGTGCCGCTTACTAGCACCGCAAGTGATAAGGATATTATACCTGATTTGCCCGCCCCACAACGCCCGACCTTAGCGATCGCAGAGAAACAGCTGACAATGGCAGAGATTGTAAACAATGGCAAGTGGAAAGAAAATAAAAGAGAGGATGGTTGGACACTGGTGCAGAAATCAAAGTCTAGAAATCGTTTTACTGGTTTGACAGGGAAGGCCGTGTCAAATGTACCAATGAAGTTTCGTGCTGCAGATATGAAAATACCTTTGTTTATATCTTATGTAAATAAAGAAACTACAGAGGAGGATATATGTGACTATATACAAAGTAAAGTTAACGAGGTGGTGACTTTGGAAAAAATTAATATGAAGGCTGATAGGCAATATAATGCATTCAAGTTATTTGTTCCTAAGCACAAAATAAATACGTTTTTAGATGATAACTTGTGGCCAGAGGGTATTGCTTTCAGAAGGTTTATACATTTCAAGAAGAGAATAGACAACAGGATTTTGAATATAAATGAATCTCAGAATAATGGGTACGAAAATAAAGAACACATACCTAGCGACGTTTAATTGCAAAAATATCACTCGATCAGCTGATTGTGTGAGAAGGTTATGCGGAGTGGCTGACGTCATCGCGCTGCAGGAAACCTGGCTGTTACCTCATGATCTAGCCTACTTAGGCACATTGCACGATGACTTCACGTATACGGGAAAATCTGCTGTCGATACGTCTGCCGGAGTACTCGTAGGCAGACCCTACGGAGGAGTTGCCCTATTGTGGAGGAAGTCGGCTTTCTCAAAGGTGTCAGTATTGTCGTGTAATAGCGATCGTTTAGTTGCTATAAGAATTGATCACACGGACCGGTCTATGTTAATTTTCTCAGTTTATATGCCTACTGACTCGAGTGATAATATAATAGAATTTACTACATGTTTGAGTGAGATTATCGCGATTACTGAAAATAGTGATACGGAGACGGTGTTCATATTGGGAGACTTTAACGCTCACCCGGGTGAACGTTTTTCAAGTGAACTGTCAACAGTGTGTACGGAGCAATCATGGTCGTGTGTGGACATGGAATTGTTACCGAGTGATACTTATACATTTAAAAGCACGGCTAATGGTGCACTGCGCTGGTTAGATCATTGTGTGGTGAGTAGTGCAGCGAGACAATTAGTAATGAAAGCAGCTGTTTTTTATGATGTTTACTCGTCGGACCACATTCCTTTGGTTGTTGAGTGTAACATAAATTTAATAATACCCAAGTTAGTGAGCAAAACCCACTCTTGTAACAAGGTCATTTGGGGTGAAAGAAATGCTAAACAAATTGATGAATATTCAAACTTTTGTCATTCAAAATTAAGATTAATAGATTTTCCTACGGAATTTCGTTATTGTTCGCATGGAATGTGCTCTGATACTAGCCACCACAGACTGTTAGATGAGATGTATGACACAGTTGTAAGTATTTTGAAAGAAGGAGCTGATATTTCATATAAAGGTTCTGATAACCTGCGTTGTAATAGAAAATATGTGACTGGTTGGAATCTGCATGTGCGTGACGCTCACGGGGAGGCTCGCATGCATTATCAGACGTGGTTGTTGCACAACAAACCCACATCGGGGTGCATTTACACAAATATGTGTAAATCCAGGAAGGTTTTTAAAGATAAGCTAAAATATTGTCAGGATAATGAACAACAAATAAAAATGGATATTATAGCGAAAAATCAGACAGACAAGCAATTTGGTGCATTTTGGAAGGCAACAAATAAATTGAATCCGCGGTCGAGTTTTCCCGTGAGCGTGGCGGGCGTGCATGAGCCAACAGAAATAGCAAACTTATTTAAGCAGCACTTTAAGGTTGAGTCACCACTTGTAAGAATGGCACGGGTTGTCGATACTGAGGCCGTTTCTGGGGATGTTAGCGTTTGTTTTACTCCTAAGGAAGTTGCATCGGTGGTAAAATCAATGAAAAGAGGTAAGTCTCCAGGTCACGATGGCCTCAGTGTCGAACATCTGAAATACGCCGGGGTGCACTTGCCACGTGTACTTGCCATGTTTTTTAATATGTGTATCAGTCACTGTTATTTACCAAATAGCTTCATGTTTACAGTTGTGGTGCCTGTTATTAAAAATAAGACTGGAAATGCCTCTGATGTTTCAAATTACAGGCCTATATCCTTGGCAACTGTTTCTGCCAAGGTGCTGGACAGTCTGCTTGACGAACAATTGGATAAGCATCTAATACTGCATGACGCTCAGTTTGGCTTTAGGCCGGGGCTGTCCACTGAAAAAGCTATATTGTCTCTTAAGCAGACTGTGCAGTATTACAAGGATAGAAAAACGCCTGTCTTTGCCTGTTTTTTGGACCTATCGAAGGCATTCGATCTTGTCAGTTATGACGTGATGTGGAATAAGTTATTGTCTGAAACTTCTGTACCAATTGAAGTTATATCAATATTTAAGTATTGGTATGGCAATCAGCGCAATTGTGTGAGGTGGAACGGATCCTTGTCGAGTATGTACCGATTGGAATGTGGAGTGAGGCAGGGCGGATTAAGCTCACCTCGCTTGTTTAACCTGTACATTAACCGGCTGATTGTTGAGCTCAGCAACACCAAGGTCGGATGTCATATTGACGGAGTGTGTACCAATAATCTTAGTTACGCAGACGACATGGTGTTGCTGAGTCCATCAATCAGTGCTATGAGAAGGTTAGTGTCGATATGTGAATCATATGCGGTGGCTCATGGGCTCAAATATAATGTTGGGAAGAGTGAGCTAATGCTATTTAAAGCCCGTGGTTTTCGTTACCCGACATTTCCCAATGTATCACTGTGTGGCACTCCTATGTGTAGGGTGTCTAAATTTAAATATTTGGGTCACTGGGTCACCGATGATTTAAGTGATAATGAAGACATAGAAAGGGAACGCAGGTCGCTGGCTGTCCGTTGTAACATGCTGGCCCGCAGGTTTGCACGGTGTACGAATTCGGTTAAAATCACGCTTTTTAAAGCATACTGCCAATCTTTTTACACCTGCAGCCTGTGGGTCAGTTATTCGCAGCGGGCATACAGCGACCTGCGTGTCCAATATAATAATGCACTCAGGGTACTGTTGGGGCTGCCATGGCGTTGCAGTGCGTCAGGGATGTTTGCTGAGGCGCGGGTGGATGGCTTTACTGCTATCATGAGGAAAAGATGCGCCTCCCTACTCGCTCGCGTTCGTGGCAGTACCAACACTATACTGGGTGTATTTACTGATCGGTGGGAGTCCCCCATGCTGCAAAGGTGGGTGCGGCTTCATGCCGTAATTTAATTTTGGTGTTCAATACTAACATTAGTTTTAAGTACCATTGTTACTAACAAAATATGGACCTGGTCTGAAATAAATGTTTATTATTATTATTATTATTATTATTATAGGATCACTTTGTTTTCCATCTGTCCGTCACGACCCTTTATCTTGGGAACGCTTGAAGTATCACGTTGAAAATAAAACCATATACTCAGGTCTATAGTCCTTTGAAGCTGTGAAAAAATCAAACTTCTAAGTTAACGCAAAAAAAAAGATACGGTCGTTTATGCCGCAAAAAACGTAACTATATTGCGACACTCTCAAGACTCAAGGGAATCAAAATTTATAGGGTACTTCCCGTTGACCTAGAATTATGAAATTTGACAAGAAGCAAGGTACAGGAAAAAATCCAAAAACTGAAAATTTGCAGTTGTTTTTTTTTAACCGTGATAAACTATTTACATACCTACAAATTTGTACGGAACCCTCGGTGCGCGAGTCCGACTCGCACTTGACCGGTTTTTATAAAACATGTAACTTTTCTCGAAGTCTATACTTAGCCACACAATGGACGCTGTATTCAACTTTTTATTGAATATAAGAGAAAAGAATAATATCCACCTGAAGTACATATAAGGGAGTACAAAGGTATTGTGTTGATGTCGGTCGGGAGTAGGGCTACCATGTCTCAGGATTGGTTCTGAGATCTCAGGATTTTTAAACTCTTCTCAGGATTACGGCCAGACTTTGTAAATCTCAGGAAATCTCAGGATTTTCAGAATTTTCAATAAAATAGAGTAGAATTTTTAGATCTTTTTTAAAAAGGTACAAAACAGAAAATAATTTTCTTTACACATAGTGCTATGAAACTCTCAAATACTTATCAGTTTTTTCATAGTATTTGTTTTGCGATGATAGGTACCTACCTTACAGAAGGGGCGGAGTGCATTCGCGTCCAACGTGTGGGCATGACCTCCGAGAATATCGGAGGTCTTCAGTGCACAAAATGATTAATAATTTATGACTTTTTAAATTGTAGATTACGTTTGAGAAAAAAAACTGAAATTGCGACAAATTCTCACGACGAAGAATTTAAAAAAAGGAAATCAGGCTTTTTCTCCGGACTTTTAAATTTTTCGTCTGGTAACCCTAGTCGGTAGTATTATTTACTTGACGCACTTTTGTAGGTACTATCTGTATTTTGTGGTAGCATGGAGCCATGAAGGAGGAAATTATTAATTTTGCGGGTACTGTAAATAAAAAATGTTATCACTGATGAAATCTTACCTATGTCATCTATCATCACACTGTAGTAGGTATGTACAGACGCCAGCACATCAAGCTACCCGAAACTGTCAAATTTTAAAGTTAAAATCCATTAAAGAAATTTGACAGATTGTAGTAGCTTATGTGCTGGCGTCTGTAACTACTAGGTACTATTAAAAGGTAACAATTGATGTAATTATGTACCTACTTAGTAGTTTTTATTCTTAGCCTCTTACTAATAAACGTATTATATGATATATCAGATGAATAGTTACACACCGATTTCTCACTTTCAGTCCTCAGTATTTTGACTTTCGAAAGAAGAAGACAAAGCGTTGTGTAACTATACAGACGCTATACAACGTTTATTAATAAGGGGTTTACTATGTAGGTACCAGATTACCATTTCAATACCCCGTGTATGTAACTATTCTTCGCCATTACTTGCAATGGTTACTATTGAGGAAAAAGTGATATGTAATTTTTCACAATTCAAATATATTTTCTCTCAAGAATTCTCTACAACGCAAACCGCTTATAAACTACTTACAATCTTCATACTTTTCCATAATAATACCTACCTAGTTATTTTCTTTACAACACGGAGCACAGAACAACTCGGCTGCATTATCACGCAGTCAGAGTTTTACTTTTATAATGAAAACGTTGTTCAGGGGAGCGTATTCCCGGTCTGTTTGTTTGTCTTTTGTTTTGCTCATTAGCTGGCACACGGTCCAACCTGTGTGCGAGTACTGCCGGTCGATTCTGTAAAAATCTCACCGTGAAAACTTAGGTGAAGTGAGTTTATTTTTGCTAGGAATTGACACTATTGACAGCTCACTCCATGCTCACTTCACCTAAGTTTTCACGGTGAGATTTTTACAGAATAGCACCGCTGTTTTACATGATACGGTGAGCGCGTCATGTTCTAAACCAGAGTCGCCAGCAAGTCTAGCCTGGAATAGTTGAGCTAGGCGTACCTACGTCATATCTTTTAAACGAATCAATCCCATACTATAAATTGGACATTTTAGGACTGCATATTAAACAAGGCATAATCAGCCTATAATGTTCTCACTGCTGGGACACTGTGTGAGGGAGTGGGCCGTAATCCACCACACGGACCCAGTGCGGGTTGGTTGGTCTTAATTTTTTTTTTGTTCTTGGCCATGCCGGTTTCCTTACGATGTTTTCCTTCACCATTTTGAGAGCAGTGGTGAAGTGCTTGCCTAGGTTCGAACCTACGACCTACAACTCGTAAGTCGCGGCCTTTACCACCACTGCTTCATTCAAAACTGCTACTGCTTTTAGGGCTGGTGATGTACCAATTCCAATTCAAAATATTTTCACATAACCCTACAAGGGTACTTATCAAACGTCAGAAGCATGTGCACGCTTCCAATTGTTTGTGTCCTACGGCAAGAGCCGGCTAGAAAATAAATAGTTACTCGTTTTCAAATTACAGCTAAATTAGATATGAGAGGACAGTGTTGGCCTATCTGCAAGTGTCAACTAATCGAAAAATCTAAGAGTTACTCTCAAAATAGACAAAAAATTACAAGATAAATAAAATAAAATTAATAAAAACTACTTACCAATTTATGTCAAAATAATGACAATAAAAATGTTCAGGTTCTATTTGTCCAACGCCTTAATAAGCTCTCCAAATCATGAAGATTTTTATGTGCAACGAATAATCACGAAACAAACAGAAAATCTACTCACCAAAGACATACGGTAGCCTATACTTAAACCACATCTTTATTTCTATTTCATGTAGGTAACCTCCTTTAATTTTAACGACATTCAAAATCTACAGGACGGTACATTTCAAACGGAGACCGAAAGGAATTTAAATGAGAAATTACTCTGCTCATAACCTGAAAGCAGGTTATAAATAAAACGCAAAATCGTGCGAACGGTAAATTATAAAAAAAACTGGCCAAGTGCGAGTGGGACTCGAAGGGTTCCGTACCACATGGCAAAAAAGCCGAAATTAACACGTTTGTTGTATTTGATGTTATAGCGGTTACAGAAATACATCATCTGTGAAAATTTCAACTGTCTAGCTATCACGGTTCATGAGATTCAGCCTGGTGACAGACGGACAGACCGACAGTGGAGTCTTAGTAATAGACTCCCGTTTATACCCTTTGGGTACAGAACCCTAAAAAGGAACTTCAAACCCGTAGTAAAAGTAACCATAAAATTGTTTTTATTTCAGTAGTTTTTATTCCTTGCTTTTAGTACTTTTTGATGTTTAGACCCGAAGACGTCATTCGTCTGTGATTCTATTCGGGTTCAACTGTTTTTTTTTTTTAATTAACGGTAACCCATTTTTGTTACCTACAAATTGATTTGGATAATTTATCGCAAATGGCAGCTTTTTTTTTCGGATGGGAAATCATAAAATGACCCGTCCCGCTCTGGGTGGAGCGGAAGGGAGTGTCAGACACTCCCTTCCGCTCCAGCTCGATGCTGACATCTCTTTGAGGCGGGCGTGGAACACGTACGCGCCGTCCGGCACGGGCCTGGTCCTGATCGGACGGTGAGCTACCCATTACTCTCCGCCCGCAGGCCCGCGCCTACGGTGGCCGGGAGTCGTCCTGTGGCTCCCGAATCCCGGAGCGTCTCCCGCGGTGGCTAAAGGCAGCTTGATATAATGAAAGTGAAAGAGAACTTTTGACCCTGATTCCGCGATTAATATGGCCAGCTACCTGAGCCCTCTTTTAATATTGGGTGTACTTACTTACACACTCGAGAAGAAGAAGCGTTCTTTTAATAACGGAAAATTAAAAATCTTGACACAGCGCACATCTGTTTTATAAGGTCTCAAGAAAAAAGTATATCCATCGAAAAACCAACCGTATAATCTTAGCTACAAAGTTGAAAGCAAGTCACAAACGTGAAGAAATATATCAGATGTCGTGATGTGTTCCTATTCTTCACATTCAATATAAATCTATAAAACGTCTTTATTTCGATCGAGTGACAAATGGTGCACGATAGCACATTTATTAATATGTCGGTACCTTCTCGAGGTTACCTTTGTAGTCTGAATTGTATTATTAAGACTATTAATATAAATGTAGTCCTTATCGATTTCGATAAAGGCGACCGAAAATTATTTCCTAGCGTGTATGTCATCGATGGGTGACCATCTTTACATACCAAGACCCCTCCGTGTCCCAAAAAGCACATTCATCCGTTGGACCCCGCTGTCATTCGTGGATCTTTGACATTCGTTACTGATCTTCAGAAGCCCGAAAGTCTAGGCTGACTACCAGTCTTACCAAGGGGTATCGTATCACCCAGTAACTGGGTGGTGGAGGTCAGTTAGGCAGTCGCTCCATATAAAATACTAGTATTTAGCTGCATCCGGTAAGACAGGAAGCCACCCGAACGTTGTTGGGAAAAGGCTGGACAGATGATGATATAGTCCACCTTATCGATTTTGATAACAGCGACCCTTTTAAAATTAACAAAATTCCTAGCCTCTATATTTTAACATGTATTTACAGCTATTTCTCACGACATTGCTTCCATATCAACTTTACCCCCGTTGACTTACCCGCTCTAAGATCAAGTTTCGAGAAATACTTGTGCACTTTTACCCCCAGTTAAGGGTGGTTTAAGTACAAATCACTGAAGGGTCAATTCCAGAGTGCAAGAGTTCGAAATTTACATAAACTCACCCATTCTTCCCGTGGGAAACGCCATCAGCGGTGCTATTCTGTAAAAATCTCACCGTGAAAACTTAGGTGAAGTGAGCGTGGAGTGAGCTGTCAATAGTGTCAATTCCTAGCAAAAACAAACTCACTTCACCTAAGTTTTCACGGTGAGATTTTTACAGAATCGACCGGCTGCTACGATCCGTATATCCTCATTTTGCCTCGTTTACGTTCATACATCTGGACACGAACGCCGGTTGCCAGTACTACGCACCTGACCTTTCTGAAGAACATCATCAATACACCAATAAGGTGTACTTATGACCAACAACTTCCTTCTAGGGTATTCCTGGAGCGGCGGGTTCACGGATGAGTGCTAACGCGTGCCCGTGTTCCCGCCGTAAGCGGCAGAGGAGGACACCGTGGAGTTTTAGTGGGTTAGAGTCCCAAATAACTGTACTATCTCCCCGTGGTAGTGCAGAATGCATGAGCATTTCTCCAGGATAATAAAAAAAAGGGTATTCCTGGCATTTCCACTCACATCTGCCTGCCTTGTAAGTGTGTAAATTACCTTTTCATTTCTCATGCTCGGAAAGTAGTGTTTGTTTGATTCGAATAGCGGGTGGAAGACGCTGCTTCCCACCTTAGGGCGGGAACGACTCATAGTAAAGCTTCCCTCTCTAGGGCGGGAATGAATTTTAAAAATAGAACTATATTTGCTTAGGAAGTCAGCTACGTTTTTTTTTTTAATAATTAAGAAAATTGCAGCAGTCTTCTGAGTTTATAAACAGCCAGAGTTAATTAAAAAAAAACTTAGTAAGTGGGACGGCCCGCCGCGGCGGGAATGGGAACAGAATCTACCTACTTATGTGGCTGTGATGCGGTGTGTTCCATATTTCAAATTTAAAAGAGACTATTAAATAGGTAGATAGTATTCATGTTCATGTCATCAATAAATATTTTAGACTACTACTTTTACTACTATTTTTTACTTTCCTTAAATTCGAAATGAAAAGTACCTAGAGTGTTTAACGCGGGTGAAAGACATCAATTCCCACTCGGACTATAGCCGCCCTCGCTGCGCTCGGGCGTCTAAATACCTCGTATGGGAATTGATTCCTTTCGACCCTTGCATAACAATCTACTATTAAAAACCTTTAGTTAATTTTCTTTGCAAAAAACGGAAGAAATGAATTTCGTGAGCTACACTGAAGAAATCACTATAAATAATGCAAACTTTGAAAAAACACGTTTGAAAACTCCTAAACTTTCAATTTTTCAAATGCTGCTTCCGATTAGACTGGAAGCCGACCCCAACATACTTCGAAAAAGGCTAGGCAGATGACGATCGCTTGAAAAGAGAGTTAGTAGCCATTATAGGCTTAACCTTAAAGTATGGAAGTACTTTATGTTATTTCAAGTAACTACTGTTACAAAAGGCATCTTTTCTACATCTCTACTGCATAGTCATGCTAACTCCATCAACACATTTAGGTACGTATGAGAGTTTGCATCGCTGGAATGTATCTGCTTAAATGCAACGTCCTGTATAAGCTGCATTTATGCGCTGTACATAGTGCATATGGTTCCGAATACGAGCTATCAACATGTCTATTCGACTCAACAAACAGTTTAGTTTCCAAAAATGTAAACAAATATGAGTATTTGAAAAAAATACTGTATTATCTACACATTAGATTCGGTTTGCATGCAACTTCATCTTCTGACTATTTCAATAGTACTAGTCATTCTAAAATCAACGTAAGTTCAGACTGATATGTTAAGTTTTCATAGCTTCCTCTCTCCTACTATTTTGCTGTGCCCAACAGGGCCCTAATGGTCTCATAAAATTGTAACTTACCTTACCTAAGTACTCATTGGGGAAAACAATAAACGATTCAGTATTGAGTAACTTTATTTACAGTAACATAAAGTTGATATTATTTTGTTAATGTAGAAATAACGTCAAGTGGAAACAAATATTTGAACAGACTTTAGTCTGTCTATCCACAGTTCTATACCACCCTAAGCGGTTTGATACAACTTCGACCTAGCGTGACTCAGTCAGTGTATACCTACTTGTTATAACTACCCAACTATTCAGCAGTTAACATGTTTGTGTATGTTTTAAAAGGATTTAGAGCTGGTTGAGGATTAGACATTTGCATAGAGGCAGGGGTAAAGGAAAGTAGACTGTATCATAGCGTAGTTAATGTTTAAATTAGGTCAGATGCAAAAAGACATTCCGCGAAATATTGCGGGGAAGAAACCTTATGCAAAAAGGATTTCTGCCATCTGGATTATTACTAAGAAAATTCCAGACAACCAATAGACTATAGTCGGACTTTTAATTAGCTGCAGTAAAATGACAGCTTATGTGTTACATAAATGACTGACATTGGCGTCTTTTCGTTTTTTTGCGGCCATCAACCAAATCATGTTTTTCTAGTACAGAATAGTGTAACAAACGAAAATTATTTAACATGCATATCTCTAAACTGAGTCCGAAATGAGTTATTAAGAAGTGTAATTTTACTGCAGCTAACTATAGCAGGGGCCTGCAGGGGTGGCCAACTGACCAGTCGATCGCGACTCCAGATCCAGATCGTGGCAAGGCAAAAAATATTTCCAACTACAAACCTGATTTGCTAATCTAGCGAAAGATGCTCAAACGATGTAAATAAGTAGTTACTAAGAATACTTTTCAGTTTTATATATTCACTGTTAATAAAATAAAAAATACTGATGCTGTTTCATATGAGATTTCAAGAAGTATGTAATTGGTAGATCGCACAGGGTGTCGTCAGTGAACAGTAGATCTTGGGTCTAACTAAGTTGGCCACCCCTGGACTATAGGCTAACACAAGAATTCAGCTGGGCTGGGCAGCGTTTGGGAAGCTTTCTCGAGTCTTCTCATCGCGTATTCCACAGAGTCTAAAGGATAAAGCTCTTTAATCAGTGCGTCCGTCCTTGGAGGGGCTTGTAGTTAAGTAATAACAGCCGCACGGGTTGATGGGTCAGGTTAAGCTACGCTTGCCGCGGTTGGTCCGTGGATGGGTGACCATCTTCACATACCAAGACTCCTCTGTGCCTCGGAAAGCACGTTAAGCCGTCGGTCCCGGCTGTCATTCCTGGATCTTTGACAATCGTTACGGATCGTCAGAAGCCCGAAAGTCTGACAACCAGTCTTACCAAGGGGTATCGTATTACCCAGTAACTAGTAACTGGGTTGTGGAGGTCAGATAGGCAGTCGCTCCATGTAAAATACTGATATTCAGCTGCATCGGGTTGGACTGGAAGCCGACCCCAACATAGTTGGGAAAAGGCTAAGCAGATGAAATGACATGATATTTTTGTCAATAGAACAATTAAAATGATAATATGCAATGTCCTAAAGTATACCTACATTTCTCTACAGCCTAACTGATTAAAACCACGAATTAATTATTATTAATGCATTAATAATTAATTGGTTCTGACAAACTTGTGACGTCACTAAAGCAATAATAATGTGTAGCTTCAGCATCGTGGTCTGTTAATTAACTTCACTGTAGCCTTTTAATTATGCCCTAAATGGGATTCTGGTTATAATGAAGGTAAATAATGAAGAGATAGGAATCTGTGTCCTTTGGAAAATCCAGCAAAATAGTAAGGGAGGGTTCACATCTGACGGAACATGCGTCGCGTATTATCGGTCGCGTAACGCCAGAACAGACCAAATGTATAGAAAAACACTTGACCGTTCACACTCAACCGATGATGCGTTAGTGCGTCGAGGGAACAATCGCAGTTACGCCCGACGTATTTTCCGTCAGATGTAACCCTCCCTAATAGTCATAATAGACACCGCTATCATGATAGTATCAACTCAAACTCAAACTCAAATCATTTATTTCAATTAAACCTTGTACAGGCACTTTTGAATTGTCAAAATTAAATAGTCTGTCAGTTAGTCAGAAAGTTGAAGCTAGTTGCCCATTCCAAAGCGTAGATCTCTATGGAGAAGAACGGGCAAGAAACTCCATGGAAACTCTTTTAAATCAAGATATTACAAAATCCTGGGTACATTATTCTTGTTGCTTCTATATGTGAGAACAATGTAAAAAAAACAGAAATGAAGAAACAATTCAAGACATAAGATTAAAAATAAGCCTTGGCAGTTAAGAGATGACCAGTCTCAACTTCTGTACAGGTATTGTTACGGCTGCCCGCCCACATTCGACATCGGTGACCGATTTTTGTAGGAGAAAAATAGAACGTACTGATAGCAATAGTGCAACGCACAAGTCCTACAAAAAGTCGGTCAGAAATAAAATCGGTTCATCCCGATCGATCCGATTATCGATGAAAAATGGAACGTTCGGAAATGTATGTGTTAACACACACAACTCACCGACAGTCGGCGTCATGCACTTGCGAGGGTAGGACGTTGTGTTGAAGACAAAGTGACGGACGTGTACGTTGAGTCGGTCACAAAATCGGTCATAAGAATCGGAGGAAAAATCGGGCCGATTATCGGTGCGGTGTTGAACTAAACATGAATGCGTCATTTACAATGGTCCGTTCAATACCGCGCAAAAAATATTCGAAAAGTTAACCCACAGTTACAGTTACAGCTGTAAACAAAACTCCAGTCTCCAGTCATTTACTGGAGACTCAATGACTGACTGACTTCAATGACTGACTAACTTCAATGACTGGAGACTGGAGTTTTGATAAGATAAGATAAGATTCATTTATTTGCAAACACATGTGTAGATAATATACGTGGTATAAGGTTTATTATAGGTGTTACAGGATATTCTTTGGCACAACATGTTTGACCATGGCTGGTGTACAAATTAGGTCGGAAGACCATAAGATTGCAAAAAACAAAAATATATAAACTAAAAAAGAAATATACAAAGTTAAATAATCTAAAAAAAATAACAATTAACATTAAATAATAAATAAAGAAACAATTTGTAAATATTCATGCGATTCAAAATAAATATAACAGATTCAGTCAGTATGTCAGAGCGATTTGTCATAGTACGCTTTTCCTGTCAGTATTTTTTTTTTAAAGGTTTTGGTCTGTATTTAGTCTTTTGACACAGATAGGGATATTGTTATAAATTATTGGTGCTCTGCTTACAACGCTTTTATACAGTAGTGCTGTCTTAGCTGGCTGAACACGAAGTTTGTTTACAGTTATCTCTCACAACCAAGTCCAACTCAAGTCTCCAGAAATTACGAAACACACACAACCAAGTTTACTATTACTGCTATTACCGACGCCACGTAAAACATTGTATAGACCGGACATATCGCGCTGTCGTGTGCTGACACCTTTATGATGAGGTGCTTTTGTCTTAACCAAGAATAGAACACGTGTGTTGTGTTGAGGAGAGGAAAAATAAGTGGTTTTGCTGAAGATGGAGTTTAGTAAGAGATAGGTAGGTAAATGTCCAATGATGACGGAAAATGAGACATTCAAAAAATATACATACCTAGGTATTTTTTTTTCATTCTTATTTGCAAAATAGTTGGGCAAACGTCATCTAAAACTATTCAAAATTTCAAGTTGATAGCATTTAGTTCTTGAGATATCCAGCTGTGACAGACAGACAGACAGACTTAGTCTCAACATAAGGGTTCCGTTTTTACCATTTTGGTACGGAACCCTAAAAAGATCCGAAATGAAAGATTGTTATTTAATTTAAATAAAGAAAGAAAAAACGCGTTTATTCGCATTACAGCAAAATACACCTTAAAGCTATAAAAACAGAAAACAAAGTTTGTAATGCGGATGCCAAAAGGGCCTCAGCTCTGTTACTGAGAAATTCCAGATGGAAAAACCCAATAACACTTTGCCCACCCTGGGAATCGTACCCAGGACCTCATGCTGTAGCGCTTGCGACGACTAAAGCAACGAAGCTGTTCTTATAATCTAAACTACATTTGAATAGGTAAACAAATAAAGGTAAACAAAAAACCACGTGACGTGGTTAACCGACTAACCATAATACCAGTCACTTCAGTTGTCATGCTACGTCACAGTTGTACCTACTCTTCAATTTAGCAACGATATAATTTGTTCTATTCTATTTTTCTCTATGACAATGGTGCCGTTGTCGACAATTCTGCCAATGTCAAATGTGTTATGAGAAAACGTGGTAACGTTGCTAAATTGAGTGACGTGGCATGACAACGGAAGTGACTGGTGTTACGTTTAGTCGGTCAACTTAAGTCACTTGGTTTTTTTTTGTTTACCTTTATTTAATTAACTAAACAAATGGAGTTTAGTTAAATCAAGGGAAGACACAATGAGCGTCACTTCATGTATTTAAACACTGTTAAAGTTATTTGTATTTAAACACTGATTGAGCACATCTCGTTAATCGAGAAACCAACCCAAAGTAAGGTAGGAAGTAGGAAGATCTATTAGTAAGAGCCTTCTCACGTCACTAATCAAAAACCTCCCTTACATTGTATGAGCACTGAACCCAGGTGTGACTGTCACTTTGAAGGAGGGCCATTCGTTTGTGTTGATTGACCCGCTTTAAGGAGCCCCCTATTATCGCCAGCACCCATTGTGTGACGATAAGAGGAATTTCTATAGAGAACCAGTTTCGACCTTAAGTGTGAGCGTAATGACATGGGATTGGAGACAATGGAAGTGTTTAAGGCTTCGCATGTATGTATTTCTTGTGTGTAGTTTCGTTAATCTGCGGGTGGGGGTGTGAGGGGTTTGTAACTAAGTAATAACAGCCACACGGGTTGATTGATCAGGTTGAGCTACGCTTGCCGCGGTTGGCCCGTGGTTGGGTGACCAAGACCCCTCCGTGCGTCGGAAAGCACGATAAGCCGTTGGTCACGGCTGTCATTCGTGGATCTATGACATTCGTTAACGGTCTTCAGAAGCCCGAAAGTCCCGAAAGCAGAGAAAAACACGTTCCTTGGGCCTCCTTTAATTTTTTTTACTTTTTTTTGTTATATCGGGCTTATGTGCACCTACACTGAAAATTTCAAGTATCTATCTATTAGGCCCGGCGCCCAATATCGGCATCGGCAAGGCTGAGGATTTTTATGCGACGAATACAAATGTAACTTAACTGTATGTCGATAAAATTGAAATTTCAATGATAATAATCATCGTAGGTGCAAAAATAAAGATAGGGTATCCGACATACCGTGTCATTGAAATTTAAATTATATTGTCATACTATTAAGTTATATTTCTATTTGTCACATAAAAATCCTCAGCCGTGCCGATGCTGATAGTGGGCGCCGGGCCTTAGAGTCACTGACCTCTATCATACATGTATGATAGAGTGATTAGAGTCCAAAAGATGCAGCCATGTGACAGACGGCGGTCTTCGGAAATCGGTTCATTCATTTCGAAAAACAGGGCTTGAAAGTTTGTATGAAATACCGTACGTCGCGTCGTAAACGCTCTTAATTATTGAAATAAACTTTAATATAGCTTTCACAGTTTCACCGATAACCATGTCTTTAACTCCGAGCCACGTCGAAAATCTTCCACTACTTCATTATTACGGCTTATTCCAAATCAGCACATAGGCACGCCAAACCAGACCATGGAACACATTCTCATTTAATGAAGTCGTTAATACATATGCGATACCCATTATCAGAGTATTAGGAACATGCGATACCCATTAACAAAGTATTAGGAACAGTCATAACAATGACTTAATGTACTTCATATAAACTGGTAGTGGAATCTACTTCGCTGTTTATTATGACAACAGTAAGCTGGTACCCAGTTTCATGAGAGTTATCGGCCATTTTGGTGATTTTGTTGAGTAAGGTCAAATGAAATATGTGTTGGGAGAGTATTTATAACTGTTGACGGAAAATCACATGGATCTGAATCCCAATAAATATGTTCCTATGTTTGTGTTTTCATACACACTGTTGATTTTATTTTGCTTAGTTTGACCTCACGCTGATGGCAATGTATATTCGAAGTTTTTTTTATTTTAATTGATTTTAGATTTGTTAAATTTTAGTTTTTGTTTTCCTGTCTTGCAATAATCACTATGCACTATGTACCAGTTTGATAATGTCGTAACGGTGACTCCCAAGATACAGGCAAATGCCTAGTTGTAGTAGTTTTTTATGCAGTAAAAATTTACGCTTTTATCATACATACCTATTAAACAAATAGGTACAAACTATTTACACTAGATACTAAATTAAATGACTAAATAACTTAATACACAAATAAATACAACAAAAACAATGGGCGTCGAAGTACTCGTCCGCATCGCTGTCATCCGGAAACGTGCCCAGAAGACTGGCAGCATAAATAATTTGAATTTGAAACAAAATTTATAACACTTTTCTGACAGTGAATCATTATTCTCCTGCCGCCATCTCAATTTATTAGAGATCGACGCGGCATTCCTACTTTCTTATATCTAGTAATAACCACAGGTATTACAAACAATAAATCCATCGTTGATAAGGCTCTCTGGCTCTCTATGACTAAAGACATGTCCCTCATTTCTCCACATCACCTGCTCAGAGAATTTTCAGTTTGCTGTTAAAAGTTTGAAACCGGAAAAGCTTTTGATTTATAAATATTGGGTTTCTATAACAGAGCGATCTCCTTACACCATGTATGTTTGTCTGTATGATACATTTTCACGCCTAAACCACTGAACGGATTTCGATAAAATTTGGCAGAGAGATAGATTGCATCTAGGGGAAGGACATAGGATAGTTTTTATCGACGTACCTTGCGGGCGAAGCCGCGGGCGGAAGCTAGTAAATAATAAAATAAATAAATAACGCAGTAGCGCTTGCGACCACTAGACCAACGAAACAGTCAAGCTAGAAAACATCCGATATCCGGTATAAATTAAAAACTTATCTTTTATTGTAAGTAACATCAAAGAAGTTCAGAGGAGACTTGAGGAGAGAGGACAAAAATTAACGATGTTGCCCCAAATTATCTCGATTGAATCATTTGTGCCCCCACTGCCCTAGCCCGGGCCTTTACCTCAACCTTCAACGATGTTTTAATTTTTATCTCTTTTAAATTATATTAATGGAAAGAGGGGCTCGTGGATAAATTATAACAGCCGCACGAGTCGATCGAAGGTTTGATCCGTTCCGACTTGTCCGTAAACGGAACCTGCATCTCAATGCAAGCAGCCCAAGAAGGTACAGACAGACGCCAGCACATCAACCTATCCAAAACTGTCAAATTTTCCCAATCAACTTTGAACCTTACGCTTCAGCGACAAGGTTGATAATCTATTAAAGAAATTTGACATATTGTAGTAGCTTGATGTGCTGGCGTCTGTACTAATAACATCAATAACATAACCCAGAATTTATAACCTGCATAATAGCATAATCAGCCTATAATTTTCCCACTGCTGGGACACAGGCCTCCTCTCGGTGAGAGACAGTAGGCTGTTCACCACGCGGGCCCAGTACGAGTTGGTAGATGTCACAATGTCTTCGAAAGGATTCTAGGACATGCCGGAGTCCTTACGATGTTTTCCCTTACTGTTTATAACCTAGTGCATGACAAATGTTATTCTAATTATAGTACAAAAACACCATACTTAATTTTAAGAATAATGGTTGACTTGCCTAGAGAGCGCAGTCAATTAGTGATATTTACTAGTCCAAAGAGCCCCAGTGGACCGGCCATAATGAATACAGGCAGCGTTGTTGTAAGGCGGGGGAGTGGCACAAGTCAGTTTTAATAAAAGAATACTACAGTTCATTCACAATTATTTTATCTGACTTTGAATCATTGTCAAAATCACAGTGATCTTTATCGCCGTTGTAATAAAGTTGCTGTTGGGTTACTGCCGTGCCCAAAGGGTAAAACGGGACCCTATTACTAAGACTCCACTGTCCGTCTGTCACCAGGCTGTACCTCATGAACAGTGATAGCTAGACAGTTGAAATTTTCACACATGATGTATTTCTGTTGCCGCTATAACAACAAATACTAAAAACAGAATAAAATAAATATATAAGGGGCTCCCGTACAACAAACGTGTTTGCCTTGTGGTACGGAACGGAACCCTTCGTGTGGCCAGTTTTTTTTTTCTTTAGGTTGCTACTGTCAGAGGTAACTAAAATAACTGAGAAACAACGGATTACAAACACTCATTTAAAAGCCTCAAGTTACTAACCAAAGTTGTTTCCCGATTTCCACGCGGACGAAGTCGCGGGCACAGTGAGTTGATAAATTCATATTTATAAATCCCGGCGTAAAGACGAATCTAATCAAAATGTTTAGTCAATGTAAAACCGAAGTTTTTAATGCACTGCATCACACGAAGTTTTCCAATCAGAACTTGGGCGCGTGACTCGCGTTTATTTTGTAACGTAAGTATAAATAATAACAGCCGCACGGGTCGATCGTAGGTTAAGCTACGCATGCCGCGGTCGGTTCGTGGATGGGTGACCACCCATTACATATCCAGACCACCCCGTGCCTCGGAAAGCACGTTAAACAGTTGGTCCTGGCTGTCATTCGTAAATCTTTGACAGTCGTTACAGGTAGTCAAAATCCCAAAAGTCTGACAACCAGTCTTACCAAGGGGTTATCGTATTACCATTAACCAGTAACTGGGTTGTGGAGAACAGATAGACAGTCGCTCCATGTAAAATACTGGTATTCAGCTGCATCCGGTGAGACTGGAAGCCAACCCCAACATAGTTGGGTAAAGATTGGGCAGGTTAGGTGGGTACCTACTATATTTTGTAATGGCCGATTCTCGTTCTCTTTATATTGTAATCATTTCATTCTGTCTTTAATGGTTTAAAATTTAAATTAAGTAAATTATACACGTAAAATGGTCCACTTGAAGGACTAAGTGCGGAAAAGAATCCTAAAAATGTAAACAAATACGAGTTTATGGAAAAATAACTTTAAATCGTACACAATAAAGTTCAGTTTACGCAACAACTTCAAACATTTTTATAACTTTTTCTATACTCCTACTCACTCTGAAATCAACTTAATTACAATTAAGATAAAGTTGATATTTGTTTATTTTAAAATAATATTAATTTGAAACATAAGTTTGAATAGAATTTAGTAACAGCCCGACTTCACCCACAGCCCGACTTCACCCACTGCGTAGGCCTCTCTTTTCTTGGCCAATCACCTGACGGTCGCTGTGCCCACGGAATAGATAAATTATCTATTCCGTGGCTGTGCCAGCCTCATCCAGGTTTTGCCCGCGATGGCAACAATAAAGTCTCCCCATCTCGCCGCCGGACGACTGACGTTTATTTATTTATTTACCACACACACTATGCTATCATTACAGGAAATTCCTAATGCGGTAGCGTGGTTCTTAATTAAACTATATTTTAAATAACTTCCTTAATTATCACATAGAACATTGTTATTGTAAATTAATTCAGAGAGCATGAGAATGGATAAAGTAAGAAATGAGTATATAAGAGGAAGTTTGAAAGTGGCGCCAGTGACAGAATAGTTGAAAGGAAATCGTTTATATTTTATTTTACTTTACAGACAGATACACTTTCGCATTTATAATATTAATATGGACGTTAATTTAATCAAATACGTTTGCTGCGATCAAATATTTTCGTATAATAATAACTTCCGTACACTTTAGTTTTATCGATTCACAAAAGCGCCCCAAAGTTAAATCATAACTCTAACCGACCAATCAATCTTTCCAAAAACTTTGTAAACCGTAGGAAATCCGAAGAAAGCAATCTTCAATATCCTTTAAAAAGGGACGCTTGGAAAGACGCTTTTAAAGTCCCTAAGAGGGTAGTAAGGGGTTGAAAATCTGTTGGAAGCTGGGGTCACAAATAGACACAGTTAATGTTTGATATTTAAACCCTTCATGTGTCTTTGTTAGGGGGTGAAAATTGACGACGGCAGTGGGTCTCGAGAATGACGGGGGTGGTGCAGACAGCGATTAGCCATAGGGCTAAATGCATATTAAGGCATGTTTGTTTAATGTTGTTTTAATAGAGTTTTTGTAGCAGATTCTAAGTAGGTATTGTATCTTTACATATAAATAAAATTGCAGTGTCTGTTTCTAAGGTCAAAATAACAGCTTTTTAGTAAAAAACTGACGAATCGACGAAAACTGGCAAACACTGGAAACTGCCGAGTTAACACTACTGTCTAATCGGTAAAACTGACGAATCAGTGAACCTGACTAATCGACGAAACTGGCGAATTAAATAAACTGACGACTGTGGGAAACTGACCAGTGATACGAGGACTCGGGGTAACAACAAATTTAACGCGGACGAAGTCGCGGGCAGAAGCTAGTCAGTGTATTAATTTAGATATCAAACAAAGAAAATAAACCTCCCCTTACCTTATTCTCTGAGGATTGAACAGAGTTAGTGAACAGCGCATCCTTTGTTGAGAGCACTCAGCAAATTGAGATGAATTAATAACAAATTTTAATTATAAAACTTACAAGAACTTTACAAGCTGTTGTGTTTTCTAATGTTGGAACTTCCGATCGTTATTATTAAATTTTAATAAAGTGTTAAGTACATAAGGTGCGCTATGGAGCGGGCTTTCCTCGGAGATTCTTTGAAGGACTAAATCAGAAATTTTATAAATTGTCCGGAAAAGAACCGGAGTCACGGGCTGGCCATGTCTGTCGAAGGACTGATATGGCCGGTGGAGCAGATGCGCGTATCAGCAAGCGTAGCGTGGAACGCCCCCAGCTAAATGGACTGACGACTTTAAAAAGGTGGCTGGGATAACCTGGATGCGAAAGCCGGAGGACGGAGGGGTGTTATGGCGCAGCCTGGGGGAGGAAACTTAATAAAACCTCCAGTTAGTTTTAAAAGTTCACTTAAACAAAGACATCAAAAAATTGACCATGCTTTAAAATACCAGGTGCCAGTTACCGCCGCTGCCCGCTCCTTCCCTCACCGATCCCTACCCATCCCAAAACTTAGCCCTGTTGTGTAAGCACCTACTTGGCTTTATGTCGGCCCTGTGGGGACGAAACAATATCTTCTCCTATTAGTTACAGGCCGAACTCCCCATGTATAGCTACGTTTTCTTAGAAGAACGGAGCCGCACTTAATGGCTGTATAGAGGTATGAGGAACAAAGGCGTAAAGTTCACTCAACCTCCTTAAAAAAGGGAGGATCTTCCGACCAGGCGGGTATTGTGTCTGGCGGGCAACTGCCCAATGATTCATGTGGGGCCGTTGTATCTATGCTAGTTGCGCGGTAAACTCTGCTTGCGCGATGCAGGATTTTGTTGCCAATCCATTGCTTCATATGCTTCAAAAATCTGTCTGCTCAACAACGTAAATAACGCAAAACATGTTGTTGAACTGTCAAAATGACAGCCATTGCTAGTGTGGAATCTATCTATCTCTTTAAGGAAATTTCGAAACGGCTGGTTGACACTTCCCGTGACCCAAGGGCTGGCTTTTACGTTGGCCTGAGGCTAAGCATTGCCATACAACGTGGTAATTACCAGTCGACAGCGATGCGGATGAATTTTTCAACGCTATATTTTAGTTTGTGTATAGTTTTTTTTTAATTTTGTTATTTTTATTAATTAATTAGGTAAGTATTAGTTATTATTTGCTTTTAGTTAGTTTTTTGGAAATTTTGACATTCAAATGTGCCTTTTTTGTGCCTTTTTAAAATAAATGAGTTGCTACTGTCAGGGCGTTATGCAATTGCCCCGCAGGTGTATAATTTATGAACGTAATCAAAGCAAAAGCAGTATGGATTGAAGGCGTTCTGAAGTTTTCGCATTTTATTTTTTAACTCAAAACGGGACATGGGTTTACAAACGACAGTTAGCAGGTTACATGAAAATAAACACGACTTTCTAATTTTCTTTATTTAGAAAATGTAGGTAGGTCCTACAATTAGTGTTCTTCACTATACTATAATTCAGATTAATTATAATTATTTTTATTCTAAAAAAATAGCCATTCAGCGTGAAAATTGAATATAAATACATAGTCAAGGTTTCATTACAATTAGAAATCTTTTAAATAAATTCGAACAAATTGTGATCTGACATAATATGTTTTTTAAAACGGGATTATTTAGCGTTCAGAAGCTTTTATTTAGCGTTCAGAAGGATAGGTGACTGAGATAAGGGACAATCCCGTTCAAAACGGGACGTATGGTCAGTTTACATACCCCATGGGAGGATGGCGTGAGTTTATGTATATTGTATCTTCTACCCAAATAACCAAATATATTTAAAAAAAAAACCGTATAGCGTTAAAAATCTTCGTGTATTAGTTACGGCCTCACCCTGAAATGGGACCGCACTAATGAGACTGAGCGGGAGTGGCCGACATGATGGAGATCTATGGAGCACGTCAACTGAATGAGGATAGTCTAGAATTGTTGGGAAACCTTGAGCGCTTGAAGCGATGTATCACCGATGTATCGAGTTCTGGGTACTTCCTTCTTTATATATAGATAGGGGTTATACAGGATGAAATTGAAAACTTGCTCCAAATCGAAATAGGAGGTGCAGTACTGCTACATAATTTATTTATTAAGTACTAGCTGACCCGGCAAACGTTGTTTTGCCATATAAATTATTTCTAGCTGCCCGGCGCTACTTCGTTCGCGTGGTGTCCTACCCCTTACCCTACCCTACTCCTACACTACTCCTACCCTACTCCTACACTACTCCTACCCTACTCCCAACCTACTCCTACACTACTCCTCCCCTACTCCTATAAGTAAATAAAAGTATTAAATCCTATGTCCGTCTCCTGGTTCTAAGCTACCTCCCCACCAATTTTCAGCCAAATGGGTTCAACCGTTCTTGAGTTATAAATTAACTAACACAACTTTCTTTTATTTAAATAGATTCACAAAATCTATCTAGAAAGATCTAATCATTATTTAAATTGTAATTACCCAAATATAAATTCTTGATAAAATCGAGTAAACACGATTATCGTCGACCAAGATTTCTTTTTCAATATTGTCGAAACAAATAACGAAACGTCTAAACGTCTTGTGGCGCCATCTATCGGGCCTGTGGACAACTTCTACGGCCGAACCCAATTACCTATTGACAGAACGCTACTGATGGTAGCCAGTATAATTATAACCGTCAGTATAATCATACAGATCGCTACTGATATAGATTAATGGGATGTTAAAACCAGAGATAGATAGGTTTTTCTACCTCTAGTATGCCCAAACTGGTGATAGATAGGTAGGTAATTGGGTTCGACCGTAAGTCAATGATAGATCCCAATACTATTTGTTTGTTGCTAATTATTTGCAGAGTACAGACATTATTAATTAAATCTAATTAAAATTGTTTACGGGTTTTTCGAAACAAAAACTCTAATTAATTAGTACTTTTTTAACATGATAATAAAGTAAAGTACCTACCTACTCAAACAAGAAACTTAGGTTTTTCCATATTTGTTAATTTATCCGGATCAAATTACCGTGTATTGATAAGGTTTGTTTGTTATAGTGGCACGCCTATAAATATACCTACCTATTTATTTACCGAACGGTCACGTACGTAACGAAAAGCGACGCTGGCGCAGGTGGGCGTGGCCTATTTTTGGTAAGTATAGGCACCAGCACCACCCCAAATAATACATACAATAATTTCTTTCTATAGGCGCTGACCAGCTTAGCCAGTCAACTCCCGTTCAAGATAAATCTTATTTCTTTAACAGAATTATAGTCAAAAACGTTGCTAACATTTCGCGCGCTGGAGTACTTATACTCTGCGCGGTAACGAAACCATAGCGACTTCTAATTTTTCCACTAACGCCATCTATCGAGCTAACGTGCAACTCTCCGACCATTGACCACAATACTTTTTTTTTGGTAACTACATAATATACATATTTCCGTACAGACATCATCAAGAACTGTAATAGAAAAATATTATCATAACATCACGCCTGTATTCCAGCAGGGATAGGTAGAGGTGTACCTATAGTACAGTCAACAAAAGAGATAAGTATGCAGGATCGTCGTAGTAAGAAACCGATGAATGTTGTCTACTGAAATTTATTTTGATAAATGAGCGTTTTGTTTGCTATTAATAAAATAAAATTTTATTCGAGAACATCCACCGGTTTCTTACTAAACTTCAACTACATCCGACGATCCTGCATACTTATCTCTTTTTTGACTGTACCTACGCTCACAGTTCGCCATGTATGTTTAAGTCCTATGTAACAGGCAGGGGGCGAGCCGATTGCCATCAACTGGGCACAAATCCAGATACCGGGATACTACTGATATTTTTTTTCATCGATAAATAATCATATTATTATGATTCATCATCATCTGCCTAGCCTTTTACCAACCATGTTGGGGTCAAATTCCAGTCTAAGCGGATGCAGCTGAATACCAGTATTTTACATGGAGCGACTGCCTATCTGACCTCCTGGTTGTCAGACTTTCGGGCTTGCGACTACCCGTAACGACTGTCAAAAATCCACAAATGACAGCCGGAACCGACCGCTTTCCAAGGCACGGAGGGGTCTCGGTGTGTAAAGATGGTCACCCATCCACAAAAAAATCGTGGCAAGCGTAGCTTAACCTGATCAATCGACCTGTGCGGCTGTTATAATTTAGCCAAGGGCCCTATAATATAATCATCCATACTAATTATAAATTCGAAAGTAACTCTCTGTCTGTCTGTCTGTATGTTACCTTTTCACGCCTAAACCACTGAAAGGATTTCGATATTTGGCAGAGAGATGGTTGCATCCCGGGGAAGGACATAGGATATTTTTTATCGACATACCTCGCGGGCGAAGCCGCGGGCGGAAACTAGTATTATTATAAGTAATACAAAATAGATAGAATTGTAACCTAAAGATAGTTAACCGAAGTTACCCTTGTAAAAGATCATTGGCGTTGTCATTATTACAAAATGTTCATCAAGTAGGTTACCGCACATCCAGTCGGGGGTGCGGCGAATGTACAAGTATCTCCCAGACCCCCGACTCATGGTACTAGAAGGAGCAGTGGGGTTTTTGTCAGCAGGAGTCCTTTCTCAGACATTCTCCTCAGTTCTTCCCAGACGGATCGTATGCATGAAGATTATCGCACAAAAAAAAAAATCGTCGGCTTCAACAAAAGTTAGGTACCGCACATGAGTGGTAACTGTTTGACATTGAAAACGCCTTTATTTCGTTGCAATAAAGGTGATTTTCGTATTGCTAGTGTTACCATCGTGATAAGTAAACTAATATGGTGACGCTCTAGGGAAGCTTAGTCATCCATTTCATAATTTATTCAGAAAACCGAGATCCATTGGGTAAGAGTTAAACTATGTTAGTACTTAACTAATAACACAGACCATGTACAGGTGACAAGTGACCTCACCAACGGGCTGTCATGTCTCTCAGCACGCGTAGCATGCCCGCCGTAGAGACGGGTTTTGTCGATGGAAGAATAGACAAAATGACAGATTGTAGAAATCTTTGTACGCATTCTACGCGTATAAGCATGTCTATTCTTCCGTCGACAAAACGTCGTCATGCTACACGTGCAGCTATAGCGCGTAGAATAGGTACTGCTGGGGCTGCCGAGGAACCTGTTTAGCAACACAAAATTACCAATGGGCCACCAGTACTCAATCAATCTCTAGTTAAGATGAAGATAATATTATCTTTATTAAATACACGTAGATAAATGTTGTCTAAAGTACCATCTACCAACACAAACGAACCAACGAACTGGTACAACATTTTCGTTAGAATAATGACATCTTTTAACCTCAAACTTCCACCGCTTGCCCTAACATAAAATTCAAAAGCATGCACCAGAGGCCATAAAAATAAATTATGACAGACGGGAAACTTTGAAAATCACTGCCTCAGTCAGTTTGAGAACTTTGGCTACATCGCGTCTGAGGCACCTGTCTCACCGCCCGCGAGAAGCGAATAGAGCTAGCAACAAAAAAACCGGCCAAAAGCTAGTCCGACTCGCGCACCGAGGGTTCCGTACCATCATTATGTGTTTAAATTTTCATCAGCGAGGCCTATATTCGTCAGCGAATTTTAACACTGTGCACTGCGGTGTAGAATATTGCAGATTTGTGTCAGCGCCATCTCTTGACCGACAGTGGAACTAATGTAAGTTTTGTTGATGATTTCTGAAAAATTGTGCTATTTAGAGACATCGTTTTATTTTTCCTGTATTCTTCACATAAACTTCTATCACGTAGAATAATTTCAGATTTTTCTCTTTGCAAACTTCGGAGATAAGGTAAGGAACGGTATTTTTTTTTACATTTTTCATCAAAAGTCGAAAACTATGCAGCCTAAAAAAATAGAAAAAATGTATGAGAATGTGCAAACTGCGCTCTTTCATATGATACCCCACATGCCCTAGTAGCCCCACTTCGAATTTTTCAGACCCCCTTTCAGTCCCTGTTGCAAAAAATATACATATATTTTTATTTCTTTCTTATTTGCAAAATGGTTGGGCAAACGTCATCTAAAACTATTCCAAATTATTTTAAGTTGATAGCATTAGTAGGTAGTTCTTGAGATATCCAGCTGTGACAGACAGACAGATTGAGTCTCACCATAAGGTTTCCTTTTTACCAATTTGGTACGAGTTGGCGAGCCACGAGCAACGAGTGCGCGACGACGACAAGCGTGTCGTGGATTATGGTCCACTCCCTCTTACAGACAGGACGCCTGTGTCCCAGCAGTGGGAACATTAAAGGCTGATTCTGCTAAGCTTGTGTCTCTCAGCGAATGTTCTGCCCGCCAGGAGAGCGTCGCTGAGCGAATACTCTCTTAGTTCTTGTCGCTGCCACTAACGAGTATTCGCTGGCAATGTGAACAGTCAGCGTTCAACTAGTAAACAACTAAAGGACACTGGCATCGAACTACTCGTCATGCTGTATTGTATAGTAAAGGTAGAGTGACTAATAGAGATGCGTAGCGTAGCATACAACGAGACACGTGGCACTTTGTAAAACTGCACACGCACGGGCCCGTCTATACGGTCAGTGCCGCATTAGCCCATAAGCAAATTAAGCAATTGCTTAGGGCATCACGTCTCGGGGGGCACCATAAGGCAGAAATAGCACCGAAACAGCATTTGCTAGCACATGAATGGCAAGGCTGCTTATCAGCAAGATTTTACAAGACCCAAAAGCCACTCTAGAGATGTGCACCAATCTTTACAAATTCGAAATCGATGTTTTAGAAAAATACAAGGCGACTAGTGGATAGGAGGGCCTACATTGCAGGCGTCGATTGCTCAGGGTATCAAGTAGTCTTAATCCGGTAGCCTTTTTTTTTTTTTTTTTTTTTTTTTTTTTCGGATGGGAAATCATCAAATGACCCCTCCCGCTCTGGGTGGAGCGGAAGGGAGTGTCAGACTCTTACTGACTAAAACCCACCCGTGTTCCTTCCTTAGCCCTTTATGTTCCGGGCCAGCGGTAACCCTTTCGGACAATCCCGCTGACCGGGCAAAGTAGCCTTAATCCGGCTCTATATACGGTGAGTACGGCAATTATGTATCTCTAACTTACACGGGTCCTACAGTTTGTACGTTTTTGAAGCTTGTCGATATCTAATCGCTTCCTCTTCGGCTGTGAGACAGGTGCCTAAAACGACTGGATATTACAAGCGCACAAAGTTTAAGACTATTTTATTATTAACTAGCTGAACTGCAAGCTGCAGTATACAAGTTTGAGCACCATTTGCTTGTTAATTGCTCGGTATGAATAATGTTTGGGAAGTGGTGCTTTGATCCTATGGATCATGAAGGTACCTACTGTCTGTTTTTTGTCACTTCGTCTTTCTTCCTCTGCGACCTTTTGCTTGTCACAGCAATGCCACAGAGTGCCTCTGACACTCAAGACAAGTAAAGGTTACGTCTGGCGCGGATTAAATGAATCATCATCTGCCTAGCCTTTTCCCAACTATTTTGGGGTCGGTTTCCAGTCTAACCGGATGCAGCTGAATACCAGTATTTTACATGGAGCGACTGCCTATCTGACCTCCACAACCCAGTTACTGGGTAATACGATACCCCTTGGTAAGACTGGTTGTCAGACTTACGGGCTTCTGACTGCCCGTAACGACTGTCAAAGATCCACGAATGACAGCCGGGACCAACGGCTTATCGTGCTTTAAATGAATATTTTATTTTATTTGCTAACATTTTACATAATATATTTATCTATTTTATTATTGATTTATTACTGTAACTGTCCTTGACATTACAGCGGGCCCGAAGAATACCAGCGCTGCGATATTTATTTTTTAAATGTAGCACCATCATGCTGAGATAGGAGCCTTTTGACCTCGTATAGGACATTCCGTTTAATTTTTCTTTTTGCTAATTTAAAAAATAATTAATTGTTTTTTTTTTTACTGTGTTTAGTTTAGTTTGTGATCTTCCTGCTCGAGTCGCAAAAAAATACTTTTTCATTCTTTTCTTAAGTTTAAGGGACCTACTCACTAAGTCCATCAAGATGCGGGCTCTTCTAAAAGTAGTTCGATACTTCGGAGTGAGCCCTACACCCGACTAATTAATGGATAATTAATTACATAACTTTTTTGGTCTTGCAAAAACTTCTGGAGTGGGACAACCGCCAAATCGTGGTGTCATTCATTCATGTCTGTAGGTGAATTCGGATGCTTGCACACTAGAAGTAGACCTTAGTTGAGCTACACGATAACTGACAAATGCTTGCACTGACTGGACTGGTCCACTCACAACTGTGTGGTTCTGTCCTCAAAATGCCATTTCATAGACTACATGGTCCTCATATGACCTGACCAAGATTATCTCTGGATTAAAAAAAAAAAGAGACTTTGACCTTTTAGTTTTTTTCGCCATTTCTTATCAGGGGTAGTCGGTTAGAAGGAATCCATCACGTTTTTATTTTTAATATGAGGTTGTGTAAAAGTGATCCCAACATCCTATTTACAGTTATCCTTTGGCCAAAGAATTAGCATTGCCATTCAACATGGCAATGCTGCCAGTCTTCTGGCAACGTTTCCGGATGACAGCGATGCGGACGAGTACTTCGACGGTGTTTTTTTGTTTTTATATTTATATGCATAAATATGTGTGTAATGCAATCCTTTTCTATATAAACTTTATTGTTTGAAACTTTATTTGATCGAGGTCCGACACTTCAATCGTAATGAAAATGGCCAAGTTTATTTTGAACTAAGAACCAAACAATATCCAGTTGGCAAGAAACTTCGGGAGCGGGTTATGCTCGGAGTTTTCTGTTTTTATCAGAAATCAAATTATCCAAAAAAGAACTGGAGTTACCGACATAGCTTGCAGAGTAAGCGAACTGAACTGTCAGTGAGCTGGCCATTTTCGTCGTAGGACCAATGGCCGGTGGAGCAGATGAATCCTGGAGTGGACCGCGTATTGCAACGCTATCAGCTAGCATTGCGATGCGCTGCTAGGAATAAATAAAATATAATCTAATAAAATCCATAAAATTACGTCTGTATTTCCCAATAAAATCAATAAATCTGCCTGCCTGTTTCCAACTATGTTGGGGTCGGCTTCCAGTCTAACTGGGTGCAGCTGAATACCAATATTTTACATGGAGCGACTGATCTGACCTCCACAACCCAGGTTCCAATAAAATACTGTATTAATAAACCCGTGATTCATTAAAACATGCAACATACCAACACCAACTCAAAGATAAAAAACCTACAATTTTTTTTTGTCAGCCTATATCTGAAAATTCATTTTACATTTTCAGCGTTCCTTATCAACCGGTAATACAGTCAGGCAGCTACATAACACGAAAAATAATGAACATGTCACATTTTCAGATGTAAAATGAAGTAAGAACATTATCGGATTTTATCAATATGTCCAATATTCATCACAGATATGTACCTACCTATGATAATGATATATATACAGGGATTGGTAAAACATTAACAACCTCTTAAGAGGTCATTGTACTCATCGTTATGAACAACTTTTACTATGGGACCTAACCTGAAATCGCGAAAAAAAATCCGCTGTTCCCTACATTTATGTTCGTATAACTCGTCAAAATGCTGATTTATTTTGCGGCAAACTTAGCTTAACCTGAACGATCCACCTGTGCGGCTGTATTATTTAGCCACGGGCTGTAAACCTTTAAATATGACCACATATTTCTGATACACGCTTTATATTTAACACCTAACCTACCCCTGCTTCGCACCTGTTCGCGAGCACCGTTTTTACACCTTGATAATGATAAATCATCGATATTTCTTTACTGTATTCAAGTTTAATTATGAATGATTGAGTAATGTTTTAGGAGTATATTATTATAAGGACGCCGGACGCATGCCGGTTCCCTTCACCGCATTGACAGAAGTGGTGATGAAATAATTTACACAAAGTAAAGCGCCTGTCTGAGTCCGAAGCTACGACCTACAACTCGTAAGTCGCGGCCTTCTGCTTTTTATTATTCAAGTTTGTATGCAAACTAAGAAAGAACGAGAAACTGCTACTTTTCTTACCGCTCCAATCGAGCAGGAAAAGTAATACAGATATTCCAACAATAGTTCTAAAGCAAGTACAAAAGTTCATCCCACAGATATTACGTTCGTTCTAGTTCAATAACCAGCAAATACTTCGAAAGTTCAAGTAGTTTCGAGTATCGAAAGCTCTTGAAACTGTTTTTTATTATCTCTTGAAACTTTCGGCAATATATCTGCAACGTAGGTACACGTACAAACCTGTACGTACTTAATGGATGGCTTAACGTGCCACTAGTAGATATTTTTTCCATACAAATTTCCGAGTCACTGTCCCTCCGTGCCTCGGAAAGCAATATATTGGTCACACATCCACGAACAGGCCGCGGCAAGCGACCCATGCGGTTGTTATTATTTATCCACGAGCCCTTACATACAAACAATAATCCTTTCTTTCTAAAGCATGATTTCCACCAAACGTATTTTATTGATTATTTTCTTCTTCTTCTAATGCAATAGCTACGTCAACTTCAACCATTTTCAAAAATTAGAACACGTCAACACAGTAGGAATGAAACTATTTGATTAGGCGCAGAAACGGAGCCGATGCGACGCGATCGGTTGTCGAATCCTTTCCGATCCAATGCGATACGAGCCGTTGGGTGGAAATCATCCTTAAGTTTCCATCAACACTGCATTATGCATTGGATAATCCATGTATTTTTTTTTTTAATAAAACTTTGCCCCACACTAGGAATTTCTCCTGTATTGTGGGTGCGTTTACAAACATTTTAACTCACATACACAAACAGCCAGACCCGGAACAACTTACAAGTAGTTGTTCCGGGTCTGGCTGTTTGTGTATGTGAGTTTAAATGTTTAAATGTCATGCAAATATTTGTTCCGTGCGGGAATCGAACCCGCCCGAATTTGCCATTACCGAGCACTCAATTCGCATGGATATATTCCATACCTCCCTTTAAGTACTTCATTGCAATGCGTTTGGTATGACGTATCCATCAGAATACCTGAGCATATAAATATATGTTGTAGCTCTGGCTGCTAATCCGTCTACTCTTTGATGTCGAGTTTGCGTTGGCAGATTGCTGTACTGCACTGTGTGTGCTTATAACTATGTTGATAAGTTATCATGTTTGCATAATAGATTGGCAAACAGGCTGAGTGGATGGCCTGCCGGATGGGAAGTGTTATGTCTCTCGCACCAAATATTTTGACGAGAGAAAAAGTTTAAATAATATAATCCATGAGCCTGCAGTTTTAACAACACTATTTAATATCAGTTTTTTATAGCGATATATCGTTATAAAAGTGCAGGTCTACACCTGTATTCTTAAGGGTTTGACACACTGGATGCGTTCTGCGGTCTGCGGTCAGATCAAAATGAAGTGTTGTTCCAATGATGTGGGCTGTGTTCACTTTGACCTGACCGCAGACCGCATCCAGTGTGACAAATCCTTTTAACAATATTAATGGCCGATTCCTATAACTTTGGAACCGTTATTGGTTAAAATTAAGACTTGTATCTTTACTAATAATGAAGCAGACCTCACAGCTTTGCATAGTAGACACTCCACACAAATCTTTATTGACAAACATTATAGTTAGGTAATAGTTATCCCTGGAGAGGTTGCCATAGTTTATCTCACGAACCACTTACACTATAATTTTACGTCTCACTACATTTGGGTAGGTTGTTAACTTAATATACCTAACGAAGCATACAGTTTATTAGCTAGTAAACAAGAGATATTGAGCGTTGGTATAATAGTGGATAAACAGAGGAGGGTATTGGGTTGCGATACTCAAGAGTCAAACGATTAGATCCGAAATTCGCTCTCTGAAAATTATACATCGGTATATTTATCAATTCCGCTACCTGTGATAATATCCTACAATGTAACAAATTGATACTTCTCATACAAGAACAGTTAAAACGGACAAAGTAGTCTACCTATTTATTTTAAATACATTTTCCTCGAATTTGCGGTCAGTTGCTGGTGTCTTATGCTACGTTCACACGCGCGCGTTCAACTCGACATTCAACGTGCACATTCACATTCACGAGCGTGTAAACGGTACGCCCGAGCCCGTAAACGCGCCTGTGAACGTGAATGCCGCGAACCGGGCGTGCTGACTGACACGACGGCGTGCGTGTGAACAGCTTGAATTTTCGCCGACCTGGGGCGGGCTGCATGCCGCGCAGCCCGCCAGGCAGCCCGCCGGTTAAATGCCTATGGCTAAATAATAGCAACTGTCGATCCAAGATAAAGTCATGACTAGGCCGGTCTATGGATACCATCCATTATATGTCGAAACCACTCCGTGTCTCGGAAATTATGTTAAACCGCTAGTCCCGGCTATCATTAGATCTTTGACAGTCGTTACGGGCAGTCAAAAACCCGAAAGTCTGACAACCGCGTGCATGTGAACATAGCATTAGAATTTACAAACTACATCACAATGTAAAACTTGCTTGGCTTTACCAACACGACTTTTTTATTATAATTACATTATATTGATTAATAAGAAAAGGAAGGAGTATGTAAAGATACGAGTTTGTAGCTGACCGCAGATAGCAGCAGCAGACGACGTGTCGCTATTACGACACTACTGGGTTTGTATGTATTTCTATGGAATGCCTTCCGCAGCTAGTACTGACCGCAGATCAGTAGTGCCACCGACGCTGGAGCGACAGTACGTTGAATCTTTCTCAAAAAATGAGTTTTTCCGATTCTGAGGAATAAACTGATAAACCAGGTGGCTCCAATATCCTGCACTATGCATGTGTATATATCTCTATACTTGTATATATCTCTAATAATAACAGCCGCACAGGTCGATCGATCAGGTTAAGCTACGCTTGCCCCGGTTGGTCTGTGGATGGGTGACCATCTTTACATACCAAAACCCCTCCGTGCCTCAGAAAGCACGTTAAGCCGTTGGTCCCGGCTATCATTTGTGGATCTTTGACAGTCGTTACGGGCAGTCAGAAGCCCGGAAGTCTGACAACCAGTCTTACCAAGGGGTGTCGTATTACCCAGTAACTGAGTTGTAGAGGTCAGATAGGCAGTCGCTCCATGTAAAATTCTGGTATTCAGCTGCATCCGGTCAAAGTCATAGTAGTCTTCTTCCTCTTTTAGCCAAACGATACAAAAGTAAATCGCGATCGCTAATCCCAAACAGGTCAGACTCTTGTCTCACGGACTACTAACTGAAATACGGCGCTGCCGTCTGCTGCTGCAGCCATCTGCAGTTGGGTTCGGAATCATGACTGCACCAACATGACGCTGCGACGTGTCACTACGGCGTGTCGCAACGTCACGTCGTTTGCTGCTGCTGTCTGCGGTCGGCTACGAACTCGTACCTTAAATATAATCCGACAAATATTTTCGTATCCATTTCGCCAGGGTCGTATATTCACGACCAAAATGCCACAGCTCGTTTAATTAAAGCTCTTTAATTTAATTAAGCTGTACTCTATCAGGTATTTATTTTTCGGTTTACTGTGCCGGGCGCTGGGGGCACGACAACTGATATGAAGTCGGGCGGTTAAAAGGTTAATTCAAAAATAAAATAAAAACACTACACACACACTCCTCATACAGTCATACCCTAAGGATTCAACTAATTATCCTACACACATACACCGTCATACATACATAACCAGGCCCCTTTTTCCCACTGGGCACTCTGGGCAAGTAGGTACCCAAGGCCCCGCGATCAACGGCCCCAGCCTGCCCTAATAAAAATCATTCTTTGCCATGGACGTAATATATATAGAGTTACTTCTATATATTACGTCCATGTTCTTTGCAGCCGCCGCCGCCGTTCCATTCTACGCATTATTAGTAGAATCATTGATTTGCAGTGGCATCAACATGTGAATGCTAAGAGTTACTTTTCCAAATCATAATATTACATTTATCATGTGATTGTAGACACAAAAACAATTGTTTAATAATTTTAGACTTTTGTTTATCTACTTTTATCTACACAGGGGCCCATAATTTTAGAATTTTGCTTATCTACACTCCAATAGGTTAAAGACGGCCTTGATCATAACTAAACTTCCTGACTCGCGTCGATAACTACTCCTGAAACTATCCCTATGTTTGACGTGGGTAAAGTTGCTGACAAAGTGGTCATCATAGCCTGTCTGAGGCAGACTTCGCCGACTCCTTTTAGCTGTATTTATCCTACCGCCTATCTACACAATATTATTATCTATTATAATAGTCTGTAATTATTAGAGCCTATGGCTAAATAATAGCAACTGTCGATCCAAGATAAAGTCATGACTAGGCCGGTCTATGGATACCATCCATTATATGTCGAAACCACTCCGTGTCTCGGAAATTATGTTAAACCGCTAGTCCCGGCTATCATTAGATCTTTGACAGTCGTTACGGGCAGTCAGAAACCCGAAAGTCTGACAACCAATATAATTACTAAGAGGTATCGTATTACCCAGTAACTGGGTTGTGGAGGTCCGATGGGCAGTCGCTTTATGTAAAATATTGGTATTCATCTGCATCCGGCTACACTAGAAGTCGAGCCCAACATAGTTGAGAAAAGTCTAGGCAGATGATGGTGAGTTTATAATTCTCCGATCACAGGTTAAAAACCTGCTAATTGCGTAACACACTAACAGCAGCAACGGTTTTCATTTTGACAGTTCAACAACATTCATTGCGTTATTTACGTTGTTGAGCAGACAAATTTTCCGAACACATGAAGGGATAGATAAGCAATATATCCTTCAAAAGGATACAGATTTTGATTGATAGTGTGTTTCGCAATTAGGGTGCTGTTCTCATATAAAAAGGGAACGAGATTCTAAGTGTCCAAAAATGAACATGGAATAAGTAGTAGAAGATAATTAAAATAAAGGCAGCTTACATCGCCAAAAATAAAACATTTTCACATGGCCTCATTCACTTAACTTATCAGGCTAATCTAATTAATATTTCATGCATGATATGCTACAGTTTTTCTAGAACTTCGAGGACAACACAATTTCATGTTGCCGTATAAGTTATTACAGGAAAACATGAATAACAAAGCAATAACGACCTCTTTTTAGACGGGCGACACTCCTAAATAGGGTCAGTATTACTCCAAGGAATACCAACACGATTACAGTAATGAATGATATACAAAACAACCGTTAATTAGTCCACATGACCACATGCAGGTTCGATGAACAAAAGGATAAAAAAAGGTTTTATACCATAGGGAAAACATACTCGGAATATTGGCAACACTGGTGGTTTTAGTGTAGCAACACCGAGCTATCAGATGCCTATCTGTCATGTCAAATGAATAGCTTAGCTGTCAAGTGTCAGTAACAGTTGAAGTGATTCGAGAGGGGACATCTATGGAATTAGTACAGTCGGTGGCCAACATTATCTAACCCACTTCTAGTGGGTCAGGCAATGTTGGGTGGGTCAAGTATGACTAATCTCAGTACTCGTATGAAGAACAAAACGTATTCCCAATTCAGAAAAGTCTATGGTTTTTAAATTACCCAGTATAATAATCAGATGCCTGCGTTTACGATAGGTATCTTTAGACATTCTACTCTCCTACAGCTTCTCACTTCTCTCTTCTACGTGGTCGCTCACAATGGGCCATAGAAGAAGGCTAAAAGTCACCCAAAGGGCAATGGAGAGGGCTATGCTTGTAGTTTCCCTGCGTGATCGAATCAAGAATGAGGAGATCCGCAGGAGAACTAAGTTGACCGACATATCCCGAAGAATTGCCAAACTGAAGTGGCAGTGGGCAGGCACATTGCTCGCAGAACATATGGCCGATTGGGGCCGAAAGGTTCTGGAGTGGCGACCGCGTACCTACCAGAAGACGTAGCGTTGGAAGGCCTCCCACAAGGTGGACCGACGACTTTGTGAAGGCCGCAGGAACCCGTTGGATGCGAGAAGCACAGAACCGGTCGAAGTGGAGGTGCTTGGGGGAGGCCTATGTCCAGCAGTGGACGTCTTTCGGCTGAATTGATGATGATGACAGCTTCTCAAAAGTCTCTCTCTAATTACCTTTCACACACATCACGGTATTTCTATAACCTAAAATAATTTCGTATAACTTTTCACATTACTATAGTAAAAAACCTGAGTAAAGTTTTAAAAGATCAACAGCAGAGGTACCCAACTCGTTTCCCAAAGTAAAATATACCATGGAAAAGCATATTTCGTTTAAAAGGTGCGGTGCTGTAGACATGGTTATATTTTATTTATAGATTGCTCCTCGTTTTTCGCAAACGCTGTGAGCGAAACTCAAGGGGTACTCCAGAGTAATTGTGTTAGGTCTGTTCGGCACGGTTAGTCATGTTAGCGTGTAGTTTCAGGACACGTTCTCTGTCGGTCGATTCTGTAAACATCTCACCGTGAAAACTTAGGTGAAGTGAGTTGGTTTTTGCTAGGAATTGACACTATTGACAGCTCACTCCACGCTCACTTCACCTAAGTTTTCACGGTGAGATTTTTCCAGAATAACACCGCTGTTCTTGTGTTTATATTTACCGCCAGAACCAGCGCTGCGGGTCAATCTCGCGTAGTGTCACAGCATTATACTGAGCGATGGCCGTTTTACGCGAACGTGACGTATATTTTCTACCCTTTTGTTATTTTTGTGTTTGTGTTTTTTTCTTTGTGTCGTATTTACCGCAAATATACCTATTTTCTTTTTGCTTTCTATTTTTAAATGCAAGAATTTTGTCTGGAATCGTGTAGGTACTAATAAGAAAGGTATAGTCGACCTTCTAATTGGTTGAATGTCACTTGCACGGCACAAAACGGCAAGATCCATGAAGAAGCCTCCTCGTGTAGCGCAGTTTGTTCCGCCAGTTACTCAACTGAACCGAGCGCTCGGCGCATCCTGGACAATCACATTCAACACCTTATTTGACTGGCCAATTCTTTCCTTGTGGTGGTAGGGCTAACGCCCGCCTGGTGTGCGACCACCCTCCCACTGGAGTCTGGAGGAGAGAGAGTAAAGCAGCCTGCTGTGTTTCGTCGATGCGTGGGAGTTCCAGTGCCTTAGGTATCTTCTGGGCTCGCTTGTTCCATCATAGACCTCATCCACCGCTTCCCATCAGACGTGATCGAGGTCAAGAGCCCATTCTGCAATACTTTTTTTTTTTATGTTTGTATATTATGTTGCAGTTAAATAGTCAAGTTTCTATTTACTGAAAACTGATGTCAAAAGGGCTTGCGGCTAAGTAATAACAGCCACACTGTTCGATCGATCAGGTTAAGCTACGCTTGCCGCAGTTGGTCCGTGGATGGGTGAACATCTGTACATACCAAGACCCCTCCGTGCCGAGGCATGCCGAGGCATTCTGGCTGTCATTCGTGGTTCTTTGACAGTCTTTACGGGTGGTCAGAAGCCCGAAAGTCTCAACCAGTCTTACCAAGGGGTATCGTATTACCCAGTCACTGGAATTGTGGAGGTTAGATAGGCAGTCGCTTCTTGTAAAATACTGGTATTCAGCTGCATCTCGTTAGACTGGAAGCCGACCCCAACTTATTAAGGAAAAGGCTAGGCAGATGATGATGTCAAAATTTATAAAACTATTACGAGGTCGACTAAACGAAATCCCTCCAGTATCAAACTATGAAGTTTAGTACATCATGTACAAACAATATTCTAATAATTTGCATATACGAGTAGTTCTTAGAAGACATAAAACCCACGCACACATATTCCCCAACACTCAAAACTAATTACGAACAACAAAACAGTACAAAGAAACACAAAAAAGTTCTATTCTCAGACACGTCGAACAAACCCAGTAGGTATCTTATTATTCACCAAGGAAGTAATCAGCGCTAATAGTTTCTGGATCCTCCCATTTCAATCCTGTGTCTTATTCGCGGCACTATCTTCATAGTGTCTACTTACATTTAATTATGTAGGGACCTCACAATGAGATGCTACCATTGGTTTTAGAGGTACAGTTGTAAGGAAACTGACTATTGAACTCACTTAGGTTTTGGAGGTTCTTCGAGAAACTGTCTATAGCTGTTTATTACCCAGGATGTAGTAATATTATCTTGATTTAAAAGAATGTCCTTGGAATTTCTTGTCAATCTACGTTTTGGAATAGGTATCTAACTAGCTTCACCTCTCGACTAACTCACTCTTTGACAGTTGAAAATAAATTGTTTAAATTAAATAAATGCTTTAAATTTGAGTTTTTGAGTTTGATACGACAAAACCTATAGAGCGACATTCTTAGAAACGTACCTAATGTAGGTATAAAACCAAACTAAAAGCACAAACTATAGAATACATTAACTCAAGTCTAAGCCCACCTCGAAAACGGACCATCTGGAAAGAACTGACATGAATTATTTTTTTAAATAAACATGATCAACCTTTCTAAAGGACTACTTTTTTATGTTAGCATGATCTTCTTCTTTATCTTCTTCTTCAGTCAGACCCGGAACAACTACTTGTAGGTCATACAAATATTTGTTTCGTGCCGGAATCGAACCCGCGACACGCAGCGCAGCAGTCAATCGCTTAAACACTGCGCCAACCGTGCCGTCAACAGTATATCTCAGGACTGTGGATTGCCGGACCTTTTGAAGGCGTACAAGGGGCCGAAGCCAACTCGCAGAGGCCCGTTAGAGGCACCAACCGACGACGATAATTTCTGTACGCACTATGCAAGTGCACCCAAGGACAACCCCCGGTTGGCCAAAAAAAAACAATAGTATTATTAAAAGCCTGTGACGTCCCAATGCAGGCCAAAGGCCTTCCTACTCTCTTTCCACTTCTCTTTGTTTAAAGCTGCTAAGGACCAGCACCCTGATTGCGTAACACACTATCAGTCGGAATCTGAATCATTTTGAAGCAAATTGCTAATCCATTGCTTCATAAGTTCGAAAAATCTGTCTGCTCAACACGTAAATAACGCAATGAATGTTGTTGAACTGTCAAAATGAAACCGACTCCGATTGATAATGTGTTACGCAATTCCCTGCAGTTCCTTTTGAAGGTCTCCAGTTCAAAGCTTAAATAATACGATAAAAAATACGTTACGATGGTAGTTATGTCATGTATCAATTTTACTATTTGATATTCCCTCTTTTCTATAAAAATTTTAGACAATGTCGAACTAATAGTTTTAGTTCAAAATTCACAATAACAATACGTAGGAAACTTGATACCTACTCGCAGTATAAATAGTTTGGCACTGACAACAGTAACAACTGACACGTTGCATACAGCAATTCGTTTTAAAATAACTTTTTTTATTTAGTTTTACTGACAAAACTGTTTAGAAATAACATACATTACCTACATCATATCTGTATTCCCAGAAAAGGTTAGCAGAGATCCACATTTAGCCAATGTAATAAGCGGCGAGCCTATTGTCATCCAGCATAATCAGCCTATAATGTTCTAAATTACTCCCTCTCGAAAAAAGTAGGCCTGTTTCGGACATAGGCCTCCTTTCTTAGAGAGGGAATCTACCACGCGAGCCAAGTGCGAGTTGGTAGATGTCACATGCCTTCGAATATTTGGCTCTAGGACATACCGGTTTCCTCACGATGTTTTCCTTCACGGTTTTGAGAGCTAATTGCCATTCACCGATCACAAATCCATATACTCCGGGTTGCTGCTAAGATCATTTTCTATAATCCAATTACTCCGACTGAAAAAAAAATCAGCTGTTCCCTACATTTTGACGAGTTATACGAACATAAAATGTAGGGAACAGCTGATTTTTTTTCGCGATTTCAGGTTTGGTCCCATAGTAAAAGTGGTCCATAATGATGAGTACAATGACCTCTTAAGAGGTTGTTAATGTTTTACCAATAACCCTGTATAAGAGGAAGTTTTAAAGTGGCACCGGTGGTGCCTGGAAAGTTGAGTGGAATTTGGATGTCATGGATGCGGAAGAATGAGAAAAATGTCGTGAGGAAAGTTATGGGTTTGAATGTGGAGGGCTATAAGAATAGGGGAGAACTAAGGAAACGATGGCTGAACTGTGTGAAAGATGATATAGCTAGAAAGGGGGGGGGGGGGGACTAAGGCTCAATTTACAACGCTGCGGAACGGAGTGGAATCGAGTTTTCGTAATAGTAAAATGAACTTTCTGTCAAATTGTCTAACGTACAAACTAGATACGAGCTTGTTACTGTGGGAAATACCGAGAATGCGCGATAATTCTCCAGAAGATGCGTGACCTGTGCGTATGGATGTATCTAATTTGTACGTTACAATATTGAAATAAAGTTCATAATGCTTTGTACAAAAAAAGTTCGCTTCCATTCCGTTCCGCGTCGTTGTAAATTGAGCCTAATAGAGAAGTATGGAAGAAAACTACATATTGTGCCGACCCCAAAGGGCAAGAGAATATAAAGAAATAATAGGTATCTACCTACGCAAATGTTTTCGTATTATTTTTCTCGTATTTATCTTCAGTCGTTTTAGCTAGCTACCTATACTAGTTAGTTATGTAACTACTGATGAGCAGACCGCACATACTAATAAACTTTCTGGGAACCAGACATAGGTAAGGTTTTCAGCGATCGTTAAAACGCAGTAATAAAATATCTAATTTAGCTGTCAAAGAGAAAATAGTGGGAATTAGTAGAACCATAGACAAAGTGCTAAGTATGTTATTTTATTACGTGTTCTATAGCTAGACATATTTTAAACAAACAACATTGTAAGAACAGAAAACTTTTATACATATTTCCTTTCTTACATTTTCATACATATTATTTACATTTTAAGGTATTAAAATATAATACATTTTAAAATAGTGGCCCATTGGTATGTGGCCCACCGGTGGTCAGAGATCTAGAGAGAGGAACCTCCACATTATACTTATTACTATTATTTTAATTATTGTGAATGTAAGGTAATACTGGTATTCAGCTGCATCCGGTCCAGACTGGAAGCCGACCCCAAAATAGTTGGGAAAAGGCTAGGCAGATGATGATATTGTGAATGTAAGGATTATGTGGGTCATTTTCTTTTTGATCATTTTGTCAGGAAATTTGAGTACCTACTTTATGCGGCCCAAATGAGCTGCATGATTACTGAAAAAGCGTGCACTAACTGGACAGGTCCACTTAAATCTTTATGGTTCTTAACTTAAAAGACAATCTCAGAAACTGATCTGCATCGTCCTAATAATATTATAGTCTGACCAACAATAAGTCTGGACTTAAAACTTTGACCTCTTGAGTTTGTTTCGTTCTTTCTTGGGGCCTAAAAAGGCCACTTTTGCAGAATCATAAAAGGAATTCATCAAATCATTTTAAATCATAATAGTTATTATGTTATGTTAATTAATCGTATCAAATCCCATTGGTGAAGGATTTTTCAGTTATTTTTTTTTTGTCTGTGCTTAAATACCAATCCAAATCCAATCCCAATCTCTTGCAACGAAAAAAAGCAAAATACGTTTATGATTCTGCCAAAGTGGCCTTTTTATCAGAGTAGTCGACTAGGAAACACCGAACTCTTCAAGTTTTGAAATATAATTCGATTTTGACGTGCAATCGTGTTTTTGAACCAATTTACAGAAATAAATATCATTAATCAAAACGTGCTAAAATAAAACTGATGTATTGTTTGAGTAAACTTCATTGAAAACTCAATTTCAGCACCAATAGCATCGTGAAACACAATTAATTATAACTTGGAACGCAGCAAAACACAACCAGTCAAAACCAACCAATCCTTTTTGAAATAAAGCTCCAATTCAGCAACATCCAAAGAGCTAATCTCTAATTTATAATCGAATAAATTACCTTTGTAACCCCACGTCGTCGCCATCTTGATAAAAATTCACATCTCGATTGCAATCTCTATTTAATGTTGAATCTAGATTATCTGTGGTAGGAGCCACAGGACATAAAATACCGTTGCCAAAAACGCCAGTAGTGTCGAGATGAAATGTTTATTTCTAGTCTACGGTCAGCATAGCCAACTGAGTTTATTTGTTTGCGGAATTTTTCTGTGCGCTGTACCTACATAAATCATGGTTTTAATGCTGTTCTTGTCTAGGGGGACCGTGGTACTCTGATTGGATTGGTTTAGGCTAGACGTATAGACGTAATTATTTTTATTTTAAATTGGATGGGGTTGTTTTCGTGAGTAATTTTTACTTTCTGAAAATGGCCGGCCGGTTGATGACTAAGTAAATAAATAATGTAGAATGAATGATGTGGTTGAAAGGTTGCATGAACGAGTGTAATTTGTATGGGTATGAGACATTATATACCTGACTTTTTTTATAATTTAATATTATGTTGCTCATATTTATTTACAGTTAGGTTTATAATCAAGTTTATGATCAATTACGTCATCCCATCCTAAAAAGCTAGACATAAGTGATCCCCAAAATGCTTTATGGTCAGTATCCTAATTGCATAACACACTCAACCACAATCTGAAACATTTTGAAGAATATTGCTAATCCATTGCTTCATAATATGTGCGAAAAGTTTGACTGCTCATAAACGTAAATAACGCAATGAATGTTGTTGAACTGTCAAAATGAAAACCGTTGCTAGTGACAGTGTGTTACGCAGTTACTCCGCAGGACAAGATAACCCTCTAAATCCAGTAGAGATTGATACTAATTTTACGCTTACCGTCCGACGCACAATATTGACTTCGGCATGATTGCTATAACAGAACGGTATTGGCTAGGGATTAATTAAGATTATAAATGAAACCTTTTCAGACAAAGACTCAGACGCTCATATTGTTATCAAGAAAGTAATCATAAGTTCTATTATCGTGTTTACTTTGCCTAGAGAGCTCAGAATTCTATGTTACAATGAATACGAAACAATTGAAGGTATAGTTATATAGTACAAAATATTTTTGGTAAGTCAAACTCACCAGAATACGTAATCAATAAAGCTTGAGTTAAATAATAATCCAAATTCACATCTTATAGGTACAAATTAATTATTTTCGATAATTAATATCAAACAACGCTTATCACTTTAGCTGTCACAAATATTTAATTTTATGACAGCACACGGCACTCATAATGTGTCATCTACATAAACACGGTGATGTTATTTATGGTGACATAAATGTCAGATACTTACCTAATCATTCATTAATTTCAATACGAAATCGAAATCTCGTTTTAAATCGAGATTAAAATGTGTAAACATCGTTCCAGAATAAGGCCCTATGGTTACGATTGTCTACGAAGCAATCTGAATCAACTATTCCAAAAAAATAATGTAACAATAGACACTTCGAAATTCAAATTGTTACCGATTCTGCTGACATTATTCGAGGTTAGATTATGGTCCTTGTAAGGTCAGTGATCTTTCGGTTCCATTTTGGATTTCAAAGCTGTCAGATTCGCCTGAGGCTTGTTCGGCAGAATAAATCGGTTTCCTTTTTCAATAAAAGTTCAAATGATATGTACAATAGTTTTGTCCTCTAATGGATTTTCAAGGAACTTTCTCATTTGTATGCATTTCTGACTTCAGAAATACAGGGTTATTTCTGAAGTATTTCCTATCTACTGCAAAATGTAATACAATGCCTCGAAAAACAGAGATTATTCGACCTAAAATCAAGAATTGACTAATGTGAGTCAACGAATAAAGCAGAGAGAAAACTAAACAAAAAAATAACTTTATGAAAACTCTTAAAACTTCGTTCCTTGTTTAAGATCATAGCTCTTGGTCTAAATCAATGGCTGCATGATTACCTAATTATAATTTCTAGATAACTATGGTATCTCGGATTGTTCTCAAAAGCCTATCATAATATTATAGGTAAGCATCGAAGTTTTAGAAGGACCTAGACGATCAGAAGTCCTTTATTCTGAAAGTAATTTGAAAGGTTGAAAAATAAGGGGTTCCAATAGTACCTACACCAGAAATTGGTCATCGACCAGTGGCAAATCGTCTAGACAAACAGTCGGTAGGTATATCTGATTCTGTCACTCCCAGATAAACGGGAAAATATAATTTTCTTAGACTGAAAACCTCAAAGGACTCGTAAAATTAAAGCGGAGATTTTAAACTAAAAGGTGTTATTTATGACGACCACTGAAATATCTAACACCTAAATAATTAAATTTTCATATTTATTAACCACAAATTCAAAGGAAAAAGTCATCAGAAAATAAATTACCTAATCAAAAATATGGAAGCCGGGAAACCATTTCTGATTTTAACTACGGAAAACCGCACGGTTTCCAAATTCAAACAACAAAATAGAAGTTCGTTAACCGCATGCTTCATAAATTAGTCAACACTTCAATAGATACCAAAAAGTTAGGTACAAAAACGCCACACCAAAATATTTAAGTCCAAAAATAGTGCCGAAAACAAACAATGGGCTTATATTTTACCCAGCCCTACCTAAATTCTATGAAACATTTTGATTACTAAAAATAGACTTACCCACCTCCAGAAATTAGCAAATGAAATGGACATGTCGTGATAAAACCTCATAATTTATACACAAAGGTCGTGACAGCCATTTGTTTCACGATTGTTGCAATAATAACTGCAAACATTTTCGAATGATTCAAAACCGACAGAAAATTGCAAAAGATACAATAATGATTCAATCATCGAATTTTTTATGTCTCAATAAAGAAAACTCAGTTTTTCATACAGAATTTTCACGAAAAATATGTTTTCCCGACTCAACTTTCAGGACATGAAAGTCCTTCTAATCGATTGGCTCATAAATAAAGGCACAGACAAAAAAAAAATAAAAACTCAATGATTCTACTTACAAATTAAGCTGTATACTCGAATACTCGTGCGTAGAAAAATCCAAATGTCACACACACCACACGCACAAAACGATTCCAAATTCAAAATGACACTAGCACAGAGAGTGAATAAAAGCGCGGGATTATTGACGGAGAAGGAACACGACTGTACCGAGATAGGGTGCGAGACCGACTGGTCCCCTGTTTCGGATCCCACCCGGAGCGTCTGACAAAATTCGGTGAGTAATATTTATAAAACATCATTTTTATGGGCGATAAAGTGAAAAATAAGGATAAATAAAGGTAATTTTGTTTGCATAATGGGTACAAGACTGAAGTATTGGTGTACTGGCGTGGTTTTATCCGCCATTATTCGCGAGTTTTGTAATAAGGAAGGCCGGCTTGAAAATATAATTTTGACAATGATCAATGTTTTTCCTGGCCATGTGGTACCCTTAATCCGGCGACATTTGGAGCTTCCGCAATGAGGGATTATAATCAAAGGGAGCTCTCCTGAATTCCTGATTAAGTTAAGATTACGGTAAGAAAGGAAGTGTACATTGAGATCACTGTTGTTAGGGTTCCGTACCCATAGGATAAAAACGGGACCCTATTACTAAGACTTCGCTGTCTGTCCGTCCGTCTGTCTGTCACCGGGCTGTATCTCAAGAACCGCGATAGCTAGACCGTTGAAATTTTCACAAATTATGTATCTATTTCTGTTGCCGCTATAACAACAAATACTAAAAACAAAATAAAATAAATATTTAAGGGAGGCTCCCATACAACAAACGTGTTTTTTTTTTCGGCGTTTTTGCCTTGTGGTTCGGAACCCTTCGTGTGCGAGTCCGACACGCACTTGGCCGGTTTATTTTTTTTGGCAATTGATAGAGACCCATTGTGCCCCATAAATGCCTATCAAATAGCCTTCCTACTATAAGTACGAACAATGAATGTGGACTTTGTAAGGCTGATTTACTGTTTACTGATACCTAGCCTAAATTTTCAACTGTCATATTCGTGAAAAACATTGTTTTAATAATAATAATAAAACCTTTTTTGTCAGGCTACTATGGCCCATAGATAAATACCTTACAGACTAACATATATATTATTATTATAGTACAATGTGTGTTAGTGTATAAACTTAAAACTATGTTAGTAAAATTGGTTCTGGCTCGGATAGCACGCGGCACTAAATATTATGTACTGCTACAGCTGCACCCCGCGGTTTTACCCACATGAGTCCCGATCCCGAGAGAATATCAGCACGCGTAGCATGACGAAGTTATGTCGACGGAAGAATAGACAAAATTACACATTGCCATGCTTAGACGCGTAGAATGCGTACAAATATTTCTACAATCTGTCATTTTGTCTATTCTTCCGTCGACAAAACCCGTTTCTACGGCGGTCATGCTACGCGTGTAGGATAAAAGTATCTTATGTCATTTCCCGGGACTCAAACTATCTCTATACCAAATTTCATCTAAATCGGTTCAGCGGTTTAAACGTGAAGAGGTAACAGACAGACAGACAGACAAACTTTCGCATTTATAATATTTTATGTACAAACAAATGAGCACTAAATGAAATTAAAATGGAATTGTGGCTTGTGGCATTGTCCTCTTCATTGCCAAAATGAAATGAGTGATTATGACTAATTGACTGTTATTATTTTAGACATCCTAGTATTATTCAGTGAGCTACTTTTAAACAGTGATAATAGACATGTTATAATTATAAATTTAACAAATTAATGTTGTATATATTTTTTAAATTTTAATGTTTTTATACTTGATATGTGATTTTATTTCTGTAAGTAGGTTTATACAAACACTTTTACACGTCAATAATATTTTTAATAAAAACTAGATGAGGTCGGCGTTTCCTATCTGACTACTCTGAGAAGAAAGGCAGAAACAAACTCAGAGGTCACAGTCTCTTTTAAAGTTCAGACATAATGTTGGTCAAGTTAAGATCGTGTAGATTAGTGTGGAATGGTCATTCACATTGAGTAGACCTGTCCAGTCTGTGCACGCATTTGTCAGAAACCGTACAGCTCAATTCAGAACCTAAGGAGCTCAACCATTCGACGAACAATACCATAGAAAGGACATTTTCGTAGGCCGCATAAATTACTCAAACTGCCAGATCAAGATTAAAACTAATTAATAAGGAAAACACAAAAAGAAATAACCCACTTAGTATATAACCCTCTAGTATATAACCCACTTGTATGCCAGTCCATGCGGCGAAACATGTAAGACCTAAAAAAAAATAATTATGTGCGTTGGCGCTTAGCATTAGTTGAGAAAGGCTAGACCGATTTGGCTATTTTTCGTTTTAAAATGTTCGTAATAGTCCGAATTAGGTATTATTGTAAGAAAAAATGGAAATATTTCCTGGAAAATTTTCAAATTCAGATAAACTGATTGTCCTTTTTTTTATGAGATTTTTAAATTTTGACAGGAAGACGTCTGTTGGTTCAACTAGTAAATAACAAAACGGCATCATAATCTTTAACCACACTTATTTTTTTTCAAATAAACACTTGACTATCGCACCTCATTCGTACCTCCCTGGCAACCCACTGTCGTAATGCTATCCCCTAATAAAATATGTAATACAACAATGGCGGCCATCTTGGACTGGACAGACCGAACCGCTCCCGATACTCATTTATTTAAGACCGACTGACTGACTGAGTTTGACTTGGAAGACTATCTACTGATTGCGGTTCAATTGAATTTTGACATTTGTTTTATCAGTGTGCTACACATTCTCCTTTTTTTAGGGTTCTGTTCCTCAAAAGGAAAAAACGTAACCCTTACAGGACCACTTATTCGTTGTCCGTCTGTTAATTAGCTTCAACTTTCTGACTAACTGACAGACTATTTAATTTTGACAATTCAAAAGTGCCTGTACAAGGTTTAATTGAAATAAATGCTTTGAGTTAGAGTTTGAGTTTCAAGACCCTTTTACGCAGGAACGCGTGAAGTTATCAAGTTGAAATTAATATCAAATATTCAAGGCTACAATCCCTTGAAGATGTGAAAAAATCAACGCAATCAAAAGATACGAGCGTTTATGTTCCAGTTAAATGCCGCATAATTTGACACTCGCAAGAGAATCAAAACTTGGGGACTTCCCGTTGACCTAGAATCATGAAATTTGGCAAGAAGCAATGTCATGTAGCACAAGTAGGTAAAGGAAAAAATCCGAAAGCCTTAAATTTGTTGTAACATACCTACAAATTTGTACGGAACCCTCAGTGCGCGACTCCGACTCGCACTTGAACGGTTTTTACCCCTCCTGCTACATGAAAATGTATGTGCTAACAGTGCCCCGCGATTTCACCCGCATAAGTTTCGATCCCGTGGGAATATCGGAATAAAAAGCATCTTAAGTGTTAGTCCAGGGTGTCAGCTACCTCCACACCAAAAAAAATTGTCCAAAATTGGTCCAGCCATTTATGCGTGAAGAAGTAACAAACATACAAACACACTCACAAACTTTCGCCTTTATAATATTAGTGTCAGCAGCGAGGACCCCCATAGGGCCGAAGCCTGCGGGATTGTCCGAAAGGGTTACCGCTGGCCCGGAACATAAAAAGCTTAGGAAGGAACACGGGAGGAACCCGGGAGGGAGTGTCAGACTCATAATGACTAAAACCCATTTAGTCAGTAAGAGTCTGACACTCCCTTCTGCTCCACCCAGAGCGGGAGGGGTCATTTGATGATTTCCCACCCAAAAAAATATAAATAAAAAAAATAAGTGTGATAGTAGGATAGGTAACATAACTAACTGGCGAAATGCGTGTACACCACCTCATTACCTAACTGCATGTACCCTTCGAATTACAGGCTTTGTGTATTTCAAATTCAATACCTCTAAACAAAATCTACGCAGTAAAATAAGTATTATATTTCTACCTTCACGTATGTTTAAGTAACGTTAGGCCTTGTACTATTTATTCTGTGGTTAGGCTCTAAAATAGCTATTTGAAGGTTACCCTGTTATGAGGTGAACGACTGGTCATATCGGGCAGTACCTACTGTTAGAATATTTATGAAAAAGGAAACATTTAACAAAAAACCGGGCAAGAGCGAGTTCGACTCGCGCACCGAAGGTTCCGTACCATCATAATATGTTTTTAAAATTTCATCGGCGAGGCCTATATTCGTCAGTGAATTTTAACACTGCGCATTGCGGTGTAGAATATTGCAGTTTTAGGTCAGCGCCATCTCTTGACCGATAGTGGAACTAATGTAACATTTGTTGATGATTTCTGAAAAAAGTGTGCTATTTACAGACACAGTTTTATTTTTCCTGTAATCTTTACACAAACTTCTATCACATAGACACTCACATAGACACTTTTTCAGAAATCATCAACTAAAGTTACATTATTTCCACTATCGGTCAAAAGATGGCGCTAACATAAAACTACAATATTCTACACCGCAGTGCACAGTGTTAAAATTCTCTGATGAATATAGGCCTCGGCGATGAAAATTTAAAAAACATATGATGGTACGGAACTCTCGGTGCGCAAGTCCGACTCGCTCTTGCCCGGTTTTTTTCCTTTGAGATACGAAACCCTCAAAATATGTATATAGGGTGACTGGTAATTAGTGACCGATACTTAAATACGTGATTTTACTCATCATTATGAACAACTTTTACTATGGGACCAAACCTGAAATCGTGAAAAAAAAACAGCTGTTCTATACATTTTGACGAGTTAGACGAACATAAATGTAGGGAACAGCTGATTTTTTTTCGCGATTTCAGTTTTGGTCCCATAGTAAAAGTTGTTCATAATGATGAGTAAAATCACGTGTTTAAGTATCGGTCACTAATTACCAGTCACCCTATATATTTAATAATAAACATTATTTCAGACCCTTACCGCCGAAAATAGCACCCTCAAATCAATAACCTACAAAAAATAACTCCCAAAGGGATCCAAAGACCAAAAGATAACAAATTACATTTGAGATAAATCTCACCGATGAGTGAAGACGTGGACACCGCAGATTTGACAAGTAATTGATGGAGTTATACACTGGAGCTCTTAGCGATGGAATTTAGCGTCCCATTCTGCTAAAGGAATGAGAACAATGACTGTGAGAACTGTAACTTTAAAGTATTGACGACAAATTAAAAGATAGTCGTAGTGAAATATAATTATGTATATACCTACTTATGTTGTTATCAAACCCGTCACAGACGTAGCTCATCATCATCTTCCTGCCCTTATCCCATGTTACTTGGGGTCGGCGCAACACGTTTTCTTCTTCCATTCTCCCCTGTCAACCGTCACGCTACCATTCACTCCCTTCTCTTTCATATCATTCCCCACACAATCAATCCATCCATCTTTTCTTCGGCCCTCCACTCCCTCTCCATCCATCAACATGCATCATCGTTTGGCTTGGTATGGGCATGTGATGAGAAGGGATGAAACGCATGTGACTAAAAGAGTGATGAATATACATTTGATGGATGGACGTAGCTATAATATATATTAATATGAATTATAGCAAGGCATATTACGACATATTTTCTATATAAATTTGCGAGTGACCGCACACGCAGCTATAATATATATTTCTATGACGTCACCAAAATATGTCGACATATATATCTCGGTATATTTTGGCATAGGACGACCGCAGACCAAGTGAGGGCAAAATATATATTATGGTAGGTATAGCTCCCGTGTGTGATAGCTTGCTATCTATCTTATTATATATATATATATATACTGACTGACAGATTGTTGATATATCAACGCACAGTCTAAACCGCTGCTCCTAGAGACATGAAATTTGGAGGGTGTTTTCTTTGTGAAGTTCCATTAAGAAAGGGTTTTTCGAAATCCCACCCCTAAGAGGGTGAAATTTCACGCGGACGAAGTCGCGGGCAGAAGCTAGTATTAACATATATACCTCGATATATTAATATATATTATAGCTACGTCTGTGACGGGCTTCATGCTCAACATTATTATAAAATTATAAAATGTTGCGATTCTTCTCATTTTCAGTCGCAAACCTTTGCACCAACAGAGATGGGTAGCAGCTGGTATTAACAATATAATCCTATCCCCAGTCAGACTAAAGCGAAAATAATATAACTGGCCAAGTGCGAGTCCGACTCGCACTTGGCCAGTTTTTTTAATCCGTTTGGTAGTTGCAGAGATAAGCGCTTTCAATCAAACAAACAAATAAACTCTTCAGCTATATTATTAGTATAGATAGGTAGATTCTTCACGCTCAAACGGCTGGACCAATTTTAATAAAATTTTGTATGGAGGTAGCTGACACCCTGGATTAACATTTAAGCTACTTTTTATATTAAAACACATATATATATTATATAAACACACACACACTCACAAACTTTCGCTTTTTTTTTTTTTTAAACGTTGCCCCACACTAGGAATTTCTCCTGTATTGTGGGTGCGTTTACAAACATTTAAACTCACATACACAAACACCCAGACCCGGAACAACTACTTGTAGGTCATACAAATATTTGTTCCGTGCGGGAATCGAACCCGCGACACGCAGCGCAGCAGCCAATCGCCAATATTGGTGTGATAGTTTAGTCACTATAGCTGATTGGCAATATTCATAGTTGGTCCACCACTAGTTTGTTTTACTTTTTTTGGGGCGACGTTAGGATTTATTTGACAGTTTCAAATAAATACTTCTATTCGCATTGTTTTCATTTATTGTCGTCTCCACGTTGTATTTCATACAGAACCCACAAAACTAACTACAACTGTCAAGTGCGAGTCGGACTCGCACACGGAGGGTTCCGTACCACAAGGCAAAAACGCCGAAAAAAAACACGTTTGTTGTATGGGAGCTCCCCCTTAAATATTTATTTTATTCTGTTTTTAGGATTGGTTGTTATAGCGGCAACAGAAATACATAATTTGTGAAAATTTCAACTGTGTAGCTATCGCGGTTCTTGAGATACAGCCTGGTGACAGACAGACGGACGGACGGACAGACAGCGAAGTCTTAGTAATAGGGTCCCATTTTTACCCTTTGGGTATGGAACCCTAAAAACCATGTTCCAACATGTTAGCGAACTCTGGTCTCAAAAACCAGTAAACCACGTTTTTCCCGGAACCCAGAGCTCGCTAATACTCGCAATACATACAATTTGCTGGACTCTTACAATAAAGTCTAGATGAGAACGTAGCCAGATCCTAAGTTATGGTTATAGCCCGTTATAGCCTGTTATGGCCGTTATGGCCTGCAGGCTGCAAATGACGCGGTATGTAATTCTGCCGGCTTCTAGAGTTACCGTTTGAGAATTTGCTGCTAACTAAGCTGTTTGCAATTTGTAACTCAGTTACTGTTGTTTAAAATGGTGAGTTACTTTGGAAAGACAATTGTATCTCAAATTGGATCCCAATAAGCTTTTCCCGTTTTTTATACTTATATATTCGATTCTATAAATATGTTTGTGTTAGATTGTGTAATTTACATCATATATATATGGGTAATTCTTCAGGGACAAAATTTTCGATGTCTGTGGGTATATTTCTGTAACCAACTAAAAAAACGGCATGTAATATTTTTTTTTGTACAGTTTAGCTTTATCCCTTACTGGGACAAATGATTTTTTTTTAATAATTGCTGTCTAGGTACAAAATAAAAATATTTGAAGGTCGTTCTTCTGATTCATATAGCGCGTCCGTTTGCCATTTTCCGGAACAAAATGGTCGATGTCGCATTTTCCCTTTGATACATCAATATAAATTATAATTATATCGAAAGGAAATGAGTTGTCCTCTTACAAAAAAAATGTGTAATAGTTATAACTACGTTAGTCTGTTTATAAATAAGTAAAAAAGAAGTGTCCGGCGTATAATACTGATTAATGTGGCGTAAGCTGCGCTTGACCGTACTTGGTCGGGTAATAATAATGAGAGTCTGGCTTCCAGCGCGGGGGGAAGCCAGTCGTGCAACGGACGACCTAGAAGGTGGACGTGCGGCTGGTTGGCTTAGATCCGGTGTTACGAAGGAAAATACCTGATTCATCTGTGTTTGGTTCAGGTGGCATCCTGATTACAATGCCTACTTTATAAAATTTATTTTATTGTTTTAAAACTTCAATCTGTGTTTCGTGTGATGCTTTTGGGTTATAGATTCGTGTAGAAAAATGAAAATAATGAAGTCTGTATGTACGATGAGTTATGCATGATTGTAGGCAAAATCCTGATTCATCTGTGCCTGATTCGTATGGTCAAAACCCCATATGAATAATAAAATAAATTAGTTTTCCCCTCTCCAGCACGATAGGAGCGCTTTTGTTGCGTAATTCTCCTTGTCCAATTTTTGACCGTGTACAAGTCAGTAGTTTTAATCTTATTTATTATTATTTACTTAGCTATAACCTTTTGAATAATAAAAAAAGACAGGAGTATAATCTTGTTCTAAATATGATACTTTTGATATGTCTTAGTCCTATTTAAGAATTAATAATTATTGTTTAGAATTTACATTCCTAATTAACGGTGTATTTATTACTTTTTATTTCTGTTTCTGATTAATATGTAACACATTCTGATTCATCTGGGCACAAAATTAATATCTTGAAAACTACTTTATAAAAACGAGTCCCTCATTCAAATATATGTTATTTGGTATACCTATTTTCATATGAACATGTGTTACAGAGCTTAAAGTGAAATTAAATTTTGGCCATATGGATCAGTCAAAGAATCAAATTTCGAAGAACTACCCATATACGATCTTCAGCCATATTTTACCTACTGTGGGCGTACTGTGGGTATGTGTTGGTTATTGCGCAATAGAAAAACGTTTGCAGTTCAAATCAGATTATAATTTCATGAACAATTTAATCACACTAGCAAATTACACACTGTAGGTACACGACACAACCAGATACGGAACGCGGGACAGTTTCTGAGCACATGTTGTTCGTACGATGTCCAATCTCCAAGAGAGCTCCACATCGTTCTGTCGACCTGTCGTCGACTCCCACGAACTCAGGCTAGACTCTGTCAAGCGCCACCAGATGGTGCTAGCGTTGCAAATAATCAAACGAATGACCGGATGCGACATATTTATGTATATATATCTATACTTATTATAAATTAAAATCGCTTTTCGTGTCTGTATGACTGCTTTGCTGTTCTAAACACCGCAGCAGATTTTGATGTTGTTCTCACCACAATTTTTTTGGGGAATAAACCTTTCGGAATAAAGGTTTATCTGTAAGTATTACATTAAACTCTTGCGAAGTTTGTGTGCGGAGCGGGTCGCCAGTAATTAATAATAGATATCTTTAATTTGGGATTTTGATAAATCTTACAGTTTGACCGCGCTTTAAAATAAATATAAAAACAGGTAAATATTGAAATGCAAAATGTATAGGTACCTACCTGTTTACGGGCTACCGTGAGATACATAATGTGTTGAATATTTCCACCATCTGTAAAATGTCTCATGTGTCGCTACTGGAATAAATATACGTCTTAGTGCATGTTGCCTGCTGAAGAAAGCGGCATGATGTGTTTTGGTTTATTTTGGGATGCATGAAGAGCCTCCTCGTGTAGCGCAGTTTGTTCCGCCAGTTACTCAACTGAACCGAGCGCCCGGCGCATCCTGGACAGTCACACCCATCACCTTATTTGACTGGCCAATTCTTCCCTTACGGTGCAGGTGGCAGGGATAACCACGCTTGGTTTGCGGCCTCCCTCCCACCGGAGTCCGGCGTCAAGCAGCCTGCTGTGTTTCATCGATGGGTGAGAGTTCCAGTGCCTTAGGCATCTTCTGGGCACGCTCGTTCCATCATACACCTCATCCATTGCTTTCTATAAGGCGTGAGAGAGGTCAAAAAAAATGTTAATGTTAATAGGAGTATCTTCTTAATTCACAGAGAAACAACTCACAGCCTAAACCATTGGGTGTCTAGAAGCACGAAATTTAGCTCATGATTTCCCTTTATTACGAAGGTAATCACTGAAGAAGGAATTTAAAGTTCATCCCTTAAAGGGGTTAAGTAGGGGATGGAAGTTTGTATGAAAGTTCGTATTTCTTACCGATATAGGATGTCCAATCTGGCACCCTGCTTGTTCATTTATTGTTGGAATAGTAAACATTAAATACTCCTTATTGTTTATGAACAATTTAAGTTTGTCTTTGATAATAATAAAACTGTCATGTCACTCAAAGACTACAATATGATGCTGATGTCACTGTTCTATGACTTACCGTGCAATAAACGCTGTTAAACTATCTATTTGAGTTTATAATTACTTTTCCACAGGTTATGGGCCCAGCCAATGTTATTATAAGAAAAAATGTTACACTTATAATATCATTGGGCCCACCATTTATAATATCTTAGTCAAATTTTGCATTGCTCTACGCAAGAGAAAAGGCAGTTTACCAAAATCTTTGCCTCACCTCCCCTAAGAAACCCTACGATAAAAAACATTTACCCCAAAATCAACTCCCCCATCTACAGAAATCAACTTAAAAACTACCAACGCAGCAGTTATCTTTGCAAAGTAAAACCAAATCTTATTTACCAAGCGAAGTACTGCAAAGCTAAGCTTAACTTAAGTTCATATCATAACCGTAAACCGAGGGTTAAGTCACAGAATACTACAGAAGGCCATTTAGCGAACGAAAACAAGCGCACACAGACGCGTATGGAGTGTTCCGAAAGTCATCATCATTTCAGCCGAAAGACGTCCACTGCTGCACCTCCACTTCGACCGCTTTTCTGCTTCTCGCATCCAACGAGTTCCTGCGGCCTTCACAAGGTCGTCGGTCCACCTTGTGGCCTTCCAACGCTACGTCTTCCGTTGCGCGGTCGCCACTCCAGAACCTTTCGGCCCCATCGGCCATCTGTTCTGCGAGCAATGTGCCCTGCCCACTGCCACTTAAGTTTGGCAATTCTTCGGGCTATGCCAAAAGTCAGCCAGCCAGCCAGCCAGCCAGATCAGCCTATAATATTCCAACTGCTGGGACACAGGCCTAATCTCTTTTTGAGAGGGAATGGGCCGTAATCCACGCGGGCTCAGTGCAATTTGGTAGATGTCACATGTCTTCGAATTTTTTGTTCTAGGAAATGGCGGTTTCTCACTATTTCCAAAAATGTAAACAAATATTAGATCAGAAAACGTACCAGTGAATGGCAATTTCTAGTGCTTACAAATTGGGTGCTTGATGCTTGAAATTATGAAAATATGAATACTTGTAAACCCGAAATATCTCATTTTCTAATTTCTAATTTTCATCTTACAGAAGTTTTTCATTTGACAATTATTGAGGACAATTTAATAATGTTATTGAAATAATAATTGTTGGAAAAAGTGATGAGATTCAAAGTTGCCTCCTTCTAAATACCTACGATAAATTTGTAACATTTACTCCCTGAGGTAAGTTATTGCGTAAATAAATAACCTGAACAGGGTTTGTTAACACTTTGATCAGATAATTTTGAAACAGACTATACGTACGGCGATCTAAAATAAATGCCGGTCGCGAGTGCGCTTGCACTCGCTGTATGTGAAGCGTGTCTATGTGTGCCTGCGTTCTCGCTCGTTGTATGGAGCCGGCCTTCTACACCTATCTATTCTGTGGTAAAGAGACTCTTGACTTCATAGTCGTTTGCTTACAAAACCGTGGCCAGTTAAAAACGGGTGAAAGAGGGTAGAGCGAGTTATTATGAATGCTTGCTTTACTCATTTAGTGCTTAAGTTTTATGAGGACGGGAATAAGATTCGATAAGTACCATAGGGGGCAGGAAATAAACTTAGGTAGGTACTTGAAATGAAGTTGTAGTTAAAAATAGAGAAATCTAAAAGAAAGTTTTGAAGAAAAAAATTCTATAATAATTTGTAAGAGAAAGGTTTTGATTTCAGAAATTCAGACGAACCGCGGCAAGCGTATCTTAACCTGATCGATCGACCTGTGCGGCTGTTATTATTTAGCCACGGGCCCCTCGCCCCCCCTTATTTAGAGGTGTACCTATCGAAGAAAAGCCAACTGCGCCAACCCGAAATAAATTGGGATAAGGGCAGAAAACTGATGAGATAGAAAATTATGTAGTACTTAATTTAAATCATTTTTTAATTCTTATGAGTTTTACGTTATGTTTGCTCACTGCGTGAGCTTTCAAACTGTTTAGAATAAGTTTCCCAAGACATTTTCCTTCATCGTCAGTAATACTGAAGTCAAAGTTAAATAAATCATTTATTTCAAATAGGCACATAAAAGCCGTTTTATATGTGTATGTGAAGGCGATGCACCTAGTATAAAATTAATATAAGTACCACAATAGGTAAAAATAAAGAATAGAATACTCTTTATTATGTACACCATATAAATTACAAACATAATTATAGAAACTGTACAGAGGGTGACACAATGGGCAAAGCTAAGCTAAGCTATGGATAAAGCTGAGATAGGTAAAGAAAGTACACACGGCGACACATCAAGCTATTTTTTTTTTCTTTTTTTTAAAATGATTTGCCCTTGACTCTAGTCTAGGTCAGAGGTGACAGAGACAAAGTCGACGATGGAGTGAGCTTACCCAGAAGAAGCCTGTTCACTCTTACTTTGAAGAGATTATATAGCTATACATTTCCAGTTTTAACTGACCTCGCATTGTATAGATTTTTCGTACAATCAGAAGTCAGCTTATACTGTTCTGTATAGCTTGATGTGTAGCCGTGCGTACATTCCACGTTTACGTAAAGCTACGTGAAAACGTAAGTATTGTGAAAATAATTTGAAACCAAACCGTTTTGCTCCCTAAAATAATTTCTACAGACAAAAACACAGACATCAAAGATCATCACCAATCCTCAAAAGAAAATACAAGCAGGTACAGACAAAACAAGCATCAAGTTACCCGAACCTGTCAAAAATCCCAATCAACCTTGAACCATAAGCTTTAGCAATAAAGTTGAAAATCTATTAAAGAAATATGACAGATTGTAGTAGCTTGATATGCTGGCGTCTGTACCGCTTGTATCTGTAACTGTCGTCAATTTACTTTTACGTTTGATGTCAGTAATTGCGGCACACGTATCGACCCTTTTCCTGTGACAAACACTTTCCTGTGAAGTATCACTTCCTGCCGCAGAATATGTAGATAGGTGCAGAAGGTCCGGTCAATAGAAATGTAAACTTTCATACATATATCTTTGGTCCGGTCCATAGAGCGAGCAAGAACGCACGCACACATAGCCACGGTTCACGTACAGCGAGTGGACATGCGACCGGCATTTGTTTGGGATTGTTCGAGTTCCCCAAACAGCCTTTCTTCTTTTATTTTTTGAATATTAGATTTTCATAGCCGACTGCACCTGTCAAGTGTATAATAACGCGACCGGCATTTGTTTGGGATAGTTTGAGGTCCCCGCACATACGCGTGTCTATAGGCTGTTCCAAAAGTACTGTATTTCTATCTCCCGTAGCAACACGCGGTTTACTTGTGGTTACCAAGTGTTCAAACACGCTGTGAATGTGTGTGTAAGCGCAAGAGCTCTCGGTAGCGTCAGAGACAATGGCGAAGATGAAAGTATGTGTGTTTTGTGACACTCGTCGATGGCTTTAGTTGCTTTTACCGTTGACGCTGACGCGTGACGCTCGTGTGTATGCACTATATGTAGCACTACAAATTAGCATGATACAAAGTACGTTTCCCAATCCATTTGTTTACTTTTTACGAGATACTTTTGGAACTGCGCATGTTCTCACCCGTTGAAGCAAGCCTTCTGTACCTATCATTTTGTGCTTCCTACCCTCGCATACCTCAAATTCAGTATGCCGGAAAACGTCTGGGATTCGTCCCCCGTATTTTTGGGGACTTTACTTTACTACACTTTAAAAACGTGTATTATATATTATTCGTTTACTTACTTTTTACGCCGCTTTCGTGGTAAATTGTGCCCTTTATTGTCTGTAAGCAATTTTCTTTGAAGCTCTAGTCTTTAAATATAAGACAGCAGTAATTTGGGTCACATTTTGCTAACGTGTCTGCTTACCTCGGTAACTAATCGAAAAGTCCTTTTGCATGAATCGTGTAAGATGTGTGTTGAACCCTAGATTCAAAACGTTACTATACAGTGTGAGTCTTTATAATGTGCACATATCGAAATGAGGCAAACTAAGCTTAATTTTATCGACGGAAAAAATATTTAAGGTCCAAGTAATTTTTCGAGACATCGCCAAGATATTGGTCGACTCTTCATGTGACCAGAGGGCTGGCCTATTTTTTGGCTAAATAATCAGCATTGCCATACAACGTGGCAATGCTGCCAGTCTTTTGGGCACTTTTCCTACTGACAGAGAGGCGGACGAATTTTTTGATGCCCTTTGATTATTTCCACTCCTTTTTATCATGATATTATTATTATTGTTTTAAACATTATAAATTGATTCACAATATTCTTATCGATATGCAAACTTGCCACAACTTTATCGATATGGAACTGGAATTGACGTCACTTTGTGCTATCTGTAACCGTTTTACGTCACACGACGATTTATAATCGATCCAGGACTTTATCGAAAAGTTTCGAATCGTCACTAATTACGAGTACACGCGGGTATCCAAGCAATATATTATGTAAATGCTGCTCATCCTACCGGAATAATGCCCTAATCAGGCCTAATGACACGCATGGCCGGCGCTGGCGGTGAGTGGTAGACCCGCGTGATTAGTGATGGGACACTATGTATACTGTATAGGTGCTCGATATGTTAGTGTTTACGATAGGAAATAATAATGTCAAAGGGTCGCCGTTATCGAAATCGATATTTATATACTCCAAAATATAGTTGACATTTTTTACACGTTAGAATTTTTGACAGTTCTTCCATACAAAAACAGTCAGACGTCAATTTTAATCGATTGAAAAATCAGCACTTGGTCATTAAAAAAAACTTGAAAACTAAAAAGGAAGGTACTTTCTTGTTTCATCCTTTTCAGTAATAGGGCTACTGAAAAGGATGAAACAAGAAAGTACCTTCGCGTGGTCCAACCATGGAACAACCACCAACAAACCATGATATTAGGGAAAAAGCACCAGGAAGTTGTTAGTATTTTCCTTGAGTAATTCATATCCTAAAATTTACGAATCACACTAAAAATGACGAAATTACTCCAATGTTTTTACAATAACTATAAATCTGCTTTCACAACACTAATAAACCTTGCTACACAGTTATACTACGCGTAGTAAGCTTCCGTTAAATCATAAACGACCGGTTTCTGACTAATAGACATCTTTGTGTACCTTCGTCTCAGTAATCGAACTCCCTTGAGGTTGATGAGATCGGGATGCTGAATGAGACACTCCGGTAAAGCCCTCTACGCATTATACATTCGTTCTGTCCATTCGTGTAGGTTGCACGACGCAAAAAGATCGTGCGAAGATTTGCACGACAGTGAACATATCGTGCATTTTTCCTAATGGTCGTGCAAACGCATTTTTTTTTAATGCAAACACGGTTCGTGGTTCACTGATAAATAAATAATAATATAACTCGACTCCTGTATTCCCGGAAGGAGTATATTAGAAGAGTGAGCACTCACAATTTGCCAGTTATGTTTAAGTACCATGTTATAACCCTCTTGTAATAAACAACGCAATTCAAACTTCTGACTGCAATAAATGAGAATTTCCTAATGAAAAAACATTATAACTTTCCGTCCTACACCCAGCAGTCGTACAGACGCCAGCACATCAAACTTGGGTAGTTTGATTTGCTGGCGTCTGTACGACTGTACTGAACTGTAAAATTATCTCAATCAACTTTGAACCTTAAGCTTTAGCGATAAAGCTAAATCTATTAAAGTAATTTGACATATTGTAGTAGCTTGTTGACTGGACTAGACCGACAATCCTACAATAATCGTTTCAGTTTCATAAGTCAAGATGGATACCTACTTTGCACGACAGCGCTTAGAACATGATCGGGCAAGACTCGGGCACTACTATACCCTTCAAGATAGATAATCTGTATAGGACTATACGCTTTATGTGTGTACGATTTATATATCTCAATTGCGCACAGCTAAAACATTATATCACACTAATATTATAAAGGCGAAAGTTTGTGAGTGTGTTAGTACGAGTATGTTTGTTACTTCTTTACGCACAAACCACTGAACGGATTTGAATGAAATTTGGCACACTGATAGTTTATAGCCAGTATTAACACATAGGATACTTTTTATCCCGATATTCTCACGGGATCAAAACTTATGCGGGGAAACCGCGGGGCGCAGCTAGTTTTCCATTTTGGCTTCCTGAAGCATTTTCTCAATCACATACATCTTTTCAAATCGTCAAACACGACACTTTGCACGACAGTGCGTAGATGACGATCAGGCAAGACTGTCATGCACTCCCCTGTCCTTCAAGATGGATAATCTGTAGAGGGCTTTACACTTCAAGTGTGTGATTTAGATAACACGCACGTTGCTGGCTTATACGAGGGTAACCTACTTCTCTTTATTACTTAATCGAGTTTTACGCATATGTTTTATGTATGTTGCGTGTCCTAGTGTGAATAAAAATGATGTGTAAATAATATTTAATGTCTTTGGATAAAAATAATTTGTTAGTATCTAGTATACGGAGTATAGGTACCTAGTTTTTGGATCGAAGTTCCTCATCGCACGTAATACTCTGTGAGCTTGGCGAATAATTGGCTAGACCAAAAAAAAACCGGGCAAGAGCGAGTCGGACTCGCGTATCGAGGGCTCCGTACCATCATATGTTTTTAAATTTTCATCGGCGAGGCCTATGTTCATCAGAGAATTTTAACACTGTGCACTGCGGTGTAGAATATTGCAGATTTATGTTAGCGCCATCTCTTGACCGATAGTGGAACTAAAGTAACTTTTGTTGATGATTTCTGAAAAAGTGTGCTATTTAGAGACTTGAAGACAGTCCGTGTTTTTCTTTTTTTCGCTGCACTACGTAGATAATCAAAGAGATTGGGATTGGATTTGGATTGGATTGATTGGTATTTTAGCACAGACAAAAAATAACTTAGAAATCCTTCACCAATGCGATTTGATACGATTAACTTAACAGTTAACTGTCCAATAAGATTCATAATGTTATCCTTTTATGATTCTGCCAAATTGGCATTTTTAGGCACCCCAGATCGCTTTTATGTCCCTGCCAACCTTTATAATAAAATACCCAACCGATATTTAGGTAGTTCCACCTTAAAAGTATGCCCATAACATCTCTCACACAAAGATACGCACGTTATAAATTCATCGCCAAACTCCCAACTGCAGACAAAGTAACCACCATTGATTTTTATCACCCCATAAGCGTATACACCATTCTCATTCACTCGACTAACAAGAAAATACGATTTCAAACGAAATACAATAATCTCCTATATCTTCCAATAGCGTAGCGACCCGACCCTATATCGCAAGGTTTTTACGACTTGACAAAACACCCGGATTTCTTTATTGAATTTTAGTAAGTCATTCGTGGATCTTTGACAGTCGGTAATGATGAAATGAAATGATTTTATTGAAATGATATGATTTTATTTTTTGTAAGTAGGTTTGTACAAACACTTTTACACGTCAATCATGTTTTTTTTTTAAACTTGATGAAGTCGGCGTTCTACCTACCTATCTGACTACTCTGAGAAGAAAGGCCGAAACAAACTCAGAGGTCACAGTCTCTTTTAGAGTCCAGACATAATCTTGGTCAGGTTATATGAAGACCATGTAGATCGATGTCTGAGGTGGTCTTTTGAGGAAAGAACCACACAGATTGAGAGGACCTGTCCAGTCAGTGCACGCATTTGTCAAAAATCGTGCAGCTCAACTCAAGACTTAAGGAGCTCAACGATTCGACGAACAATACCAAAGAAAGCTAGGACATTTGGGTAGGCCACATAAATTACTCAAACTGCCAGACCATGAAAAAAAAAAACTAACAGAACAGAGAGAATAATAAAAATATGTATAAAATGACCCACATGCCCACATCGTCTTCACATTCACAATGAAAAAAAAACGCAACGGTTCGTCAGAAGCCCGAAAGTCTGACAACCAGTCGGACCTAATACTGGTTGTCAGACTTAAATGAAATTAGGAGGAACCGGATATTCCTAGCTATTTATCCCGTATGTTGCACCTGCCATGTTTTGTCTCTGCACCACCCTAAGGTTGACTGGTAGAAAATGCCTCAGGCATTAAGTCCGCCTTTGTACAGTATTTCTTTTACTTGTGCATAAAGTTTTAATAAATAAATAATAAGTAAATATTTATTGGGTTTTTCTGAAAACAATAATTTAGCAGCACGAAGGGCCCTTTGAAGGGGTATCGTGTTACCCAGCAAGTGCGTTGTGAAGGTCAGATAGGCAGTCGCTCCATGTAAAATACTGGTATTTAGCTTCATCCAACCAACTGGAAGCTGACCCCAAAAATTGCTGGGAAAAGGCTAGAAGAATAGAAGAATACAAGGACAACAACCTTTTGTAAATCCTTAAATATAGTTTTCATTCTTTTTTTAAGTATCACACATCGTACAGAGTATTATAAAAAGTCAGAAAACGCTATGCATGTAGCGAGCATTAGGTACGAGAAAATTCACATCTACGGACAACGTGGGCAAATAAAATTATGATAGTACTGTCTAGCTGGTACCATGAGATCAACGCGATTTGTTTGAATATTACTTCCCCTTGGAATGGTATAATAAACTCGAAAACAATAATGACTACAGCCGGTCGATTCTGTAAAAATCTCACCGTGAAAACTTAGGTGGAGTGAGTTTGTTTTTGCTAGGAATTGACACTATTGATAGCTCACTCCACGCTCACTTCACCTAAGTTTTCACAGTGAGATTTTTACAGAATAGCACCGCTGTATTTAAATTTAAAAAATTAAAATAAATGTGTCAGCGCGGTTTCAATTTATAACTTGGTTCATAAGGGGACTACATGACCTAAAGCGCGGGACACTGTCGGACTGCTTAGAAAAGAAACGCGATGACACAACGCTGGTAATTTATTGCAAAAATTGTCAACATTTTCTAAGCTTGAGTACGAGACTTTTGAATACGTTGTGTGTGTATATTTGTCTTTTTTTATATATGCAATGTGCGTTTTGTTTGTGCAGAATAAAAAGTTTTTCTTTCTTTCTTTTTTCTTTAAAAATATGAAGCAATTATATAATATTTACCTTGTGAAGGCCGCAGCAACCCGTTGGATGCGAGAAGCACAGAACCGGTCGAAGTGGAGGTGCTTGGGGGAGGCCTATGTCCAGCAGTGGACGTCTTTCGGCTAAAATGATGATGATGATGATGATATATTTACAAAACATCTATTGTTTGGACTAAAAAAATAATTAAAACACTAGTGCTTTAGTATGTTGCTTGTAGAATAATCTGACAAAAAATTAGAATGATTGTATGTTTAACTACAGGACCTAAACGCAAAAAACGCAAGTTTTATAATGCCTAAAACTCTATGATCGACTAAAGTAAACAAAATCAGAAAAATATATGATATTCTTCAGGATATAATTTTAGTTAGATATTGTGCTGAAAACATAATACAACTAATATGATACGATAGAAAAAAATCATGAAGATACCTTTAAAAACTTAAAAACCATACTACTCCCCTTTAAACTACGCAACGGATTTTAATGCAGTTTTCAGCAATAGATAGAGTGATTCAAGAGGAAGGTTTAAATGTATAATACATGCGTATTATAGTAGAGAAAAGCCGATAAATTCAAAGATTTGTAATGTGATGTCGTAACAAACATATTTTTGTACGCTGGCTAAACCTTACGAAATAGATCAAATGAATGTACTACGGAATTGTACCTATATCTTAAAAATATCGATGAAAAAGTCCGCGATGGTATTATATGTTTATCTCTTAAGGATAACCCACAGTAACCATTTATATCTTATAGCATATTACAAAAAAAATATGGGTTATTTACCACGCTATTTTAAACAATACGGTATTATTCCTTATCCAATTAAATACGTTGTGCATTTCATAGAGACCAAAATTGCCCTGTACAGCATAATATTAAAATGAATATCTTAGAAGATATCAGAGATTTAATAAAAAGCGGGGGGACAGAGCGGCTGGCGGGGCGGTACGAAATTCGCCGGGTCAGCTAGTCAGAAATAAATAGATTTGAAACTTGAAAGTGAATATCGTTCGCCCATCCTTCGAATTTCCACGGTAGCATAGATGTATTTATAACGATAGTGATAGCGATACAATCCGACACCACGTTTTTATACGTATCATGGTAGCGGCCGGGTGGGGAGCGAATTCGCACGCGGGCGACGTGATGTCTGCCTCACACACAGACTAATGAAAACTGACAGAGGGATTCATTACTTTTTGCGGCTGAAAAATTGTTTTTGCTTTATTTGACGGTTAGTTACTTTCTCTTTTGGGTTTAAAGCAATAAAGTTCATGTTTTTTGTAGGTGTTGGAGTAGAATCATTCGTGCCACAGATGACACAACGCCAGTTATGTTTAAGCCCCATGGAGGTGAGCATAGGCTCGCTTCCATGCCATCAACCGGCCAGAAATCCAGACTCCGGGCTGCTACTGAGAAAACTCCATAATATGGAAAAATCCGCTCAGCAATAGCGCTTGCAAAAACTAAACATTTTTTTTCTAATCGACACAATCGTTTACACTGTGGATTCACTCACTCACTGATCACTTAAAAACTCTTAAGTATATGTAGATTTTAATATTGCATAATTTCTGTTCAGCCGGTCGGTCGATTCTGTAAAAATCTCACCGTGAAAACTTAGGTGGAGTGAGTTTGTTTTTGCTAGGAATTGACACTATTGGCAGCTCCCTCCACGCTCACTTCATCTAAGTTTTCGCGGTGAGATTTTTACAGAATAGCACCGCAGGTGGAGATTCATAGACGACTCCGCTTTGGAGTGCAAATGTGGTGATGGCAAACGATGGGACACTTATTATCATATCCTACCTGTCAGATGCACAGATATAGATACAGAAACTGGTGGACGGTAGTGATGGCGCCAAACAGGTAACCAAAGTCTGGGCTGAGTCCATTTAGATTGCTATCGACACGTTATGGTTAAGAAAATAATATTGCGTTTTTCCCAACAGTCATTTCCCAATTAATCATATTATATCCTAATTATAATCAGCCAACAGATAATACCAAAAGCAGTAAATCAAAACCTACACCATCATTACTGCAGCCTAACGACCGCGGCCATTGCAGCGCATTCCAAATTCAAACCAATTAGGGCACATCAATCAATTAATGCGTGTTAGGCACGTCGGGTGCGTGGTCTGTGCACATGCGGTCTGTTTTTAGGTATGGGAATACAGAAGCGATTTTTTATTTAAATTACCTAGTTGCAAAAAATTTTATCATTGGGTTTGTAATTTTTATTAAATAGAGAAACTTGACTTCTTACACTTGAACGTGGTTTTTGGGTCTCGGCGTCATGTATCTGAATCGAAATTAATATTACTGTTGATTTTGCTTTCATTTATTTAATGTATTTATTTAACCATTTATGTACACACTTATAAAAACAGGCAAGAAAAAAAGAATAGAAAAATAGATAAGTACAGACACCAGCACATCAACCTATTACAATCTGTCAAATTTCTTTAACAGATTTTCAACTTTATCGCTAAAGCGAAAGGTTCAAAGTTGATTGGGAAAATTTGACAGTTTCGGGTAGCTTGATGTGCTGGCGTTTGTACAGTGGTGAATGGGTATCATAAACATATGACCCCTTGAAAACTGAATGGGAACTCTTAAAATGATAATTTTATCGGACTATCGTTGACCAGTGACCAGGCTTTATTGAACATGAGCTCAATGAACTCTTGATGTTTTGTTTTTCTAATATTTGTAGGTGCATGTTGCGGTCTCCCATAATTAAAGAAGTACTTACGTAATACCTTTGTCTATAAATTGAATATATTGCTGCCTAATATTTTACTAGAGACAAATAATTTTAAAAAATTCCCCGTAATCGTTAGCCATGTCTGAAACTCCTTAGGTCTATCATATGGCGATCGCCCGGAGACGGTTGCTAGGCAACGGGCGATCGTTCCCCCGACGCGAGCTACGCTCCGATTTCGTTGCGTACCTATTTTGAATTTTTAAATGTACGCTCTCGCACTTGTTTTGAAATATGGCGGTTCCATAATTAAAATTGACGTTAGCTGTCAATGCCCTCATTTTGTGCGGGGATTTGAAAATGGAATAAATTCAATGATTTCAAAGTAATATATATGTCAATGAATAAATTGTTTTTTATTGGAGTTAAAACCTAATTTGATTTTCGCATATGGGTGTGTTTTATGATAATTCGAATGAATATTATTTGAATCGAAATTTGATTTTATACGTTCAAGGTCTTTTTCAGGAGTGCGGGCTTACCATCACCACTTAAAGCAGGGCAGAAGTTGAACTGCACTACTTTTTGTATGACGTCTTAATACAAAAAAGTAGTGCAGTTCAACTTCTGCCCTGCTTTAAGAGGTGATGGTAAGCCCCCAGGCCCTACTTACATCTCCCTAACTTAGCTACATTCTTTGTCTATATCATTGGTCTATATAATGAATACACATAATTTTGCAATTTGTCTTTCCACCTTAGATTTTGCGCAAATGGCCTAATTTCAAGTTTACAAAAAAGGTAACAGTAGGTATGCGCTGAAAAAAGTGTAAGTACGAAATAGATTTTAATTTTTCTTCGAAGTATTTTCCGTCAATGGGAAAACCGCTTTATCACAATGAAGATTTTTAGAAATTGTATATATCTATAAGTATCTAATTGTTTTTTAGAACTGTATGACTTAAACCCGCACTTAAGTCATGCTTTTCTGTGACCTAAGTAGTCCATTTTTACACAGAAAACCGTGACTTACGTGCACGTAGGTAAGTCACGGTTTTCTGTGTGTTCTGGTTTTCGTGTGATCTAAACCTGCAGGTTTAAATCACACGAGCTATACAATAGTATCTATACGATACGTGTGACTTAAGTAGAGGCTTGGGGCTAAGTAATAACAGCCGCACGGGTCTATCGATCAGGTTAAGTTGCGCTTGCCGCGGTTGGTCCGTCGATCGGTTACCATCTTTACATACCGTGACCCCTCCGTGCCTCGGAAAGCACGTTAAGCCGTTGGTCCCGGCTGTCATTCGTGGATCCTTGACAGTCGTTACGGGTAGTCAGAAGCCCGAAAGTCTGACAACCAGCCTAGCGGTATCGTAAAACCCAGTAACTGGGTTGTGGAGGTCAGATAGGCAGTCGCGCTGCATCTGGTTAGACTGGAAACCGACCCCAATATACAATCTATGTTTTGTCACAATGTCAAAAAAGCCAATTTTGCTCATTTAAGAGAAAACAAAAGAACGCCGCAAGCGACTTTCCCTTCACCGATTCTTCCCCTTGATTAATTCCTCGCCGGTAGTAAAAACATTAAGCGCTTCCTGACAAAAATACAGTGTCATTGCGACATGCTTTCGGACATCCGGGCTTATATCCGTCACTCGGAATGGATTGTTTCATTTGTTCCTGTTTTATTTTCGTGAAGATTTCTCTGGGTATATTGTATACCTTATTAAATTTAGAGCTGATTTTTCCAACGCCAGATAATTTTATCGGAGGAATATTTTGAATTGTTGACAGTTCTTCCATGCAAAAACTGACAGACGTCAATTTTATTCCGCGAATAAAATGTATCTGTAGATTGAAAAATTAGCTCTTAGACTTTGATTTAATTCAACTTATTTATTGTGTATCCAATTTACAATCATCATGATTTTATTATTATCTGACGCTTATCCTTATTTATTTGGGGTCGGCACATTATGTCTATTTCTTCCATACTTCTCTATTACTGACCACAGACTTTAATTGTCCATACCACAGTCAAACCACAACTGTCATTATTTTACAGTTGTATGAAATGGCTATAACACGACAAATTGATGTAGCATAATCGACCTATAATGTTTCCACTGCCTGGACACAGGCCTCCTCTCTATGATAGGGAGTGGGCCGTAATCCACCATGCGGGTCCAGTGCGGGTGCGGGATGTCTTCGAATTTTTGGTTCTAGGACATGCCTGTTTACTCACAATGTTTTCCTTCACCGTTTTGAGAGCAGTGGTGATGAAATAATTTACACAAAGTTAAGCGCCTGTCGGGGTTCGAACCTACGACCTACAACTCGTGAGTCGCGGCCTTTACGACTGCGCCACCACTGATCCTTGATGTAGTATATCAATTGTTATTTTCTAAACTATTAATTTCCCTGACTTTATGTACCTTTCGAAAGAAAGAAAGGGCCTTCCAAGTTAAGTATGAGATAAGACGACGATAAACTTAGCGTATATCGGTCGGTTAAGTAAAGAAATTGGGCTAAACCAACCGTTTTTATGCGAAACATATTTCCTTATGCTTCCATACAATTGATGAAATCTCAGAGTGGCTGAAATGAAATACTTTACTTGTTATAGATTGTGTAATTATATTAAACATGAACGCACCCTGATTTTGACAGGCACATTTTTGACAGGACTAGATATATGTATTCTGTGGTAAGAGCAGATCTATAAAATGCTTAAAACGAACCGTTGTTCATATTAGGAACCTGCGGAAAATATCAATGCATCAGGAGAATCCATAAGAATTACGACACTTACGTCTTCTTCCCACGGGTGTAGGTAGAAACCAACGCCAACGCCACCTGCTACGTTCCTAGTGATCCTAACATACTCTTTTTGCTGCGTTTACGTTCATACATCTGTGGGGTAATTGCGTAACACACTAACAGTATAGCAATGACTTTCATTTTGACAGTTCAACCACATTCATTGCGTTATTTAAGTTGTTGAGAAGACACATTTTTCGAACATTAGGAATCAATGGATTAGCAATTTACTTCAAAATGAATCAGATTGTCATTGACAATATATTACGCAGGTCATACACGGGCGCCGGTGGTGATTATACTACGCACACCTTTCTGAAGAATATTACCAATAATATGATCACTATTATGTCCTTCTAAGGCGACCCTCCCTTGGCGAAAACATACAACCATATTCCATGTCACAATAACGTAGGTGCCTTCATTTATTACATCACATGCAGAACACAACTGTTACATTAATAATACCATCATCTGTCTGCTCATACATTTTGATAATTGAATCCCCAATAATTACTGTAATTATAACAAAATTAATGGGAACGGCACAATACGCCGGAATGCTGATAACTCGACGAACAAATACGGAATACGAAATTGAAAATATTTCATTTAAAGCTCGTTTACACTACACGAGGTTCTCGTTTATAGAGAAGCGAAAAGTTCCACTTATGCCAACCTCGGAGGCGAATCTCAATCAATCAACTGAGCCTTTCGCACAATTTCGCAGTCTACAGATGGACATAGAGCTTAGGTCTCCCAGGCTGCGGCACAACACCCTGTGCTCCACCTTTCGCATTCAGTCTATCCCAGCCAGCTGTCTTTTTCTCGTCAGTTCATCTAGCTGAAGGCCGTCCCACACTAAGTACGCGATCTTGCTATGAAAAGAAACTGTCATTACGAGGCTCTTCATGCAATTGCATGCATCAACATGTAAAAACAATATACCTAGTAGTTCCGCAGTCGGTCTTTGACCCATAGGTGTATATTCTCAGCTCTTTCAGACCTGAGTAGCCACACTGTTCCTCTGTAAGTGTTGTAATGCTTTTGAAAGTGGTGTTGTTTCGGGGCTTTGACGCAGGGTGATGCCATCATTGGTTGCCGTTTCATCTTCCTTTATGCGTATGTGCTTGACCCTAGAGTCTTTGCTCAGGGTTCCTGATATATAGAGCCTGAAGGCTGCCAAGGCCACCTCCTCACGAACGATGAGGTGTAGAGGTGGCAATCCAGGCATTGCCAGTAGGGCAGTAGTTCTCATAAAGCTGGTGTCTAATGTCCTGGTAGTGAGCTGTATGTAATAATTGGTCGGTGGTGTATAGCCACTATAGCCAGTAACCCCGGGGTTCATGCCCCAATTCCTGCCAAGCATAAGCTTGCACTGCCGTAGGGGTTTTTGTAGTGATGTGTTTTGCCTTCTCTTCCTTGCTCTTCTCCATAGGAAACGACCAATTTCAACCACGCGTCTAGCTTCTAAGTTCTTAAAATATATGATTTTGATTACATTTTGATTTTGATTACATTTTGATTTTGATTACATTTTGATTTTAAACCCCGCACAAAAGGTGCTGTGGCTGTACGTTTGACCGTACCTTTGTGCCGTTTATACGAGTAATTTTTTTATCTCCTTCCGAACATCGCCTATTCGAGACTAAAAACTTTCCTCGTGTATACAAGCTGTTCGGATAGCGGATTCCAACGGTTTGTGAACAAACAGCCGCACAAATAACGAGGTTAAGCCTGTAATTATTTTCATGGTGGTCTGAATTTGTTGTGATTACGGTCGAAGGGAACGTGATAATGTAATGTGGACATTCAACGTTTGTATTGGGGTGTGTTAAAAGAGCGTCATCGAGTTAAGGTATAATATTAATAATATATGTGATGTGGACTCTGCAATAAAACTATAAAGGTTGTCCGTTAAAGTCGGCCTTATGTAGTGCAGGCTGGCAATAAATTAGCTCTGGCCGCATTCGAAGTCAAGCAAGTATTATAAAACGAGGTGTCAAATAATAGGTTTTTTGTTTAGAATAAACGGTGAGAGAAAATGTAAAGACGTTCAATCAAAATAAACGTAAAGAAATCGTAACGTTGTTTGATTTCTTATAAGAGCTCATCAGCTCTTCACAGTACCGACAATCGTTACTGTAAATGGCCTAATAGTGGAAAGCTTCGACCAACACTTCAAGAGGCTCTCATTGCGCGGCTGGGTCATGGCTTGAATCAGAAAACAGTAATCCCGGATACGGCACGCATAGTGAAGAGGTTCCTCTCTCTAGAGCCCTGGCCACTGACAGCTTGGACCTTGGCCCCTATATTTAAATGTTTAAAAAAAATACCAGCCTATATTATTGTCCCACTGCAGCGCAAAAGCTTCTTCTCAAACAAAGAAGGCACGAGCATGAATATAAAAAAAAACAATCTACCAACGCAATAACCCTTTTCTTCCATTGTAAATCGTGTTTCAACAAGTTTCACACAATAGTTACAGAGTTGAACAACTTATAATGGAAAAATATTGTTTATTTCTTGCTACCAGCAAAGGAAAACTGAGATTTCTATAATACAACTGACTTCACAAGTAACGTAGTTGTAGTTCTTGAACTTTTACTCAGCTACCCACATTTAAAGTAAAAATAAACTTTAGTTACGGAAGCAGAGAATTTATACTACCTACCCACTTTTATTTTGTTCGATTGGCAGTTCCCATTTTGTGGATACACACGAGCGACACGTGGACGCCACAGGCAACTGCAACCGTCGACGCACGTCGACGGTTGCAGTTGGAGAGAGTCGCACAGAGCTGGTGGTTATAGAAAACGACACTGTAACTAGCGAAAGATACGTGGAAGAAATCCTAAAGAAATAGGTACTTTGGTCCGTATAAGGACAATTTGGGATACGATGCTATCTTTATGCATGACAATACCCGGCCTCATACTGGTGAAATTGTGAATTCAGACTGACTATCTCCAAGAGGTGAATATTAACTGTATGGAGTGGCCAGTACGCAGCCCGGACCTTAACCCAATCGAACATGCTTGGGACGAGCTCGGACGATGTGTGAGACACCGAAACCCTTCCCCGATCATGCTTCAAGAGCTCAAAGTTGCGCTCGTAGAGGAATGGGAGAATATTCTCCAATATCGTATAAAAAACTCGATGTAGGTACAGCATGCCAAACCGCATAACCGCAGTGATGACAGCACGCGGGGGTAATACAAAGTACTAAAACTCAAGAAAATTTTAAAGTTGTAGAGAAAAAACGAGCTTTTCCATTTTTAGGGTTCCGTACCCAAAAGGTAAAAACAGGAACCTATTACTAAGAATCCACTGTCTGTCTGTCTGTCACCAGGCTGTATCTCATGAACCGTGATAGCTAGACAGTTGAAATTTTCACAGATGATGTATTTGTGTTGCCGCTATAACAACACATACTAATAACAGAATAAAATAAATATTTAAGGGAACTCCCATACAACAAACGTGTTTTTTTCGGCGTTTTTACCTTGTGGTACGGAACCCTTCGTGTGCGAGTCCGACTCGCACTTGGCCAGTTTTTTTGTTTGTGTAATATTTGGTTGAATTTTTACCGACTTCAAAAAAAGGAGGTTATCAATTCGATACGTATGTATGTAATATTATTGGAATTGCATTATATTCACATATGACAATCTATTAGGGCTTCCAAACAAATATACAAAATTTTATAGACGTATGTATGTATGTTTGTCCACGCATATCTCCGTAACTATTAATCAGATCGTGACCATTCTTTTTTTATTGGCTTACATTATAGAGGTATGAGGAACGGGGTGTAAAGTTCACTCAACCTCCATAGAAAAGGGAGGATCCTCCGACCAGACGGGTGTCGTGTCTGGCGTTCAACTGCCCGATGATTCATGTCGGGCCGTTGTATCTATGCTAATTGCGCGGTAAACTCTGCTTGCGCGATGCAGGATTTGCGTGACGTCAGTATGACGCGTTGTTCCCATGTGGCGTTGTAGATACCGCTACAACATTTACTTCAACTTAGGGAACAGTGCAAGTTTCATCAAAATCGATTCAGTAATTTTCAAGATATGGACTAAGACGTGAAAGTGTGACGGCCTGGCTTATTGATACGAGCTACGGGTGTAGTGTCAAAGCGAAAACATCTCAAAACCTTGGTCAAATTCTAGTCAAATTCTAGTGCAACAACTAAAAATTACCAAATAAAAAGTAATTTAAAAAAATTAAACCGACTTCAAAAAGAAATGAACTCAAAATTATGAAATAACTTTAATTTCGGAAGTCGGTGGCAAAAAACTAAAACTAAAATACAGATCCCAAGACTTCCGAAATTAAAGTTATTTCATAATTTTGAGTTCATTTCTTTTTGAAGTCGGTTTAATTTTTTTAAATTACTTTTTTTATATGCAGACTGGGACCGTCTTAGATATAGATATTAATATATCTAAGACGGTCCACGAAGTTTAATTTATTATCGTATTGTCGTCTCCACTTTGTATATTTAGCTACCTTAAAATCTATATATATATATTTACATATAATAAATTTGTAGAAAAGTGGTGTCTGTACAATGGAAATATATAAAAAAAAAGTAGCAGGGGTTGTTATTATATCGATGCCGAACCCGAAATTGTAATTAATTTTTTTTTTGTCTGTTTGTCGGTTTGTCTGTTTGTTTGTGCACGCTAATATCAGAAACGGCTTATTCGATTTAGATGCGGTTTTCACTAATATATTGTAGTAGGCTTCACTTAACATTTAGTGTTTATTTCATGTCAATCGGTTCATAAATAAAAAAGTTATGTCAATTTAAAGAATCACGGCGAACATTTGTTAAGGTATTCTATCAGAGTACGTACACGCCTCGGGCCTGCGCGTCCGATCTTCGGAACTACTGGACGGATTTGAATGATTTTTTTTTTTTGTTGTATAGTTATTATGGCTGGACAACATTCAGGCTATAATGTTTCTTGGAAACTTGAACACCTGATGCAGAACCGAAACAGACCAGCTTAACTATAAGAGATACAAAAATGGTACCATAGCAAAAACTGTTCCACGTGATGAGGATTTTCTGCTGAGAGAATAAATTTGAAGATCTGGAACACCTGATGGGGAACTCCAAGAGCCCAGCTACACCATAACACATATAGGAATGACGTCTTAGTAAAAGTTATTCGGTCTGATGGGCATTTCCTGTTGACTTATAAAAATCGAAGATCAGAAACATCTGATGTGGAAATCTAAGCTATCACTAATTTCACCTCCACGCGGTGAAGGCGGTAACAGTTTAGGACTGATTTTCGATGACGATGGTATATCATTGAAAATTTGACTCTACTGGCCAAAACTCCCTTTTTTTTTTTTAACGTCAAGAAATGCTCATGCATTCTGCACTACCACGGGGAGATAGTGCAGTTATGTGGGACTCTAACCCACTAAAACTCCACTGTGTCCTCCTCTGCCGCTTACGGCGGGAACATGGGCACGCGTTAGCACTCATCCGTGAACCCGCCGCGGCTGTCCGTCACCGGACCCTCCGCTGGGGAGTACTCCCCATCACCGGCGCACCAGAACACATAGCACGCCGTGACCACCCCAGGGACCAAACCAGCACATGGGCCAGACGATCCCGTAACTGGGCACCCTTGGTAGGGGAGCAGTCACTTAGATTTTAATTGATCAGGTATCTTCATAATAAAACTATAACCATGCCTAGAAAGAGGTCAAATCTTTTCCAAAGTTCCAAAGGAGCTAAAAGATTGAGGATCATAAGATCCCAAGAATCTACCGAAGAGCGTCAGGAGAGACTTGATGCTGTTTGAGAACATCAGGCTGCAACTCGCTCCGTGGAAACCTCTTTGGATCGCGAAGCACGCCTGCGTTCTCAGCGTATTTACGCATCTACATCCAGATCTCTAGAGACCAGTGAAGAATATGATGCGCGACTGACCGCTGATACGGTGAGATTATCATACATTGTTCCGAACAAGCACACAACAAAATATTCATAATCAGAAAGTGAGAAAGAAAGAATTGCTGGAGTACGGCATGAAGAGACAGATTAAGAAGAGCGCAACGAACGTTTGAATTCTGATCGACTTCGACATTCTCTGAACAGAATGTCGATATCATCTGAAGAATCGGATGTGTCTCAAGATATAGCCGTAGGGCATGGCGACCTTCCTTGGGTTGATAAGGAACGGAGTGCATTTACGTATACTCCTATGATTGACTACGCCACATATTCCGCCATCGGAGGTATGGTTAAAAATTTTACTTTTTGTGAAGCTGTTAAATAGCAAAAAGAAACAACGGTATGTGTTGCTCAGGTGGGAAAGTACATATTGAAATATTACAAAATCCTCCAGAAATATTAAGATCACTGCTAATCGGTGACCATCACAGTCAAAACATTTCTTGGACAACGTACGTTCGTACAATAATGCCTTTCAAATGACATCTTTTGTTGCGAAACAGATTTCAGAAGGCCCATTTATGCCAACATTCAAAGTGCAAGGTCAAGTTTACCACCCTATTGGTTCATTATTGCCTGAAAATGACGTCTCGAATCGTCTCGCGCATCCCGTTGTTATCCAGTCCCCGGGTTCTTAGAATTCGACATCAGACGTTTCAGATCTTCGATTTTGACTACCCCGTTGTCGCTGGCATAACCAACAGGATCCGCGTACGAAGTCGCGGGCAGAAGCTAGTATACATTAAATATATACAGAACAAAAAACCATTAAACCAACAGCCCACGCAATTCCAAAAAAAATTAATAACCAAATCAAATGAAACACGCCATCTGAATCGACGCCTTGTTCTTTTAATTCAATAGAAATTAATTAAATATAACAAGCACGGCTTTATAGCCGTCATATTAAAATACAGTATTTTTAATTTCATTCTCATTTGCACAGTAATTAACAATTTATGTCGTTGATAAGGGAAAACGGGACTTTGAGAGTTGTACGTCAGAATGCTGTAACGCTGAAAACTGTATTTATATAGGTACTGTGGGATGCACGTCAGTGGCAACACTTTGCCCTTGAACTGGCCTAGCGTAGAACGGACTTTCAATAGTATAACCCACTTACTAATAAACGTTGTATAGCGTCTGTATAGTTACACAACGCTTTGTATTCTTGTTTCGAAAGTCAAATTACTGACGACTGAAATCGGTGTGTAACTATTCATCTGACATACGTTTATTAGTAAGGGGGAAAGACCCTATCTTTAATCTTATACTGATTTTGTTACCATTGACGTTCGACCTACTGTACTTCTAATGAATCTCTGAATCTGAGGGGCAATTCTCGTAATTTTAAGTAACGTTCACAGTCTGGAGGCCTAAAAAGGCCACTTTGGCAGAATTATAAAAGGATATAATTATGAATCATAATATGGCGAAGACAGTCCGTATTTTTCTTTTTTTTTGTTGCACTACGTAGGTATAATCAAAGAGATTGGGATTGGATTTGGATTGGATTGATTGGTATTTTAGCACAGACAAAAAAAAATACTGAAAAATCCTTCATCAATGGGATTTGATACGATTAACTTAACAGTTAACTTTCCATTATGATTCATAATGTTATCCTTTTATGATTCTGCCTAAGTGGCCTTCTTAGGCCCCCAGATGACCAGATCGTAGTGTCAATCTGTCAAAAATTTAGGGAAACTAGACCCTACATTTTTGACAAGTTTTTGACATTGACTGTCGCTGAGATGAGATTGCGTCTAGATTTTGAACGTTATAAATTATGGAAATTGGCCTTCTGATGTAAACCCACTTCTAGCACTAGCATATTTCGTTTAGTTATATGCAAGTGCAAGTTCATATTTCGTAGGTAATTTCTACAAGAACATTTGTATAAGAGAAAAATAAAATCTTTCATTTTTGTTCGTGGTTTTATTGGAAGTTAACTACACCTTACAATGTCATTTATATCTCATTCGAATCAACGATTCAATCCAACTCAGCATCCATTGAGTTAGTCATCCTTTCTTCCCCTCCCCTGTAGTAGTCATAAAAGGTGACTCAGAAAGACGACTCAGAGCTTACGTCAAGAGTAAAGTACTAATAGAAATATAAGAGTCCTCTAGACCGAATTTCGGCCATAGCGGCTGATATAAGCGGAGACTAGCCATCTTCGCAGAAGATATTATAGTGCACAAGTGTATGCGCAGACAGTGGCACTTTCTCTTCCCATACTCGGAAAGCTGCACCTGATCTCTTTCCGGTCGTGTCGGATTGCCGTCCCATCGGAATATGAGAGTGAGGGAAGAGGGAGTGCACCTGTGTCTGCGCGCACACAACTTACGCTCTATAATATCTCCCGCGCCGAAATAGTCTCCGTTGAGATTGGCCGCCGTGGCCGAAATACGGTCTGGAGGACTTTAGTCCGATGAGACGCCAATCCGTCATGACCGGAGAAAGATCAGGAGCACGACCCATAGCTTAACGTACTTTCTGAAGCACGAGGGTCTCATACTGCTAACTGCCAAACTCCCGGCTGCTACTGAAAAATTACTAATCGAGAAACCCAATGACACTTTTGCCCGACCTGGGATTCGAACCCAGGACCCCACGCTCAGCAGTCGTGCTTGCGATCAACGAAGCAGTCAGGGTTACCGTCAAGAGTAAAGTACTAATACTCAAAGCATTTATGTACTACGCAATAGAATATAGGTCACGTTTTTAACGCTCACCAATTTATCTGCGAAAAGCTACTTGCAATAGCGATGTTTCCTTCGATAGTTCAATGAAGAAGTGAAGGTTAAAAAAAAAATATTTTGGACCAAACACTTGTACACTTAACATAAACCTGCCAAACTGCGTGACAGTTTGTCGGCAGGATTAGCGCTCAAACACGGTCTTAAATATTTGGTATCAACAATTTGGTTTAACATCTAAGTAGGCGATAAAAGGGCGATTTGGTGATGATTAGAGGCTGATTTAGTTATAAGCACCTCAATTGGCGTCCGTAAACACATTCCCATTTCGATAGCACAGCATCCTGCTGAGCGGAAGCCTTATTGCCACAATAACGACGTGCAGCTGCCGACTTTAAACAGACTCCGGACCCAGGTTGGTCGAAGTAAGGAAAACCTGTTCAGGTGGAGATTCATAGACGACTCCGCCTTGGAGTGTAAATGTGGTGCTGTTCCACAAACGATGGGACACTTAATATCGTGTCCTGTGTGTCCTGTCAGCTGCACGTTACAGGAACTGATGAACGCTGGTGAAGGCGCCAAACAAGTAGCCGAATTCTGAGCCGAGTACATTTAGATTGCTATCGACACGCTAAGAAGAAGAAGCTGCCGACTATTTCTGTTCTATGCTAAAATAGATCTTTTTTTTCTATATTAGTTGTATGCACTTGTTTGTGTGACAAACAAACCCATTTGTATTTATTTTCTTTCTGAACATGACAATCTTATCTTGGCAAAAGTACCTATGCCATAAAGTTTATCCCAGAAAATTCTTCAAGCATATTTTTTATGAGCAAGTAGAAGAAAACTTTTACATAATATTAAATTATCCATACCCTCCAGTGTTTTATACCCCCGAGAATATTGTTTAGTTCAAAGAAAAAGACATAAAGTTAGTTCTATCCAGATTATTTACGATGATAATAAAATTCTAGATTATAAAAGTTATACCTTCGAAAGGTTATCCTTTTATCAAGGTTTGTGTTGACTTTGTAATTTATCTAGTTACATAAAATAAGCTAAAAGACTTATAGACATGTACCTACAGTCAACAAAAGAGATAAGTATGCAGGATCGTCGGATATAGTTTAAGTTTAGTAAGAAACCGATGGATGTTCTCGAATAAAATTTTATTTTATTAATAGAAAACAAACAGCTCATTTATCAAATTAATCAATCAGTAGACCACATCCATCGGTTTCTTACTAAACTTCAACTATATCCGACGATCCTGCATACTTATCTATTTTGTTGACTGTACATGTCTATAAAAAGAGAGGAGAAAATCAGGGCATCAAAAAATTTGTCCGCATTGCTGTCAACAGGAAAAGTGTTCAAAAGGTTGGCAGCATTGCTACGTTGTATGGTAATGCTGATTCTTTGGCCGCAAAATGGGCCAGCTCTCTGGTCACATGATGAGTTGACTAACCGCTTGGCGATGTCTCGAAAAACCAAGTGGGCACATGGACTACATGGTCTTAATGTTTCAACCTTCATGTACCAACCAACCTTCATGTATAGACGAATTAATAATACCTTTGACTTTTCTCATCAATCAATCATTCATGGAGGGTGTTGTCCCAGATTTACTAAAAATATCTATAGTAAAACCTATTTATAAAAAGGGCAAAAAAACTGACGCAGGAAATTATCGCCCTATTGCATTACTATCTACATTCTCAAAAATATTTGAAACTGCCATGTCTAAACGGCTAAATAGTTTTTGCGAAAAGTATAAGATCTTTAGCACCAGTCAAAATGGATTTAGGAAAAATAAGTCTACAACATTAGCAGTATTTAATTACATCCAAGAAGCATTAAAAATAATAAATAATAAGAAATATGCAGTTGGGTTACTGCTAGATATGAGTAAAGCCTATGATCGAGTATCATATAAAGTACTATTAAATAAACTGTACCAAATAGGTGTGAGAGGTATCGCATATGAGTGGTTTTGCTCGTACCTAAAAAATCGCACACAGTACGTAGAAGTGGAATATTTTCACCCGGATACTGGCATAGTAACCCACGTGAGATCACAAATGGAGCACGTAAATATGTCTATACCACAAGGCAGTGTCTTAGGGTGCATTTTATTCCTAATCTACATCAACGATTTGCCGAGAGAAATAAACGTCCAGAGTGTCCTTTTTGCTGACGACATCTCAGTAGTGTTTCCATGTGACGACGGTAGCAAATTAAATTTAATACTGGACGATATACTTACAAAAATAGTAAATTGGCTAAAGGACCATAATTTGGAAATAAATTTCTCTAAAACAAAACTTATGCAATACAGACCTTACCAAAAACGTCCATTGAATATTAGCTACTCGTTCAATGACATACCGCTCCAGTGTGTGGATGAATTTAGACTCTTGGGTCTGACAGTTGACACTAACATAAATTGGAAGGCACATATTAATGTTGTGGCAAACAAACTTGCAAGTTTCGCGTATGCTTTGAATGAGTTAAAAAGATCAACCAACTTCAAAACAGCGATGACAGCATACTACGCCTACGGCTACTCATGGTTAACCTATGGCATTACAGTGTGGGGAAATTGCGTTGACGTAGAAAAACTATTTATTTTACAAAAAAGATGTGTGAGAATTCTTGCGAATATAGACCAAATGCAAAGCTGTAAACCTTATTTTATTAAGTATAAAATGCTCACTTTAACAAGTATTTACATTATGAAAGTAAGCAAGTTTGTTAGAAAACATGCGTCGTTATTCCCTGTAGCTAAGAATCAAAGACCGCTGCAACGCTCCTTAAGAGTAAAAAATGAATTAGCAATGCCGAGTTCAAAACTAGCTATGTTCCACTCAGGACCTCTTGTAATGTGCATAAAAATTTATAATAAATTACCAAATGAGATTAAAGACATTGAATTTGACAATAAATTTATAAACGCACTTAAAATGCACCTAATACAGAAGTGTTATTATAGCCTTAATGAGTTTTTAACAAATTGACATTCTGTAAAATCAATATTTTAGATTATCTGAAGATTGACGCATTGTAATAATGTAGAAATTGAACAAAGACATCCAATAATAAATTAATTAATAATGAAATGATGACATTAAAAATGTAATAATATGTTTCTGAATAACTTTATATAATAATGCATGCAATAATAATTTAATTTATAATTAAGAAACATAATGTTGCGGTGCCCTAGCAGGGTTCATGTACGAATCTTATATTTAAATTTTAACAACCTTGTAAACGACATGAATGCAATATAAATTAAATAAATAAATAAATAAATAACCCCAAACAGCTCGAACTTACATATACCATATACTAACTCCCAATAATATTGGAAATAAAAATCTTGTTGTTCATGAAAAAGCTTTGTCTATACCTATTTAAAAAGTAGGTACAGACGCCAGCACATCAAGCTACCTGCAACGGCTGCAACTGTCAAATTTTCCCAATCAACTTTGAATCATACGTTTTAGCGATAAAGTTGAAATCCTATTAAAGAAATTTGACAGATTGTAGTAGCTAGATGTGCTGGTGCTCTGTACATATTTCAATTTATAGCCAGCATTACGTATTTTGTTTAGCACCTTTATTTTATCCCTTATAAGTCTAAAGCTGATAAGAGAATTTTCGTATAAAATAAAAGAGAAAAACGCTAGGTACGACGGATTCTCTGAAAATTGTATCAACACAGAAATTGTCGTAGTCATCAAAGCAAACTGGATTATTAATTGGAAATTATCCCACTTCTGGAAGAAACTCACAGGACAGGTTGTCAATAAGTACCGCTGGAATGTGGGTTCTTTGAAGTTGTGTAAAAAATATATTATCATTTTAAGGTAGCAAACTGGTAACGCGGTTAATACAACGCTAAAACTATGAGAACTTGGAAGTGATCAGCCAACCTGACGTCAGAATGACTGAACACTTTATTTCTTTGATATATTTCTTAACGCAAAGGTAGCATTCATTATAGGTAGTAAATAGTAGTAAATAGGAATTAACAGTGCACATGGTCTCATGTAGGATATCTCGTTTGGTCCAGCTATCCTGACAGTCACGATTCAAACCGACCAGCCGGTCGATTCTGTAAAAATCTCATCGTGAAAACTTAGGTGATGTGAGTTTGTTTTTGCTAGGAATTGACAATATTGACAGCTCACTCCACGCTCACTTCACCTAAGTTTGCACGGTGAGATGGTTATAGAATCGCACTTAGCACAAAAGCCAATCGTTCAAACTCGACTTTCGAACCCCAATCTGAAGAAAATCACTTGCTCGAATTGTCGATAAATGGCGGCCAACTCGCCCTGTAATTGGCAAACTATAATGTGCGACATTTCAACTTCGACTATTATGTAATCTTTCGGTAATCAAACTCGATTATGAGTGGGTCAGATCTTGAAGGGCTCTCAAATAAGGATGAGAGCTTCGAAATTGGGCTTTTATTACGTAACACTTCACAGGATTTAATATCTTTAGATCTTTGCTATAATTTGCTTTTTTGTAATGGCTGAATGAATATTAGCTGATTTGCTTTCAGTCCTTGAGTGGACAACTGGAGACCACAAATCAGAACCGGATTTAGACTAGGTCGATTTTCGCCGTGCAGCAGGTGGGTTACCAAATTGCCACCCTATTTACACAGGTCGATAAAAATCGCAGGTAATGTAGTTCATTTTGCATCAAAATATCGACCTTCATACGGCGGGCCATCGTCTGCGAGCGACCGAGCATTTTCACGATCGTTTTTAGTCACCCGCCGCATGCGACCTGTCGCCGCACGACAAAAGTCGAACTACTCTACTTTGGAACTTGCAATTTTAGTCACCTGCAACCTAGCTGATTAAGGCTCCTACAAACAGGCGCGACACGCGATATAATCGTGCGCGATACAAAGGCACCGCTTGTTACGCGACTTGCGGTGCCTTTGTGTCGCGTATCATGTCTCGCCTTTTTGAAGGAGCCTTTACGATTTCTTAGACAGTCGATTTTCGCGGCGCGGCAAAAATCATGCGGCTATACCTGTGCTGTGTAAAGCCCACGTAAGTGTAGCCATATATTTTTTTTAGTTTTATCATTCTCTTATTTTTTCAATTTATTCCCATTTCATTTACCTAATTTTGCCTGTGTTCCACCAAATATACTGAATGTGCACCAAAATATGTTCATTAAAATATGTCATAACGAGCATCTATTTAACAACTGTTGCAAATTTGTAAAAATAGTAATACACCAAATTTTAAAAACAAGCATTTATTTTTTTAGTTTTACGTCTAACTAATTCGGTTCTCGATAGTCTGTTAAAAATAATCTCTTATTCCATATTTTTTTTCTTTAAAATTTAGTCGTTTCTGGCACTCGCCGGCCGCTGCCGCGGCACCGCTCGCTTCGCTCGCTCGGCTCGTGCGTAGGAGGTCACAGTTTTAACCTAACCTAACCTAAGCATTGTTTTTAAAATAATTAACCTCGTAACTAATTCGGTTCTCGATAATGTCCATTTCAAAAAAATTAAAATAGTAAGTTACAAATATTTTGTAATATTTGGTGCACGATCAGTATTTTTCGGGGAAGAATAATATTTTAGAAATGCATACATAGATGTACCTTTAGATTTTTGGTGAACACAAAAATATTATCCTTTTAGAAGTTACAGGGGGGGACACACATTTTACCACTTTGGAAGTGTCTCTCGCGCAAACTATTCAGTTTAGAAAAAAATGATATTAGAAACCTCAATATCATTTTTGAAGACCTATCCATAGATATCCTACACGTATGGGTTTGATGAAAAAAATAATTGAGTTTCAATTCTAAGTATGGAGGAACCCCCATAATGTATTGCTTTTTCCTATTTTTTTTGTGAAAATCTTAATGCCGTTCACAGAATACATCTACCTACCAAGTTTCAACAGTGTAGTTCGGAAAAAAGTGGCTGTGACATACGGACGGACAGACGGACAGACAGACAGACAGACATGACGAATCCATAAGGGAACCCTAAAAACAGTAAAACCTTTTGTCTATGTTCCGTTGCAAAGGAAACAAATACTATCACGATTAATACCCCCGTTGGGCCATATTATGCTTTATGGCCCAACGGGGGTATTAATCGTGTTATTCAAGCCATTTTATTGTATGTTTGATAAGGTGCTATAGACCGATATTATATATGCGTTTCAAATTATACATTGCTTCAATAGTTTTATGTACCTACACAATTAGGTACTTGTCATATTACGAAGTTATGTCCATGTAAATTATACACAATCAGGAATAGTATATTTTTGATTAAGTCATTAAAAAAAACTTGAAAAAGTTTAGTTTATGGTAGGAACTCGATATTAAAATACATTTTTGTGAGAAGACGTGCTGATCTGAATAAAGTTTTTTCTTGCTGTAACTCAAATAGTTTTGTAGTGAACTTTGAATCTGTAAAAGCCCTTGAACTAAGGTAAATAACATTGATGTAGTGTAGAGCCCACATTTTCAGTGACGTGTTTAAACCACATGGCTTATCTTTTGTCCAGTGTCACTAATCAAGATTAACAAAAAATCTAATTTTCTTTACACCAAAATAATCAAAAAAAATTAGAACCTCTTATGACTATAATTGAATTATTAATAACACAACAATTAATTAAAAATCGAAAAAAATCTAAAACTTTTCTTTTCACAATCGCGCTGAGATTTTACGCCCGATTAGTGAGGACCGTGCAATCATTAATACTGATTATTTACGGTATTCACCGGTTTTTTATATATACTGAGTGAGGAGGTTTCTTCCATAGCGTTTTGTCGGGCTCACAGCAAAGATGAGGTGGATAATCCTCTTTTCTCTTTGCCTCGCTGTCGTGCTAGCTGCACCTTATTCGGTAAGTAAAAAACATTCTATTTTCGCGCCATTTTTTGTGAAAAAAACAAAAAATTAAATTATAATATAACCTCTTTACGGTGAAAATTCACTGTTTTGTTTTCATTTTGTAGCAAATGTATTTATATGTTTTGGAGCAAAGTTTGTTGAACTGTTATGAGTTTCTCTAAGGCAATAGGATGTGAAAAAAGGCTTTTTAAACCAGATCTACCTTTATCTGAGTGTGTCTAAAGTACCTACCTACATATTAACAGAAAGACTCAACTTTTATTTATTTACTATTAAAGTAATAACGCAATTTATCTAAGAAAATAAGATAAGTAGCAAAATCTTACAAAAACGAACTACGTGAATAATTCGCGAATGAATAATGAAATTCCTTGAATCATGTGTGTTGAATGTTCATTCATGAATGATATTTTATGACAAGCATCTGTCATAATTTTCACAAGGGAGGCAACGACTGAACTGAAATGTACACGTCTTGTACACTGAAACTGGGGGCACGGCAGTGCCCCCGCCAAGTCCAGCAAAAAGCGGCACGGCCGTACCATCCTTTTCTCGTAATATTTTTCAATGCAGCTTTGTAAAGTTTTTCATAAGAAAGCTGAATTTCTTACAAACTTTATCCTAATTCGAACTAGCCACAAACAAAAATGCTTGTAAACATAATAAAAGTTTTTTTTTTAATTAAAATAATGTTTTGACTTTTTCAGCAAAGCCAGTCAAATGCTGATGAACAGGTAAGACTTTTATTAATATTCTTAATTAGTTATAAATAGGTTACATTTACGAGTCACTGGGATTACATGATGATCTTTCTAAGTCTAATCAGACTTAGAAGATAGATTTACCTACAATTTTAAATTTTTAATAACTTAATTTTTCAAATTGCGGTCACCAATTTGTGGAATCTCTGTGCCTCTGGCCTCATTGATGGTTAATTATATGTCTGTCATTGCATCTTATGCACCAGTTTTGTAGCAGTAGCAGCCTATGGAGAAAATAACAGTGACTTTAGTTGAGGATGTTGGGAACAACCAAAAAGTTACAACTACAAAACACAACAAGTTGACCAACAGGTCACCTGTTACAGCATATCCAAACATTCCTAAGGGTTCTAATGGCGATACAGCTGCTTGTCCTATTGCAGTAACTAAAATTCCTGCATCATTTTGTCCTGTTGAGCTTGACATGGTTATATGAGCTGTGGTTGTTGATAGAGAAACCCAAATAGTTTATGTTAAAGGTTGACTCCATAAACAGCATATATCATTGATAAACATCTACTCCACTAGATATGTTATTTAAATTTTTATGAATTTATCTAGGAGTTTATTTAACCATTTTATATCAATTTTGTTTACAGCAAGAATCGCGACGACGACTTCACAGGCTTAGTTTAAATGTAACGACATGTTTTTATTTTAAACAACCATTTTATCTTTACTTAATTCTATATTGCCCGATTCATCTATTGGATTATTCCTTTCAGAAACTTCATCATTGATTTTCTCATTTCTTTTAATTCCTTTCTATACGTAAAAAGTATTAAAGACTTCTTGAAAGTTTTTGCATAATTATCTTCTTTTTAGGGTTCCGTAGTACCTACAAGGAACCCTTATAGTTTGGTCATGTCCGTCTGTCTGTCCGAGGTTTTTTATTTGGTGCTTCTTTAATAATCAAAGGTTGGCCATAAACTCCATGGTCTTTGTTTGTTGCTGTGTCTTCTAAATTATTGTTATGTACTGGAAAGTCAGGTTACGCAAAACCCTGGTCAGTTAATTCGACTTACTCATTGAGCTAAGCTTTCATCTTTACAGTTGGATTGACTTCTTTAGCCTATCTACTATATCTACCTTCTTTTATATATCAAATAGACAAAAGTATCATTATGATAAACTGCCTATGTGTGTACCTTAGCATTTGCTATTTTATTTCTTCATGTTCATTTTAACCTATTTTACTATTTACCACTAAAATAACTTGGTTTTCTTTCATCAGCTGGTTGAAGATCGAGAAGACGATGCCGTAAGTTTTTTTTTTTAATGACCACCTTTTTAGGGATTCCGTACCCAAAGGGTAAAAACGGGACCCTATTACTAAGACTCCACTGTCCGTCTGTCTGTCTGTCTGTCACCAGGCTGTATCTCATGAACAGCTAGACAGTTGAAATTTTCACAGATGAAGTATTTCTGTTGCAGTTATACCAACAAAATAATAATAAAAATAAAATAAAGTTAATCAGTTTTTTCGGCGTTTTTTGCATTGTGGTACGGAACCCTTCGCGTGCGAGCCCGACTCGCTCTTGGTCGGTTTTTCTCCTTTTTAATGGTGCTCTCTGGAAACTTGACAAATAAAATAAAGATATCAGAAAATAAGTTCAAGACCGAAGAAGAGAGAAGAGAAGATTACAGTCATTTAAATATACAATGCTACAAGGCTCTTCTGACGCGTGGAACAAACGTCGTCGCTGCCTTGGTTTTTCAAAAAAAATCCACAAATGTTTATTAACACCGCCGCCTGCATGTCAACGTCATTCGAGCGACAAAAGGTCCCTTGTACAGTAGTTGATTAGGTAACTTTTCCTTACAGAGACATCAGAAATGATGATTGAAAAACATTCATATTTTCAATTTCACAGGATAACGATAGAGACGATGATGACGATGACGACGATGATGACGATTTGGTATAATATACTTATAATACTATATTGATTCCTTTGCCACACCTGCAGCTGAATCCAAAACTTACTAACGCTTGGAAGAAAGTTGATTAGTTAGGAGATGCCTTTTTTAGGATAGTATATATATCTCTTCATTTTGATTTTAATAGTTGTAGAGATTAGAATACTTCTAATAGCGATATTGCCGTCTTTGATGGGTGGACAAGTGTGCTTGGGTAAACATTAAATAAGGAACTGAAATAGCATGCATTGGTGTTTCGATATGGCAGACAAGAAACTTAGATGTCTTTAAGACATATTGGGAAAAAAGGCAACACTGAAGGAGTTGTGGAAAGCTATAGAAGAGACTTATGCACAGCAGTGTGGATTGTAAGGTAAAAAAACTGAACAGGGTAATCATAAAAAGTAGTATATGAAACCGAAAATGTTTAAGGTATACACAATAATAAAGCTAACAGACTCTTACTACTTAATGTAAGTGTACAAAACATAGATGCTCTCTCAACAACGCCCGCAGCACACGCTCACACTCGCATTGGTCAGAAGATTTCTTTACTTCTGAGACGCCTACATGTACCTACATACATTTTGCAGTTTCCCAGGGAAATAGCAAACGTCACATTTGACACCTTAACAATATTAATATAGATAGGACATTGAATGCCGTCTTATTGGATGTTACTGATAGATTTAACCATATTATTACCTAATCCTCCTGACCGGATTTCGGTCATGGCGGCAAATCTCAATGGAGACTATCTATTGACGCGGGAGATAATAATAATATTCCACAACTATCACACAACGACGTCTAGTCTCAAGCTAAGCAGAGCTTGTGTTATGAGTACTAGACAACTGATAAACATACTTATATATTTCTAAATACATACATATATAGATAAATTACACCCAGACACAGAACAAATGATCATGCTCATCACACAAACATTTGTCCTGGGTGGGAATCGAACCCACGACCTCCGGCATAGCAGTCATAGTCACTGACCACTAGACCAACAGGCCAGATATTGTAGCGCTCTTCTTTCACTCTCATAGTCCGATGGGACGGCAATCAGACACAACCGAGCACGCTGATCAACGGCTTAACGTGCTTTTTGAGGCACGGGGGTGTCACACCGCCAACTTCTAAACTCCGGTCTGCTACTGAGAAATTTGTAATGGAAAATTCTAATAACACTTATCCATAATACTAAGTATATGAGAGTCCATGTGTGATATCCGGTTTTGCTCTCAAGCTACCAGCCCGCGATGTGCCCGGCAAAGAACCGAGCCTGTGCCGGACAAGAACAGAGGTAATCTGAGTATTTTGCCTCCTAAACTTTTACCATCTTATAAAAAACAAGTTCTTACTTTATCCTGAGCCCAAACTCTCAAGCCAATGTTTTGAACTTTATTTCGACGACTGAAAGTTCATAATACAAAAACTGACTTGAGAACAGAATCTAAGTTGTCAAATGTTGTATTAAGAACTTAACGTCTGTGGGAATAAACTTCAAAATACAATAAATGGCTCGAAGGTTTTGGCTGGGACTAAAGTTGAAATTCGTGTTTTATTAAGACGGTTATGCCTACTCTTTAGGTTCCTGTTTACTGGTTTAGCTTTAACGAAATACAACTTCACGACGATAGGCTGTCGTTGTTTCGATAGTCCACATTCATCTTCAGATGTTCTTATGAAATAGCCTCTATTACAAATAAATACTTCTCCAGCTTGGTGTACCTATTCAAAAACAGAACATAGAGACCGGAATGTTAGCTCGTAACTCGTACATTAAAACTAATGGCACAATGCCACATCTTTAAAAGAAGGAATATCAATCTTACAAAAAATAAAACAAATTAATTATAATAGAAAATAATACGAATAACAATAAAAATCATAAATAAAACATTACATAACTTGATTATTTGACTTCACAGAGACGTGACCGTAACGACAACAATGACCAAGACAGAAAGGACCGTCGTGACAGAAGATACAAACAGAATGATCGCGACCGTAGGGACTACGATCGATCATCCAAACGCAATAGAAACGATAACCGCCAATCAAGTATCAGATGCGGAAGGTGTAACAGGGGTGGCGCCCGAAGCAGACCTGATAGCGACAGAAATGAGAATAACAGACAAGACAACAACAGACAGGACAACAACAGGCAGGACAATGACAGATACGACAACAATCAACAATACAGAGATAGGAATAGTCAACGTAGCAGACCTAATAGTGATAGAAGAAGTAAGCGCGACAACCAGAACAGATACGATAACAACAGACAGGATGATGACCGAAGAGACAACGATAGAAGCAACTCCCGTAACAGATACAACAGTGACCGATATGACAATGATAGAAGCTACTCGCGAAACAGTCATAGCAGCTATGACCGGAGTGATGACGACCGGAGAGACAACGATAGAAGCAACTCTCGCAACAGATACAGCAAAAACCGAAACGATAACGACCGAAATGACAACGACAGACGTGATGGCGAGAGAAGCAACTCACGAGGCGACAACGATCGAAACGACGACGACAGGCTTGATGATGATCGAAGAGATAACAACGATAGAAGCAGCTCACGCAATCAATACAACAATGAACGATATGATAACGACCAAAACAACGACAGACAAGACAATGACAGACAAGACAATGACAGAAGACAAGACAATGACAGAAGCAACTCGCGAAACAACTATGATAACGACCGAAACGACAACAACAGACAGGACAATGACAGAAGTAACTCACGAAACAGATATGATAACGATAGAAACGACGACGATGACGACAACGACAGGAGAGACAGAGATAGGGGCAACTCAAACAGATACGACAATAACAGACGAGATCAACGAGATAGATCAAATGATAGGCGAAATGATGACCGAGAAGATGATGACAGACAAGAGTTTGACAGGCAAAACAATGACAGGCAAGACGATGACAGACAAGACGATGACAGGCAAGACGATGACAGGCAAGACAATGACAGAAACGATGATGACAGGAACGACGACGATCGACAAGATGACGACCGACAAGACGACGACCGAAGAGACAGCAACAGGAGATCTCGAAGGAACCAACAAGTTAGGCGACAGAGACAACAAAGACAGGCTAAGAGAGAGAGGCAAAATCAGGACCGAAGGAATTGGCAGGATAATGATCGAAGGGAACGTAGTTCAGACAGGAATGATGACCGACGGGATGATGACAGGCAAGATGTAAGTCTTGTTTGTAACTTGGTATGCTTCGATGATTAATACGCTAACCTGAACAAAAGATACAGTCCCTTGAACAATCAAAATCATTTATGGAGAATCAAAATTGTTAAGGCAATATTTACGTAAATAATATTCTATAAAAAAAATTGTGAACTTTTTGACTGCAGACTATTTTGGAAAACATTCTAAATTTGTTCGGAATACTGCGTCTAGACATGTATAAATCATTCGTAGTAGTATTTTCATTGGTTCTCTTCTAGTTACATTACTAAACAGTACATACCGTCAAACGGAGTGAACAGGGATACAGGGATGAATCAGGGCGAAACTTTAAAAGGGATTTTAACATTTAGATAATATACTTTGTTGCCAAAAAGGTAGGTATCCATTTTAAAGTTTCGTCCTGATTCACCCCTGCATCACTATTAACCCCGTTTCTAGCCTCTCTATTTTCCATGATATTTTTTCTTGCGACTTGCGATGACTGACTTTTGACCCTTGTGTTTTTGACTACCTATCGACTTCCTGAAATTATCAATGACTATGGTATACCGTTTCGACGAACTCGAATTTTATGCACTCAAAAAGCGTGTTACAGAAAATGGAATTAAATTATTATGTTCAAACAATTAATGGAATACGCTGTTTCTTTTTTTTTTTGTATCTTTCCGGTTATGAAACAATATCAATACTCCAACATCTGGTGGTATTATTTGAATTTTTGTGTTCTACCAACATGACGGCATATTATCTCCAGTATCAGCTACTCTATGTACCTATTTTGTGTATCAGCTGACTTCTCATTGTATGAAAAGCCTATAAAATGCAAGGTCAGATAAAACTGGAAATGTATAGCTTGATAAATTTGATGTCATCGTGTGCTCCTTAGTTTATTTATGTTCCTTAAATCTTATAAATGCTTGTCTCCTTTTGTCTTAACTTTCGAAACTTCATTGTGTATAACATAAAACTGTTTCATTAAAAAACATGCAAATAAATCAATACATTACTTAAATATTCGCAGGACGACAGGCGCGACCGGAGTTACAACAACGTAAGTTTCAAAGTTCCTTTTTAGGGTTCCGTACCCAAAAGGTAAAAACGGGACCCTATTACTAAGTTTCTTTTTAAACTCACTTTTATTATAGTGTGACAAGGATCTTTTTGACATTGACAGGAGGGCGTTGTTGGTAATACAAAAATTATCACTGAATTATGAGAGGTTTTCTTTTTGAGTATTAAAAAAAAAATAGTTTCCTAGAACTCGGTAGATGGCGTTGTACTGACTACGTTACTAGGTGCCAAAGCCAAAACGCTTGGGGAAAAAAACATTGCGTCACGTCACAAACGCTCGTTGACTGACACTTTCGTTTGCTTTCGTTTTACGATCTCAAAATTACATCCAAGTGAAATAATAAAAAAATGATGTGAAGTTCCGTTCCTTGCAGTAACTTACCAAGGTCAGCGCCATCTATCCAGCGGCAGCGACTAGAGAAGAGGTTAAAAAAAAAAGGAAATTCCCTCATTGTATTGAGATGGCGGCGTTAGTTCCGATTTTTGCCACGCACCAAATGATCCTTGTCCATTGTATCATGTAGATGTTTTTCTAAAGCTACTTTTTTATTATAATTTTGTCATAATTACAGAGGAATCAAAACGATCGCGAGGATGATGATGAAGATAATGATGAAAATGCATTGAGGGTAAATATTATCAAGCCACCCTCGAATGCTCCTTCATTCTCTATTTCCGTCCCCGTATGGAAATAATAAATAAAAATATTTACATAAACAGAATGCCCAGTATATCTTAACACGCGGCTAATTAAAGAACTTCGATACTTAAATTATATTTAAAAGATTTGCACAAACGCTGCTTTTAAAAATATACCTACTGAGCACACTGTTATCGCTGGCCCACCATGGCTCATAAAACCACATTTCAATGTCCATGCTCCATTCGTATACAAGACGTCGATAAATTCACAAAACTACCTAGGTATCAATGTAGGTACATTGAAAATGTGCCGACGTGGGCCATGGTGTAGCCATCAAATCATCCAATAAACTGTAGTGCATTGAAAAACCGTAACTTTAGTAGAAAACCGCTGTTGTTAAAATGGAAAATAGACTTTTGGATTACAGAGTTCACAGTTGGACATCCTCGCCCAGAGTGTGGACGAAGTATCATCAGTTAGTAATTATATTATTTAACTATGTCTTATTTTCTACTGTAATAATCAACTTTTCATAAATGCATGTTTCCAATTGTTGTAACCTTTCGCATAATATTAAATTGTACAGACGCCAGCAGGTCAACCTACCCGAAACTGTCAGATTTTCCCAATCAACCTTGAACCTTATGCTATTAAAGAAATCTGACAGATCGTAGTAGCTTGATGTGCTGGCGTCTGTACTTACCTAATAGGTATGCCGTATGCTTATATGAGGCGCAAATAAATAAATACTATCTCTTTCTGTTATTTCTCTAAGTGCCTTCGTAACATTGTTGTTCTTTTATTCCACCTTCCTTTTTTTTCCACAACTTTTGACATGTAAATGAATAATACCATAAGCCGGCCATTCACAATCAAGTTCACCGTCAAGTCCGCTGCAAACTTGACAAGTGAACTTGATCATGAGTGGCCCGCATTAGAATTGTCTTCAGGCAATTTACACGTTTTTCAAAACCTTGCACTTTGTCAATCTGTTTTGCATTTTTTTATATCCTTGTACACAAGTGATTATCTTGAAATGTATATTTACTTACTTCGTTTTTGTTCGCTTTAGAGATACGGAGGTCAAGGCGTAAGTATAATTTTGACTTACATAAATCATTTTACGGCTACTTAATTTTAGAGATTCGGCAACTCTCTAAAAATCATGAAGACTGTGCTTATCTGAAACTGTGCTATACAATATAGTAGATACTTTCCTATTGCGTCTACATTTGCATTATTGTGTTTTGTTTTTTTTGTAAATTATTTCAAGTAATACCACCAGATATTTTTTTCTATCAATTAAATCTATTTTATTTTCGCAGACTCTTAAAGTTTCTTACGTAAGCATCGCATTTTTTTAAATAAATGTCTACAAGCAAAGATTTTTAATTTTTTTATCACTTGAGATATGATTAAAAACGCGCTTTTTCCGTTTTATTTCTAGAATCCACCAAATCCCAATGGAATAAGCGTACGTAAATATTTTTTTAATATATAATAACGAAAATTTAATTATTTTGACATACATACCCACAGAACAGATTATCTGTTCTGTGTACATACCTAATACATTATTTTTTAACACCATAATTCTTGTAAATATTTAGCGAACTTCAGGAGTCCACGACTTGGGCGTAAGTAAACAAAAACTTTAATCCTAGCAATAAATCGATAGGAATAGTAATTAATATACATCGAACATCACTGAGTATTTCTATAATATCATGAATTTGTTAATATAATTAACACATAAAAACAATCTTAAAATTACTAATAATATTTTTATTCCAGGATCTTAACTTCAAATATGTAAGTAATAGAAATCCTGTTAGATCTCATCAAAACCATCCAATCGGACCACCTAATTACTACAACAGCGATCGTTTAAACCAAAATACGAAGAAAGTCTCAAACTATCAAAATAATCAGTATCACCATAGTGACAATCACTTTCAAAATACGAAGAAAATCACAAACTATGGAAATGTTGATCATATTCATCAGTATAAACCAAATGAACCGTAAACCATTTTTTTTTTGCCTATTAAAAATCTTTTGTTTTATTTAGATTGCACCTTATCTGAAAGCACTGCAGACATACAGCGAGGTAACACGAATCAATAATTAACGTTTATGATGGCGAAAAGTTTGCAGACCAACAGCCATAATTCAGTAGAGGACCTAGTCGGGACATGAGTTCAATCTTCTCTCTACTGCATCTTGCATTCTGTCTCTGGGCCAGCCGGGTTGCCGTTTCCTGTAATTTAGGGATTCACTGTGTTGTGTTGTTATTTTTGGCTGTTGATCATCTGTTAAGCAACAGATGTGACCAGATCGGTATCATTTTCGCTAGCTCGGATTGTTGGGCAGTAGTCCAGTAGACCAATCCACGGCTAGGTACAATGTAAGTAATTGTTTCATAATGTATAAATCCTCTTCTTAGTTCCTCTAACCTGAAATTAAACTGATGTAATGATTAATGTCTGCATGTTTTTGATGTTCATTGATAGAGTATTAGTTTAATTAAAGACGTCTTGTACACGAATGGAGCAATGAATATCGAAACTACGCGAATTTAATCACTTCTTCGCAGGAACTTGTTGGTGCTTAGGTTTATATACCTATTTTATTTAGTTGTGTTAGCTTTTAAAAGGGAACACATTTATTATATTAAAGTGTAATTTTCTCTTTATTTAGAGTAATCGATCGCCGGCATACAGAGCCAACTCACAAAACAACGTAAGTTAAAAGTTATACTTAACATTTTTCTAAAGACTATGCGAAACCAATGAATTGGGGGACATCTCTACGTCCTTCCTTTAAAACCGTATGATATGGAGATGTTAGGAGCTATCATGAACTTTGCCACAGCGTGGCTAAACGTTATACCCTTTGACCTGTAGCTAGATGTGCGGCTCGGTACGAAAAAGTTTGTCAAATCCTGCTGCTCATGGTGTCTTTGCAAAGGTCGTATTACCTTTTCTAAGGATTTCATGTCCTGTTCCATGTAACGCAGCTATTATTGCGCTGTACTGTTTGACGCATTACCACCAAACGGTTTAGTAAAACCTACACGCTCACGAAGGAAGGCTTACTGTTAACAAATAGGGTGGCTTGATGCAGAATGCCACATTCAGTTGCCCTGCTAGAGAAGTCATTTAAGCACAGGTTCGCACGCGTTTTTCCCGCGGCGATTTTTGTCGCGCACTGGATATTCAACGCACTGCTTAGCGCCGAGAGTTGAAAATCCAACAGTGTGTTTTTTTGACGCGCTGGGATTCGCTCTGTTGGATTCTCAACACCGAGAGTTGAAAATCCAGTGCAGTGCGATAAAATCCCTCCGCGATATTTTTACACCCGCGTGAACATGAGCTAACAGTGACTAATTTGAGTAAAGTATGAAAAGCATACGATGAGTAAAACCGGATTAGTGTGTTGTGTCGTATCCTGATGCCTTCTGACGCAGTGTTAGCCAATCAAAACTCGTGATTTGATGTAGTCCTGAACAGATTAGTTTGATTGGTGTATCCAGAGTCACGACACAACACGACACAGTAATGTGTCTGTGGCTTATCAATTTTAATATTGTACTGTTGTGTTTCTTTTTAGTATTTTCCCCTCAATTACAATAACTTAAACCAGAATAGGAATGTGAGTATCCAAAATAATTAATAACCATACTGGTGCTCCTTTATCTAAATCGCGGTAGTATGATTTTCATTCTGAAATATACTTACATTTTATTTTCTCCCTTCAAGCTTACAAAGCTGTTCTCTTCTTCCTGTTAGTGTATCATTTACCTTTTTTAAAACAGTGATCGAGCTATTATAGGTTTTAATAGATTGTCCTTTCACTTTCCCATTTGTGTAATTAACTTATGGTTGCGTGCAAATATTTAAATTATTTATTTTATATTACAGAGACAATCGCGATATCTCCGTGAGAATGACGATGATCAAAAGAAATAAGACACTCCAAAATCTCAATAAATGTGATATTTACGACCACTTGCTACTCACAGACGGACATGATATGGAAATTTGCTTATTTTTGTTAAAGCATTGAATCAATTTATTAATAAAGAGCAAAGCTGCAGCAAAATACTCTTTATTGTCTTTATTTGTTGGTCATTTTATTGCTAACTTTTTTTTATTTTATTGGTAACTTAATTGTATGACGATAAAATTTAAATTTCAATGATAATAATCATCGTAGGTGCAAAAATAAAGTTAGGGTATCCGACATACCGTGTCATTGAAATTGAAATTTTAGTTAAATTTTTATTCGTCGCATAAAAATCCTCAGCCGTGCCGATGCCGATAGTGGGCGCCGGGCCTATGTATCGAACCCCCCTATATTATATTGTTGTCTGTGATTATATTGTAGTCTGTGGTATCGAGGTTTTAAAAAGGCACTGATTTATAGAGGCAGTTGTAAATAGCGGTTTTGGTAAGTTAAAAATTATAAATGGCACGTTTAATAACTAGTTCAGCAGTTAAAACTATGCAGTAAAATAAACAAAAATGAGTAATAAAAAATAATGAAATGGATCAGTGAATATATAATTGAGCAGGAAAAATTAAATGGGCGGTAAAAATTATTGAACGAGCGGTTAAGTGTGTAAAGTAACCAAACCTAACCTCGGGGTGCCCTTCGCTCGCTCTTGCATCCTATGTCGACGGAGCCCCGCTTACCGCTCACAGCTCAAAAATTTTGTTCCCTTTTAAAAATCCTAAAACCAAATAAAGACTAAAAGGTTTGGCTAAAAGGTCCCAGCTACCAGGCCATTAAAAAAAAACCGTACTTCTCCGTAAAACTCACTAACTTGCCCGAAAATGTCAAAAAGATATGCCCGTCTCGTTCACCTGCAAGTAAGAGAAAGAGATAACGAAATACATTGGCAATGCTAAAGATTCTCCGCTCATTAAAATTTATCAAGTAAATGGAGTAAATGTCAAGAGAAGTGTTTGGCTTTCTTGTCAAAGATTATTTGAATTGGATTGAAATAACATAAAAATGAGTAAAACGTCTACAAGTATTAGTCAAAAAACGTATTTGCAAAAATATCTCGGTGGACCGTCAGGAGACAAAAAGAAAAAGAAGAAAAAAACCATCAAAGGCACTGGGTATGTCCAACCAATTTACACTAAAGATTTTCTTAGCAAAACATAATAATATTCATTATTTAGTACAGGTTTAGTCGTTGGTAACGAGATTGCAATATCGTTTCATAACATAACCTAACAATCGATTTTTATTTAGTGCTATTTGACTTGTTAAAACGTTTCCCTCATAAACTATGGTTTTGCATACATTATATTATTATGTTAGTTTGAGTACGAAAGTGACTGTAACTAACCCTCGATTCACACTTACAGAATGATGCACATATCATGCTTATTTAGGTACTAAAAAAAAAGAGGAGTGGCAGTGGGTCGTCTTAGGGGTGGATTTAACTTATTAGTTTAGTTTCATGAAATAATGATGATATAAGGTCTATGTCAGTTTTTTTGCCACAAACCAAGCAAAAATCTAAATTCTAGGGCTGCTACTACTGAGAATTCCTATCGAAAATTCCCATTAATACTGCCAACATGAGAATTCTTGCTAAGCAATCATGCTTGCAACCATTAGACCAATAAGATACATATTATAGGTAGCCTTTATTGTTATTTATTTACTAGCTGAGCCTGCAAACAATGTTTGACAAAAAAAAAATTGCCTACGATCTAGTCTCAGACCTAACAAATATACTTAGGTAGACAAAAATTTAATAAAAATCGGTCAAGCCGTTGCGGAGGAGTTCGATAACAAACACTGACACAAGATTTTATATATTAGATTAAACACTATTGTATGTGACCATATAAAACAAAATGGACAACGTATTTGTCCTGATTGCTCAGGCCTCCTCTCCATGAGAGGTATACCAATGAGATAGTCAGTTTAACTCTGAATATTAATTTCATTCTAGATTAAAAATAATAGATGATGACATTGACCTATCTAAGCTTCGTACCTTGGACGGTGATGAGCTGGACGTATTTGACCAGGGCGAGGATGCCCCACAGATAGCTGGCATCATTGATGATAGGCCCGAAGAGGTGAAGAAAGCAGAGCAGTTCAGTTCTAGCTCTAAATGGAAGATTATCAATCAGGTTAGTTATGGCATAATGTAATGGGCGGAGCGGAAGGGAGTGTCAGACTCTTACTGACTAAAACCCACCCGTGTTCCTTCAGTTGCCTGTGCCAGGGGCCACAGTATCTCTTTCGAACAACCTGCAACCCTGGCAGGCATGACCACCTTAGAAACGGGCTTTTTTGACAGAAGATAGTCAAAATGACAGATAGAATAGATAAAAGGAAATCTGTCTACAATATGTAATTTTGTCTATTCTTCCATCAACAAAACACGTTTCTGTAGTGGTCATGCTATGTGTGCTGAAATTCAGTGTATATATCGTCCCCGTAGAGCAAAAAAGTCATTAAGTTGAAAAATCGTGTTTTGAGATATGAGGGTTAAAGTTTTGAAAATAAAAATCGTTATAACTTTGGCTTGCCTTTACATAGCTAGTTTTTAGCTTTAATTCGAAGGGAATAAAATAAAATTATATTATATAAGCACTAAAACATGTGAAAAACCTCTAATAATTGAGAAAAGTTAAATACATGAAACTAAATTATTTAGAGAAGAAAATGTTGATTTTAGTGACATTGAGAAGTCATTTTGGCCATTTTTAGACTTAGTGATTTTTTGCTGTACAGTGACGATATAATATATTATGTTATGCTGAGCTAGTTAGCTTATTTAACCAACTCTGGGGACACATTGTTACTGGCCATTATTTAATCCTTCAGCCTCAAGGCTTTTCTTTAACTGTCATCATTTTACAGATAAATAGCTGGATTATAAAATTGTATGCATGAGAACCCAGTTGTTAATTAAGTAAAAATAATTTTGATTTATTATTTTCCATTCAAACTTAAAGCATTTGGTTGCGCTAATTTAAATCGCAGATTAAACTTTATTATTTGGCAACATTACTATTTGGTTGGTAATACATCCCTATCTCCCATCCCTTCCTTGCACGGAACCTATCGTACTCGTGGAAGCGAGATGGCGAACGTACGGCGGAAGTGAGCCGTCATTGGACATTCACTAGACTTTTTATTTCGTTGGCTATAAACTTTCGTGTCGAGAACATTGTGCTCCCTAGAAAACTTGGAAAACTTGGTGTTTTGTGCGTGAAAACCGCTGTGATCGAGCTGAGGAGTTGCTGACGAGGAAATAAAGGTACCGTGCATCCTTGTAACCCATAAGAAAGATCGATTTTCTCTGTGCCTCCACGCGGTCTTTCAACGTCCCACTTTACTACCTACCAAGTTAATTTGTTGTGTAATTTTAGCCTATTCCGCGTAAACATTTGGTCCTTTTCGAGCCGGATTCCATCTGGAATCAGTGAATAGCCAACCATTCCCCTATCCTGGGTCAATTTGTCGCAAATCTCGCAATTGTAACCGCGCCGCGCGCACGCGCCGCGCCGGTCAGTTAGGTTAATTATCGTTAATTCTCGTAAACCCCGCTAAAAGTATCGTATCGTCTCGTTGTATCGTATCGTCTCGTTGTATCGTATCGTCTCGTTGTGTCGTATCGTCGTAATCTAGCAAGTAAGTTAGATTTTCGCAACCGCAAACCTAACAAATACGTTAGGCACATTATTTCGTTTCGTGACCCAGGAACGTAACAAACATCGTAGGTAGGTAGGTAACAAATTGCGATCGAACCGCATAACTTGTAATTGTTCTGTTGAATACAACATATTCGTGCGTTCACAAAATCATTTATTGTAATTTGTGGAGTGTAATCGGTTCACAGTACTTCCAGAACTACCTACTTGTCGTAAATATTTAGTTATTTATTTAGTTAGTCGTAAGCCGCTAATATGGCGGACGCAACTCTAAAAAGATTAATATCGAAACGCGATCGGATATTTGCTCGCATGCAAATCATTTCTGATCAGGCAAAAAGAATCGACTTAGAAGGATTCGATAAGGAGTCCTTCCTCTGTGACATTAAAACAGTGGATTCATTGCGTGTAGACTTCGAAAACATATTGGACGAAATTGTTATCCATGAGCTCAAATTAAAGCCTGACTGCGCTGTTTCCTATCAGGCGCTTTCTTCATTCGAAGACCTTTTGGGCCGTGTAAAGCGAGCAGAAGAAAAACTGCTAATTCAATCTCGTAATGAGGTCAAAAGGTCGCCTCGACTACCTCCTATCGAAATTCCCGAATTTAACGGAGACCATAGAAATTGGCCATTGTTTATCGCTAGTTATAAAAACGCAGTGCATAATAATGTTTCTCTGACAGACTGTGAGAGGTTATATTATTTGATAGGAAAATTAACAGGCAAGGCTCGTTCAATATGTGCTGGAATAAATCCATCAGCTGATAATTACCCCCTTATTTTCGATTTGCTTTGTAAAAGGTATGAAGATAAGCGTCAGTCCGCAACTTCATACTTAGATCAATTATTTGAATTTAAATCTATTTCGACTGGAACCCCAAATAATTTAGAATCATTCCTCGATAAATTCTCGTCGTCTGTAGCCGCTTTAAAAAACACAAAGGTCAATGACCTCGCTGATTTCATTTTGTTACATATTGCTATTAAGAAACTCGACCAAGATACTGTGCGTGCCTTCGAAACTAATTATCAACTAAGATCAAATAGTTTCGAAATTCCATCCTTTTCTGATTTGGATTGTTTCGTTCGTGACCATATAAAAATGTTAGAACGTACTTCATCATCTGTTGCTAGGGTCACCAACAACAAGAAACCACTCGAACGTAAGTCTACCGTCGCGTACGCCAGCACCTCTGGTCCCGAGAAAACTACATGTAGTCTATGCAGTGAGCAACATGATTACATTTATAAATGTAGGATATTTAATAGTTATAACCCGGATCAGCGTTTTAACTTCGTAAAGTCTAATAATTTATGTATAAATTGTTTAAGTAGTGGACATCGTGTTTCCATGTGTGAGTCAACTTCTAGATGTAGAAAGTGCCACCGAAAGCACCATTCATTATTGTGCTTTGGGGGCCGGCAAGCCGCGTCTGCTACCGCTGCCAATGCGGCACCTAGTGACGCTAACGCTGCCTCCGCTCGCGATGACGTCGCGCTGCCGCTGTGTGCGTTATCAGCTAATAATAATGAGGTTGACCATTTGTCTCGATGCCCCACGACGGTTTTAATTGCAACTGCGCGTATTATTGTCGTGGATTCTCATGGTAATAAACACATTGTTCGTGCATTATTAGACAGCGCTTCGCAAAGTAACTTTATCACACGTGAGTGTTGTCAACGCTTAGGTTTGAACATAAATAATCGACCTACTTGTTCCGCCGTGAAAGGAATAGGTGGTTCAAGTAAAACAATTCAGGGTTCCGTAGAATTTAAATTTCATTCTCGCTTCGATCGTAACATAAATTATAGTGTCGACTCTTTGGTAGTAGATAAAATTACTGAACATTTACCAACTGCCACGGTTAATTCTTCACTCTTGTCTAACTTCAAAAACTTGCCGTTGGCAGACGACACCTATTTTTCTCCAGGCCCGATTCAAGTATTGATCGGTGCTTCGATTTATCCACACTTACTCTTGTCGAATAAGGTTCAAGGACAGCCGCCATATGTATCACCGCTTGCTTTAGAAACTGTCCTTGGCTATGTTATAGTAGGTGACGCTCCGGTCCGTGTTGATAGCAACTCGACCCTTTCATATTGTTGTACCGCGGACCCACTGGACTCTGCGGTCCGGAAATTTTGGGAATTGGAGGAGGTGGATGTTCCCCCTGTAGTCAGCTCGGACGACAGGGAGTGTGAGGAATTTTACACACGCACCACTACTCGGGATAGTGACGGTCGATACGTGGTAGCTCTGCCTTTCAAGGGTGATGTCGAGTCCCTTGGTAACTCACGCCAAGCAAGTGAACGTCGGTTTCACTGCTTGGAAAGGAAGATGCAAGCTTCTCCACAATTAAAGGTCGCGTATGATAGCGTCATCCTCGAATACTTAGAAAAGGGTTATATATCACCTGCAAAGTCTGATTCATCAGAAGTTTCGTACTTTATTCCGCATCATGGGGTGATCAGGGATGATAAGGTCACCACCAAACTTCGTGTCGTTCTCGATGGTAGTTGCAAAACTACCTCCCGCATTTCGCTTAATGACCTCTTGTACGGTGGGCAAAACCTGCAAGGGAGTTTGTTTAATATTATCGTTGATTTTCGTTTGTTTTCGGTTGCACTCTCCGCAGACATTCGTCAGATGTTTCTCAGCATTGGGATCCGAGAATCTGATCGGCGTTTCCAACGCATTTTGTATCGCTTTTCCCCGCAAGAACCTTTACAGGTTTATGAATTTAATCGTGTTGTTTTCGGGCTTAAGTCTAGCCCCTTCCATGCGCTGCGAACTATTAGGCAGCTAGCAGAGGATGAGGGTGGCTCCTACCCTCAGGCTAAAAATATCGCCACTTCAGGGTTTTATATGGATGATTTCGTCCATTCCGTCCTCACGGAAGCCCAGGGTATCTCTACCGCCTCGGAGATGATAGGCCTCATGAAAGCTGGTCAATTTGAATTGGTTAAATGGACCAGTAACTCCCAAGCCGTTTTAGATTCTATTCCACCCTCGCATCGTCTGCTAGCTGTCAAAGAATTCGACGAGTCCGACCAGCAGAAAGTACTGGGCTTGTGTTGGTCGCCTACGTCAGATCACTTCAGCATGAGAGTCAATACTCCCGCGCAAAATTGTACTAAACGTACAATATTATCGTGTGTCGCTAAATTATGGGACGTCATGGGATTTGTTGCACCTGTCGTCCTGTACGCTAAACTTCTAATCAAGCAGCTCTGGCTGCGTGATTGTGACTGGGATGATACCCCACCTGAGGATATAGTCAGGCTGTGGACTCGCTTCAAGGAAGAGCTCCCGTTGCTCTGTAATATAAAAATCCCACGTCACGTTGGTATCGTCGCAGATAGTGTGGTCACCATCTTGGCTTTCGCAGACGCCAGTGAGAAGGCATACGGGGGAGTGATTTACTTCCACGTCCAAAATAGCGATGGCAATATCGTTTGCTTGTTAACCGCTAAATCGAAAGTCTCACCTAAGAAAGTCGTTTCTCTCGCTCGTCTGGAGCTTTGTGCTATTCTTGTGCTAGCTCAACTTATAAAAAATGTCATAGTCGCTTGTCAGCACCGCATTGTTTTTCGTAACATATTCGCATTTTCGGATTCGACAGTCGCGCTCTGTTGGGTACATTCGTCACCCCATCGGTGGAACACCTTTGTGGCCAACAGAGTGTCGAAAATACAAAGCGACTTGTCGCCACAAAATTTGTATCACGTGTCCGGGACGGACAATCCCGCAGATTGTCTGTCACGCGGTCTCACGCCTTCTCAAATTGTTGACCACCCGCTTTGGTTCAGTGGTCCTCCGTGGGCCCGTTTGGACGTCTCACAGTGGCCTGTCGTTCCTTTCAGTCCTTCGTCGGTGCCTGAAGCACCCGAAGAGAAGAAGCTTTCGTTGCTATCCGCTGTAGCAAATGAAAGATCTCCTATTCTTTCTTTAGTAGATCGCATCTCGTCTTGGAGTAAATTACTTCGAGTAGTAATTTACGTCTGTCGTTTTGTCAGGTTGTTACCTGTTAGACATCGCATGTCAGCGTCGGATTATGACTTCGCTGAATTACTCGTTCTTCGTGAGCTTCAACGCCTTTATTTCTCCACTGAGATTGCTAAAATCGGGGAAGGCAAGGATTGCAGTCCAGCTTTACGACACTTAAAGCCGTTTCTCAAGGACGGACTCATTAGAGTCGGAGGCCGTTTAAGAAATTCGGATTTAAGTTATGAAGGGAAATATCCCATTTTGCTTCCAAGCAAGGATCTCGTTTTGAATTTGCTCGTCGAATACCATCATAAATTAAATTGTCACGCAGGTCCTGACCTGCTGATGTCACTCTTACGTCAGAGGTATTGGATACTTTCTGCCCGTAATTTAATTAGGAATAGGATCCATAAGTGCATTCCCTGCTTTCGCCTTCGTCCTAAGTCAAGTTTCCCTGAAATGGCGGATCATCGCTCTTGTCGTGTCGTCCAATCCGCTAAGCCGTTTGTCCACACGGGCACAGACTATGCTGGACCGTTTAGGGTTACTATGTCTCGCGGCCGAGGTGTTCGCTCCACCAAAGCCTACGTTTGTCTGTTCGTCTGCATGACTACACGCGCCGTGCACATTGAACTCGTTGGTGACCTTAGCACAGCTAATTTTATGGGTGCTTTCAAGCGGTTCTTGTCAAGGCGTGGCCCGGTGAGTAGGATTTATTCGGATAACGGGACTAATTACATAGGCGCTAAACGCAAACTTTCGGAACTTCACGAATTTCTTTGTTCAAAATACCATAATACCGAATTTGGTAACATGCTAGCTGAGAGTCGCATAGATTGGTCACTCAATGTCCCGACTGCTAGTCACTTTGGGGGCAATTGGGAGGCTAACATTAAAAGTCTAAAGTCGCACTTGTATCGAGTCATAGGTGACACGATTCTCTCATTCGAAGAATTAAGTACCGTTCTTACCCAAGTCGAATCGGTAATGAACACTAGACCTCTTTGCAGGACACTCTCTAGTGATCCTTCGGAACCGCTAGCTTTAACTCCAGCGCACTTTTTAAATCTCACGCCTTTAAAATATTTGCCTGCCGAGGAAATAGACGAGAGAACTACTATCGCTAGACATGAATTGTTAGATAGACTGGTACAGTCGTTTTGGAAGCGCTGGAGGAGCGGTTACCTCCACACCTTGCAATCGCGTCGCAAATGGAACACGCCGGTTGATCCGGTCGCTGTCGGTACGGTCGTGATTCTTATAACTGATAATTCGCCTCCACTACACTGGCCATTGGGTGTCGTGGAGGAAGTTTTTCCTGACTCCACTGGAGTCACTCGCATCGTTCGGGTTAAGACGACGACTGGCTCTTACTTGCGCCCCGTCGTTCGTCTTTGTCCGTTACCTAACCAATAATTGAGCAATTTCGTCATTTTAGGTTAGGTTAACATTAGTAATTAGGTACATAGTTTATTGCTTAGTTTATCGTTTAGTTTAGTTTCGTAAATTAGCTTCAATTCTTGAAGGCATCGCTTCAAGCCCGGGGGGATGGTTGCGCTAATTTAAATCGCAGATTAAACTTTATTATTTGGCAACATTACTATTTGGTTGGTAATACATCCCTATCTCCCATCCCTTCCTTGCACGGAACCTATCGTACTCGTGGAAGCGAGATGGCGAACGTACGGCGGAAGTGAGCCGTCATTGGACATTCACTAGACTTTTTATTTCGTTGGCTATAAACTTTCGTGTCGAGAACATTGTGCTCCCTAGAAAACTTGGAAAACTTGGTGTTTTGTGCGTGAAAACCGCTGTGATCGAGCTGAGGAGTTGCTGACGAGGAAATAAAGGTACCGTGCATCCTTGTAACCCATAAGAAAGATCGATTTTCTCTGTGCCTCCACGCGGTCTTTCAACGTCCCACTTTACTACCTACCAAGTTAATTTGTTGTGTAATTTTAGCCTATTCCGCGTAAACAGCATTTATTTCAATTTAACCATTTACAGGAACTTTTGAATTGTCATTCTGTTACCTCTGCAGCCTGTGCCCAACTTTTTTAAAAAACTTCGTCATAAATAATAATAACTGTTACTCATGCATGAGAGAAAGCAAGTCAAATAAAAAAAATACCATTATATTTTACCTTGAAAAAAATATTGAATTCACCTTTCAGGACACTGAATTAAATGCGGTTCACTAGAACAAAAGAGAAGTAGAAAATAACCAAAATTGTATTCGCAGGATGATGGCTTCAACAGTAAATTAGAAGTTGAAGAAATTAAGAGTGACATTAAACAGACTGAGAAAGAGAATGAATTTATTTTTGGCAAAATGTACAGTGACTCAGAAGATGAGGAGAAAAATGATTCCGATGTCTCTCCTCCAAGAAAACAGGAGACTGATGACAAAGTCAAAACTTCCAAATCTTCCAATAAACACGACAGCGATGGTGATATTAGCCCTCCCAGAAAAAGGGATGTCAAGTCTCCTAACAGAAAAAATGATGATAGATCTCCTAAAAGGAGAGATGATAGATCCAAAAGAAACCTTAATGTTAGATCTCCTAATAATAGACATGATAATTCTTCTAAAAGAAGGGATGACAGACCTACTGAAAGATATGATAATTCTGTGAAAAGAAGGGAAGATAGGTCCCCCCCTAAAAAGAGGAGTGATGATAAAAGGAAAAGTTTTGATGATAGGTCTCCTAAAAGAAGGGATGACAGATCTCCTAATGAAAGGCAAGATAAAACTGCTAAAAGAAGGGATGACAGATCTAATGAAAGACTTGACAAATCTACTAAAAGAAGTGATGATAAAAGAAAAAATGATGATAAATCTCATAAGAGTAAAAGTGATGAGAAGTCTCCTAAAATAAAAACTCGTGAAAGATCACCCAAGAGGGACAATGTTGATAAATCCCCAAAACGAAAGAATGATAACAGATCTCCCATAAAAGAAAAAAATCGAAATGAAAAGAAAGAACCACCTAAACCAGAAAAACCTAAAGACAGAGTGCGCAAACCTAGCCGTTGGGGAGATTTCGGGCCAGAAGACCCTGCTACCTTGCAGCCTGCAACATCAGAATATTCCCCTAAAACAGTAGAAGCAGGCAATTCATCGCCTTCCAAAAAGAGCAGAACAGAATTATCACCACGTAAATCCAAAAATTACGACTCAGACGCATCTCCTCCAAGAAAATCTAAAAAGAACTATGATTCAGACCAATCTCCACCGAGAAAATCAAAGAAAACTCACGACTCTCCCCCTCGAAGGTCGATAAAGAATCCCAATTCAGATCTATCGCCACCAAGAAAATCTAAAGGAGATACCAGGAGACAGAACGAATCGCAAGAATTCTTGTCTCCGTCTAAAAAGCAGAGATACTCTCCACTAAGACAGAGTCACAAAGACAGACATGATAGGTATCAAAGCAATCCAAGGCCTGACAATTCTCGTAAACAAAGACATTCCTCAGATTCTGATCTCTCCCCACCCAGAAGAAATCGGAGAGACAAATCCATCTCCCCACCAAAAAAGAACAGAAAACATCCAGAAAATAATAAAAGAATGTACAACAGTGACTCTGACCAGTCTCCTCCTAGGAGGGAAAGAGACAGGGATACTTCTGAACGAGATAGGAGTAAGAGAGGCAATGACAGTCCGCCGCCATCGAACAAAAGAATGGCGAAGACTTTAGAAGGCAAGCTGGCGGGTTTGCAAGACGCAAGACAGTTGAGGCAAGAGAATGAGAGTTTTAGGAGAAGGGAAGAAGAGGTTTTCAATAAGATGACTGATGAAGTATCCGGGAGGAATGCTCAAGTGGTTTCTAGGAAAAGTGAGTAAAAATCTTCCAAAGGTATCAAAATTTTTCCCATTTTTTTGAATTTGAACATTTTAATAAATATTATATTTTTTTCAGGCAAAAGAGAAACGTCAGAAGAAAGGCTAAAACTAAAAGAGAAGGCGGAGCGTCAGAAAGAATTAGACGAAAAGTATAAAAAATGGACGAAAGGGTGAGTCACTTAATTTGTGAATGAATCACTACATAGTATAAATAAAACAACGGATTTTCATACGGTTTTCACCAATGGACGAAGTGATTCGTAAGGAAGATTTAGCTGTATAATGCAAGGTAAGGTTTTGTGTAAAAATTGGTTGAAATGACGATGATTGTTGAAGATATCGGAAAAATCTTTTTTGACCTTGACCTTTACAAACCAATAGAGTTACATGAAAACAATGTATTTCGGAATTTTCGTCCAGGGTACCTTTGGACCCGGTAGTACGTTCCCATGGGATATTTTCCGAAATCCACGCGAGCGAAGCCGCGGGCAAAAGCTAGTCTATTCTAAAAGGCTATTCTACTTACCATTTTTAAGCTTCACTACTCAAAAGGCAAAAACGGGACCCTATTACTAAGACTTCGCTGTCTCTCCGTCCGTCTGTCTGTCACCAGGCTGTATCTCAAGAACCGTGATAGCTAGACAGTTGAAATTTTCACAATTAATAATGTATTTCTGTTGCAACAAATACTAAAAACAAAATAAAATAAATATTTAAGGGGGGCTCCCACACAACAAACGTGTTTTTTTCGGCGTTTGTGGTACGGAACCCTTCGTGTGCGAGTCCGACTCACACTTGGCCAGTTTTTTTTTTTGTACCATTACCATTCATAATAAAAGAGAGTTGATTTTCGATCAAGAAAACAGAATAGTTCATTTCAATAGTTGGTACTATCGATCAATTAAGAAAAATACAAGTCAGACAAAAAAAAATGACGAGGTAATATTTCGTTGCTAGAAAATGTTTTTATGAAGAAGTATTCAAGAAGATGCATGATGTCCTCTGCACGATTCAAGAGGAACAAGAAGAGGATATTATAACATCGAAACGCTTACGTAAGTGGCAAGATGTAGTCGCTTTCAGGGTTCCGTACGTCTGAATGACAAAACGGAACTCTGATAGGATCACTTGTATGTCTGTCTGTCCGTCCGTCTGTCACAGCCATTCTGTTATGAATCTAATGGAACAATTAAGTTGAAGTTTGGTTGGTACGCATATTAATTTCTGTGACCCAAACTCAGACGTGTAACAAAATCAAATATTTTTTCCGTCGATAAAATTAAGCTGTTTCCCTCATTTCGTTATGTGCACATTATGAAGACTCACACTGTATTGCAAATTCTTTTTTTTTCTTAGGAGTCAAATAAGAGTGTTTTTTTTTAGTTTTGCAAATTGTAAAGTGTGACATATGAAAGGGTTTATTTGAGGGTATCTATTAAAAAAAAAAAAATAAGTAGTTTTAAAGCTTTAATAAGAACATAGATGAAAATTGACTATTGCCCCCCGACTCCGAAACTACTGATCCTACTGAAACTAGAGAACATTTTCGAAATGTCTTATTTAAAAAAACCGGGCAAGAGCGAGTCGGACTCGCGCACCGAGGGTTCCGTACCATCATATGTTTTTAAATTTTCACCGGCGAGCTACTTACTAGATCTCGTTCAAACCAATTTTCGGTGGAAGTTTACATGATAATGTACATCATATATTTTTTTTAGTTTTATCATTCTCTTATTTTAGAAGTTACAGGGGGGGGGACACATTTTACCACTTAGGAAGTGTCTCTCGCGCAAAATATTCAGTTAAAAAATGATATTAGAAACCTCAATATCATTTTTGAAGACCTATCCTAGAACGCCACACGTATAGGTTTGATGAAAAAAAAATTTTCGAGTTTCAGTTCTAAGTCTGGGGAACCCCCATAATTTATTGTTTTTTTCTATTTTTTTTGTGAAAATCTTAATGCGGTTCACAGAATACATCTACTTACCAAGTTTCAACAGTGAAGCTCTTATAGTTTCGGAAAAAAATGGCTGTGACATACGGACGGAGAGACAGACAGACAGACATGACGAATCCATAAGGGTTCCGTTTTTTGCCATTTGGCAACGGAACCCTAAAAAGATAACTGGAAATCTCTGTTTATATGGAAAAAAAATCGGTCTAATTTGGCTGTAACACTATTTTTCGAAAATGTTCTCTACTAACTTTTTAGACCTTTGTATCCTGCATATGCGTATGAAGTTTCATTAAAATCGGTTCATTAATTCCAAAAAATAAGGGCTTGAAAGTTTGTATGCAATGCCGTACGGCGTAAAAAAAAGCTCTTAAAGTAGATACGCGGAAACGCATGTCCGAGAATCCACCCTAGGCCTGGTTGGATAAACGGAACTTATAGGCTTAGGGTGGATTCTCGGACATACACTTCCGCTTATAACCGTAGAAATCGACAGTACTTCTGAAATTGACTTACCTCGAAATCATGTGTAAGGTTCACCTTCCAGTGGAATAACAATAGGCTATTTGACTGGTTTCTGATAAACATCTCAGATTATTTAATGGTGTCTAACGAGCCCACAAAAACCTATTACTTCAAATTGCATAATGTATTTCTTTTAGAAAATAGTAAATAAAAATGTACTGTTTAAATAAGCCGCCAAAACGCTATCTTTAACAATATGGCGTCGTGACGTCACAATACACGTAAACAAACGTTGAAACGGTCGAGATACTAGACAAAAGTCATCTGTTCTGTCAACGATAGACAGAAATTGACTATATCATGACGTCATCATAAGTTCAGCCAATCCAGACCGTTTTCGATTACGTGGCGCCAGATTTAAAAAGATGAAGTTTTTTCGGGATTTTTTTAATAAATAATACATTGTTTTGTAGTAAAATTAATGCAAATCGATTTTAAAAGCGATAAACTATACGAGTGTCAATAATTATGACCTTATTTTTTACATTGTCAAATAGCCTATTGTCAATAATTATGACCTTATTTTTTACATTGTCAAATAGCCTATTGTCAATAATTATGACCTTATTTTTTACATTGTCAAATAGCCTATTGTCAATAATTATGACCTTATTTTTTACATTGTCAAATAGCCTATTGTCAATAATTATGACCTTATTTTTTACATTGTCAAATAGCCTATTGTCAATAATTATGACCTTATTTTTTACATTGTCAAATAGCCTATTGTCAATAATTATGACCTTATTTTTTACATTGTCAAATAGCCTATTGTCAATAATTATGACCTTATTTTTTACATTGTCAAATAGCCTATTCTATTGCGTATGACTTTCACCCTGTTTTCTACTAATAATACATCAGGGCCTTCCTGTGCCCCGAAACAGAAGACATTTGTAAACAACACGTAACATAACATCACGCCTGTATACCCAAAGGGTTAGACAGAGGTCTACTTATAGTACACCCACATTTCGCCAGTTGTGTTTCATCATCATCATCATCATCAGCCTATAGCAGTCCACTGCTGGACATAGGCCTCCCCTAATGAGCGCCATAGCTCCCTGTCTTCAGCTTGACGCAGTTATGTTTAGTCCCATGTAATAGGGGTCTCCCCCTATACGGCCGGACATAACCTGTTGTCTACTATTCATAATATATCAGTGTCAGGGCCTTCCTGGGCCCCGAAACTCGGGAGATTTCATACGGGACAGGCCTTGTCTAATGCAAGAAGACGAGAAGTAGTTCTTCTGTTAAATTTTAAGAAAACCAATATATTTTAGCTTTAATACATTCTGTGTTACGAATAACAGCCATACGAGTCGATCGGTCAGGTTAAGCTACGTTTACCGCGGTCGGTCCTTGGATTTGTGACCATCTTTACATACCCCCCTGTGTCTCGGAAAGCACGTTAAGCAGTTGGTCCCGGCTGTCATTCTTGGATCTTTGAAAGTCGTTGCGGGCGTCAGAAGCCCGAAAGTCTGACAACCAGTCTTACAAAGGAGTATCGTATTACCCAGTAACTGGGTTGTGGAGGTCAGATAGGCAGTCGCTCCCGTTAGACTGGAAGCCGACCCCAACATGGTTGGGAAAAGGCTAGGCAGATGATGATGACATTCCGTAATCTTTATTTTTCTTTTAATAAATGTATTCTTATATTTAATTTCAGTATAAAACAGCTAGAAGACCAAGAGGCTCGCGTCCAGGAGTTCATGCACGAGTCCTCCAAACCGTTAGCTCGATTCAAAGACGACCGCGACCTTGAAGATAACCTGCGACAGGTGGAGCGAGCGGGAGATCCGATGTTGAAGTATATGAGGGATAGGAAGCGAGAGAGGGGGGAGTTGGGGCCAGGTTAGTAATATTTGAATTAAATCTTCTACAGCCTACTACTGTGGGGTTATTGGTTTTGCCAACAGGATTTTTCAGTAGCCGCCCGAAGTTTGGCTAGACGCCTTGACACTAGTGACAGTTGTGCTCATGAAACGTGCAAGTGATATTAACCTCTCACGTTTGCCCGCGTATTATGCGAGCCAGCCAAATAAGAATAGTACTGTCAAGGCGCCATTTTGTTCCGCAATACTAGTTACTAATTGTACATTACTAATTTGAGAGCTATCGTGTGAAGTTGGCAGCAAGCGCGATCCTATTCTTAGTTGGCTCGCATAGTACCTGTCGACACACCCCACGTGTCGAAGTAGTTGAATGGACGCAGTGAAGTCATTGTTGTCACAGTGACAATAGTTGTGTACACTTGTTGTACCGTTGACGTTTCGAGCACTTTCTCTTATGTACAGTTGGTGTACAGTGGACGCTTGAGGGATTAAGTACGAGTTTTCTAAAACTCTAAAAGTTCTATGATCGAGACTCTCGCGACCGTATAGGGTCCTACTATAATCATGTTTGGTTGAGGATATTGCGGAGGTGGAGTTTTTAGTCTGATTAAATAAGACTAGACTGCAAAATGGTTTGCGATTACAAACTGATACATCTAAAAAGAATCATGTTTTAAAATTTTCACCGGCGAGCTACTTACTAGATCTCGTTCAAACCAATTTTCGGTGGAAGTTTACATGATAATGTACATCATATATTTTTTTAGTTTTATCATTCTCTTATTTTAGAAGTTACAGGTGGTGTTTGTTGTTACAAACATTTTACCACTTAGGAAGTGTCTCTCGCGCAAACTATTCAGTTTAGAAAAAAATGATATTAGAAACCTCAATATCATTTTTGAAGACCTATCCATAGATAGGTACCCCACAGTGCCCCCACAAGTACGGGTTTGATGAAAAAAAAAAATTTGAGTTTCTAAGTATGGGGAACCCGTTCTAAGTATGGGATTTATTGTTTTTTTTCTATTTTTTGTGAAAATCTTAATGCGGTTACAGAATACATCTAGGTACTTACCAAGTTTCAACAGTGTAGTTCTTATAGTTTCGAAAAAAAAGTGACTGTGACATACGGACGGACAGACAGACAGACATGACGAATCCATAAGGGTTCCGTTTTTGCCATTTGGCTACGGAACCCTAAAAAGGGTTTTCAATCCCATGTCTTTTCCCAACTTCTAGCTTATAATAAATTTTCTTCTATCCACAGAAAAACCAATATACAAAGGCCAGTTCCCGCCAAACCGTTTCAACATTCGTCCTGGATACCGCTGGGACGGAGTAGACCGTTCAAACGGCTACGAGAAGAAATACTTCGACCAGCAGAGCAAACGCAAGGCGCAGGAAGAAGAGGCTTATAAGTGGAGCACTGAAGACTTGTAATATGCATTCTGTATACACGGGTATAAAGATGAAATTAGCGTAACAGGACTTGTGTTGAAAATTACGTAATTACGTTTGTAAAAGATTGTAAATATTTTTTAAAGCATTAAAGTTTAGTCAATGTGATTTTGGTTTGTTTTACTCAATCTTTTTTCTCAAATGAAACCATTATAAAAAAAAAAAATGGTTGCCTGTAAAGTCGGTTTTACGGGCGAAGATTTTACGTGACAACGTCTTTTTCTCGGTAGAATATTTATTGATATGAATATAATTAAATTGCACAATAGGAACAAGGAATTAAATGAAAATAAGAACGTAACGTTACCGAGCGTTACACTTTTTCATAAGTGACTCCCAGCCGCAACCTAATTTAAGACGTTGTCACGTCAAAAATGGTTGCCTGTAAAGTCGGTTTTACGGGCGAAGATTTTACGTGACAACGTCTTTTTCTCGGTAGAATATTTATTGATATGAATATAATTAAATTGCACAATAGGAACAAGGAATTAAATGAAAATAAGAACGTAACGTTACCGAGCGTTACACTTTTTCATAAGTGACTCCCAGCCGCAACCTAATTTAAGACGTTGTCACGTCAAAATCTGCCTAGCCTTTTTCCAACTATGTTGGGATTGGCTTCCAGTCTAACCGGGTGCAGCTGAATACCAGTATTTTATATGGAGCGACTGCCCGGAAGACGTAGCGTTGGAAGGCCTCCCACAAGGTGGACCGACGACCTTGTGAAGGCCGCAGGAACCCGTTGGATGCGAGAAGCACAGAACCGGTCGAAGTGGAAGTGCTTGGGGGAGGCCTATGTCCAGCAGTGGACGTCTTTCGGCTGAAATGATGATGATGATGATGACTGCCCATCTGACCTCCACAACAAAACTGGGTTGTGGTCAGATGGGCAGTCGCTACAGCTGTCACAACCAGTCTTTTGACACCCGTAACGACTGTCTAAGATTACAAATGGCAGCCGGGACGGCTTAACCAAAGCCTTTGACACCGTCTCTTGCTCTCCAAGCTGGAAAGCATTGGAATTCGCAGCTACCTGAAAGACCAGGTAGAATAAAAAATAGAGGTAAAATAGAAAGCTACACTAGCAAAGAAGAGAAAGTTACTTTTGGTGTCCCTCAGGGAAGTGTTCTTGAACCAACTCTCTTCCTCATTTACGTGAACGAACGGTGCCAATTATCTTCTTACTCTAAAATCGTCACATACGCAGATGACCCAGGTCTTGTAATTCACGGCAAAGATTGGTCTGATATTTCTGTAAAGGAAATCGCTCTCAGTATGGTCATGAAATTCTTAAATACAAACCATGTGAGGTTTGTATTTTAGCCCCGACACAGATTGAAGGAGTCGCGGTCGCGGCAGACCCCGTATAAGATGGCGGGACGAGCTGGACAAAACAAACGACCAGTGGTCCACTTTAGCTCTGGATCGAAAGAGCTTGAAGTCATGGGGTGAGGCCTTTGCCCAGCAGTGGGATGATGCAGGCTAACAGTAACGAGACACGAAATGAAACCACGATAAATATTTATATAATTTATTTGATAAGTAAAGAAAACTTGTAAATCAGAAGATTAACAGCTACAGATAAGTGTAAGTATTAATAATATAATAAATTAATAAATAAAATTACTATTTGCTTATTAGTAATTTCAATGATATTACATATTGCTATAATTTTTTTATTTATTTTATTTATTAAAAACGTTCTTCTGTATTGCGTTTACAAACATTTAAACTCACATACACAAACAGCCAGACCCGGAACAACTACTTGTAGGTCATACAAATATTTGTTCCGTGCGGGAATCGAACCTAACCGAAATTTACGTGAAGGCCTCATGTATAAAAATAAATTAATCGTATTTAATGGAGCGTGAAGAATATTAATTAATTAAGTATAATAGGAAACGTGAATTTAGGAAAAAAAATGGGTTATTTTAGAGACATCAAACTCTTATAACTACAGACATTCATGATTTTAGTTTGGTACAAGATACACATACGAGATGGGAAATATTTAAGTGAACATCAAAAAAACGCTTCTCATGATGCACATTTTTTTTAATAACTGGGGCTCTTTTTATCTTTCTGGGCTTTTCTCACAGTTGGCTCGGTACCCCAAACGTGTTAGGTTAGGTTGGAACTGCAACCAACCACGCTCGAGCCGAATTGGCCGCAATAACCAAGGTAGGCCATCCCTATCAAATGGGTTAGGTTAGAACTTTGATCAACCGCGCTACATCCAAGTTGGTCGCAGTTACGTGGCTATTTAATATTTTAGGACCCCAATATTAAGAGTTAAAATGGGAATTTATTTTTGATATTTCGACTGCAAGTCTTTGGTAACACATTAGCCATGAGCTGGCCGAGAATAGTACGGTGTTTCAACAGAATACGAGACTAGCTTATACGGGTTTTGTTACCAGTGACGTGCAGTCTACTGTACAATCACGAGAATCAATGCTATTCTTATTTTGATCACAATATACTTATTTTGTAACGGCCGCGACTTACGAGTTATAGGTCGTAGGTTCGAACCCAGACAGGCGCTTTACTTTGTGTAAATTATTTCATCACTACTGCTCTCAAAACGGTGAAGGAAAACATCGTGAGGAAACCGGCATGTCCTAGAACCAAAAATTCGAAGACATGTGACATCTGCCAATCCGCACTGGGCCCGCGTGGTGGATTACGGCCCACTCCCTCTCATCGAGAGGAGGCCTGTGTCCCAGCAGTGGGAACATTATAGGCTGATTATGTATGTATGTTATGTATACTTATTTTAATGCACTCTCTAATGTTACAACCTGCTGTTACTAATATCTATATATCACACTAATATTATAAAGGCGAAAGTTTGTGAGTGTGTGTGTGGGGGTGTTTATATGTTTGTTACTTCTTCACGCTCAAACGGCTGAACCAATTTTGATAAAATTTTGAATGGAAGTAGCTGACACCCTGGATTAACATATAGGCTACTTTTTATCCCGATTTTCCTACGAGATCGACATTTACGCGGGTGAAACCGCGGGGCGCAGCTAGTCTGCTTTATATTTTAATAATTCAGGGGTTTATTTATGAACGTTGCAATAACGTGGGGCTCCTGGCTAAGTAATAACAGCCGCACGTGTCGATCTGGTTGGTTCCTAAATTGGTGACCATCTTTACATGCAGAGCCTACGTACCTCGAATAGCACGTTAAGCCGTAAGTCCCGGCTGTCATTCGTGGATCTTTGCCAGGCGTTACGAGTAGTCAGAAACCCGAAAGTCTGACAACCAGTGCTATTAAGGGGGTATCGTATTCAAGTTCTCCAGACACCATCCTTCGGCGCGTGAGATATTAAAATACACAAGTGTGTGCTCTCTCCCTTCACTCTCATAGTCTGATGGGACATGCCCGGAAAGAGATCAGGGGCAGGGCCAACGGTTTAACGTGCTATCTGAGGCACGGGGTAAGAATATCTGGAAAATCGTATTACCCAGTAACTGGGTTGTGGAGGTTAAAGCCGACCCCAACATAGTTGGGGAAAGGTAGGCAGGTGAAGCGAAAAATAAGTTGGTGTTAAAACGTCAAAAATTAATGGTTCAACCACGGTAATGTTATCTAACAGAATTGTGACTCAGCCCTGGTGGCCTAAAAAGGCCACTTTGGCAGAATCAAAAAGGATAACAGAATGGACAGTTAACTGTTAAGTTAATCGTATCAAATCCCATTGGTGAAGCATTTTTCAGTTATTTTTTTTTTGTCTGTGCTAAAATACCAATCAATCCAATCCAAATCCAATCCCGATCTCTTTGATTGTACAGACGCCAGCAGGTCAACCTACCCGAAACTGTCAGATTTTCCCAATCAACCTTGAACCTTATGCTTTAGCAATAAAGTCGAAAATCTATTAAAGAAATCTGACAGATTGTAACTTGATGTGCTGGCGTCTGTACCTACGTAGTGCAGAGAAAAAAAGAAAAACACGGATTGTCTTCGCCATTTTATAATTCATAATGTTATCTTTTTATGATTCTCCAAAGTGGTCTTTTTAGGCCCCCTGTTCTTGAAATAATTATATACCTACTGCCGCGCGGTACGTAAACACGCGATAGGGCTACCGCCTACAGTATTTTATTTTCATCAACCTACTTGAGTTTCTTTCTAGTCTTGTGATTGAATATTATATTTTTTATTAAAAAAAAAATGAGATTCGAATCAAAACCTCTAACTACCTACTACAAAATCTTAATTCATAATGATATTTCGTCTAATTCAATAACATATGTAAGTACCTAAGTACAGACGCCAGCACACCAAGTTACCCGAAACAGTCAAATTTTCCCAATCAACTTTGAACCTTACGCTTTAATGATAAAGTTGAAAATCTATTAAAAAAAAATTTACAGATTGTAGTAGCTTGATGTGCTGGCGTCTGTACATAAGTAAATAGATAGCCTAACCTAGGAAACTACCTACTAGTTTTTTTTTAACGCGAGCGTAGGTAGGTCACTCGTTTGTCACTTTTTTCATCCTATCCACTTATTTATTAATTAATCCGGGTATTTTACTCGGTGAAAAAAGCGAAATACCTACTTACCTATTAAAAAAGAAACAAATTACGTACTAGTAGGTACTTATATTAAAAAAATTAAAGTCTTACCTTTCGGGAGTTTCCAGGTAATTAAAAAAATATATCTCTGGATGCGTTATTGACAAATTCAAGCAACCAAAAACAGCACAATATAGTCTTTAATTGTTCTAGCTGTCATATTAAGTAAGTACATATTTCAATTAATATTTGTCACAAATCGCACGCTTACTGCTTACAAAACCATCACACCGTCCGTTCGTCACAGCGGCGCATTCGCGTGTTTGTTTACCGAGTGTATACCGAACTCGAGGCGCGTAGGGATGACTCCCGTTTCGAACGTTTTATGAAGATAAATACTGTAGATAACATTACCGTGGTTCAACAGTCGCTAATCATTACTTAGCATTAGGTATGTAACGTTTATAAATAAAGCCCATATTGCTTTTCTATAGGTTTTTTGTAATCTATAGGTCGCTCGCCATTTGATATATATATCTATATATAAATAAAAAGAAAAGTCCTGACTGACTGATTGACTGACTTATCAACGCCCAGCCCAAACCCTTGGACCTAGAAAACTGAAATTTTGCACAGAGGTTCCCTTTATAATGTAGACAAGGAATAAGGAAGGATTTTTCGAAATTCAACCCCTAAGAGGGTGAACGCGGGGAGGATGAAATTTCACGCGGACGAACTCGCGGGCAGAAGCTAGTTTAACATAATTTTGCTAGAAACAGTATTAAATTTGTATTTTATAAGCGATGATTTTTGCATTGACGCCTACGAAAATTCCTGCATCATAGGAGTTTTAAATGTGAAATAGTAGGTATGCATTTACATAAAAATTAATCAAATTGAAGTGTCTGTTTGTAATGTTAAAATAACAGTTTTTTACTAAAAGTTACGGTAAGTACTTATAAAAAAAAAAACAATTGAAAAAAAAATGTGTTAGTCCGTTTCTTCCGGCTAATCTCCGAAACGGCTGGACCGATTTTGATAAAATTTGGTATGGGGATACTTTAACCTTCGGGAAAGACATAGGCTATTTTTATCGACATACCACGCAGGCGAAGCAGCGGGCGGAAGCTAGTTTAAACTAATATCGAGGTAAAGAGAAGCCCATGATAGTTAGGTGATGTCGGGTTGTGAATGATGATAAAACTAATAATAAGTAGTGAAATGTATGGACACACTAAACGCGTATTAAAATATCACACTAATATTATAAAGGCGAAAGTTTGTGAGTGTGTTTGTATGTTTGTTACTTCTTCACGCACAAACGGCTGGACCAATTTTGATAAAATTTGGTATGGAGGTAGCCGACAACCTGGATTAACACATAGGATACTTTTATCCCGATATTCCCGCGGGATCGAAATTTATGCGGGTGAAACCGCGGAGCGCAGCTAGTATCTTCTAAAGAAAGAAATAGCTAGCTTACTACATGTTAATAGTACCTATGAAATAAATCTCTTTGTATACCATAATAAAATAATACTAATAATGGATTATAATAATATACTTATTTTATTCATAATACAATTTTTTACTAGCATTTTCTATAAAATAGTATATTGTAGAGCAGTAAAAAGGGCGAGTCCTCTGGCCAGAGACGGGTGACAGAGTCTGGCATCAAATATGCATACTCTACGATGTACCACAAATCACTAAATACAACGCTACAAGGACCGTGGCAAAAATCGGAACTAAATCCGCCATCTTGTTTTGTCAATACAATTTCTGTCACAACCTCGTAAATGTTTACCAACTACGCCCCACTGTCAATGTCATTCAGACGCCAAAGGATCTCTGCTCCCTTCCTTGCAGCCTTTTACATTCAACGCTAATCGTTTATTTAAAACATCATTATTTTTAACTTCAACTACAAATCAGCCTATAATGTTCCCACTGCTGGGACACAGGCCTCCTCTCAGTGAGAGGGAGTGGGCCTTACGTACCACGCGGGCCCAGTGCGGGTTGGTAGATGTCACATGTCTTCGAATTTTTGTTTCTAGGACACGCCGATTTCCTCACGATGTTTTCCTTCACAGTTTTGAGAGCAGCTAACTTCAACCGATTCAGAGAAATAAAAACTGTAGCTATTAAGAGCCTATACTACCTCAGCTAAAATTCACTCTTTATCTCGCTCGCACGATACTGCTCGCGGACTGTGTGAGAGCGAGACAGAGTGCGGTGCTGGGCGGAAGGCAGCGCCAATAGTTTAGGTATGTATTTGCTTTTTACGCTGAAAATAAAGGTTATTCAAAAAAACTAACTAACATAAGAACTGCTTTATAGTTAGTTCAGTGAGTATGCAAAGTTTCATGATCTAATTTGAAGTATTTTTTTAATACCAGCGGTTTATTGTTCGGTTTGGAGGTAACTTTGGATTTTTTTTCAATCGAAAAAAATTTATGGAATCGTGTTTTCGTCTATCATAGTACCTAATGCTCCGGTATTTTCGACATAAAGGAGGATCATGCTAAGCCATTTGAGGTAGTATAGGCTCTTAAATAGAATGATTTAGTGATTTGTGGTGCAAACAGGCCTAAATCAACATCAATGCAAAAACCACCGCCATTTGTCCTAAGTAATAATCATCGCAAACTACTTAAAGGGGCCGTATTACAAAGTATTAATGACATCATGATTCCAGTGCGAAAAAGGGATGGTGTTATCGGTTGTGTATAACTCCATCTCTCTCTTACACTGAAATCAAAATGGCATTAAGGGGCAGCCGACGGAGCATGCGTAGTTCATACAAACGTAATACCAAAATAATTTGTAAATCAAACATATTCATGATGTAGTGTGTATTTATCATGATTGTATTACAGAATATCTAGGTTCCCAAACATATATTTTGAATGGACATTGATTTAAAGATGAGTTATGAGAAAAATAAGTTTTCTATATAACCTAGATATTCTGTAACCCAATCGGAATAAATACACACAACATCTATACTAATAAAAAAGCTGAAGAGTTTGTTTGTTTGAACGCGATAATCTCTGGAACTACCCGTCGGATTTGAAAAAATCTTTTTGCATTTGATAGCCCAATTCTTGAGGAAGGCTATAGGCTATTTAATATCACGCTATAACCCTTAGGAGCCGAGCGAAAAGAAAAAGTCAGAATGAAATTTTAAAAAGAAAGAAGAACGCTAAGCGAATACGAAGTGTTGCGACGGGGTGGGGTACAAGAAATTTCACGCGGACGAAGTCGCGGGCAGAAGCTAGTCATGAATATGTTTGATTTACAAATTAATTTTGGTATTACGTTTGTATGAACTACGTATGCTACGCCGGCCTCCATAAACCTTCATAATACGGCACCAGGGAGTTGGGGTTACCGCTGGCCCGGAACATAAAGGGCTAAGGAAGGAACACGGGTGGGTTTTAGTCAGTAAGAGTCTGACACTCTCTTCCGCTCCACACAGAGCGGAAGTCCGCAAAAAAAAAAAAAAAAAAAGGCAGTTGGTTAACGGTGTCAACGCCTCCCCCTGTACCCGCCCCGGCCGCGTCGGTCCCTATCATCGTGTTCGTTTTGGTAGCCGCCTCTAGATTGGTAACCGCCCTGGTTAGGTTGGTAGCCCGGGTTCTGTTGGTAACCCGGGTTCTGTTGGTAGCCTTGGTTGTTTTGGAAGGGCTTTTTGTAGCCGCCGCCGCCGCCTCCGCCGCCACCGCCGCCTCCTGGGAAGTAATGGGTTTCTTGAAAAGCGGGTAGTGACACGATTAATTAACTCATACCGCCTTATTACAAAACGAGTTCTTCTTTAGTCCAAGCCCAAATCTTCTATAGAAGTGCTCAGAGCTGCACACCCCTACCCTATTTCAAGTTAAACAAATATCAACTTTATTTCAATGACAATTAAGTTGATTTCAGTGACTAGCACCATTGAAAAAGTTATAAAAATGTTTGAAGCTGTAGCGTAAAATGAACTTTATTTGTAGGAATTAAAGTTATTTTTCCATTCATTCATATTTGTTTAAATTTTTGGCAAATAAATCGTGAACTCAGATAACTAGTGATTGTATTTTGAACTTAATTCCGACAAACGTAAAGTAAAAATGGTAACCTAAGACTCGGGTTTGAAGTCAGTTTTTGTATTTAGAGCTTTAACTTTATCGGAGCAGGGTTCAAAATTATGGCTCGATACTTTAAAAAGATTTTTTTTTGTAAGTTGTCTTATTTGAGGACACAAATTACTGCGACGATATTTCGATTCAATAATCACCATCTAGTATTATTATTAGCTTTTGACGAGTGCAGTAAAAGCGCCTCCACTAGAGATGATTATTCTTACGTATGTTCGACGCAGCCTGGGCTGGTAACCTGTCATACTTCTCATTGTGTTGACAAGATGGAACCTAGTTGAAGTAAAAACTTCTTTCAACGCGTTGGACATTTTTTGAGATGGGAAAAAACAATTGAACTTGCGCCACTGTTACCGTAACCGACACCGCTTCGGATGTGTTCGGCTGTCCTCGGGATGTACTCGGTTTTAATGTATATCCGTTATGTCAGTGAGTGATGGCAAAGTATTCTGTTTGTGTTTTGTTTTCACTTCTGTCGGCACTCCCGGAGTGCCACTGTTTTTTTTTTTATAAAGTTTTAGTGACTTACCTTGATATCCTCCTTGATTAAAGCTCCCCATACTATCATACCCGCCCTGGTTATACCCTCCGCCATAGCCCGGGTTCTGTTGACCATGCTGGTTGTAGTTCTGATCGTGTGGGTGACCTTGGTTGAAGGTCGCCTGACCTTGGTTGTTGTAACCGCCGGGGGGAACCTCGTACGTCTGGTAGTTTCTGTTCTGTTGAGGCCTGTAAATTTGTGATAAAACGGGTAAAAAAATCATTTTTTCAATATTCCTAGTAACTTACAGAGTAAGTTTCGAGAAACTTACTGAGTATATACAGTAACTTTCTGGGTATTTTCTCATTGTTCCTATCAAGTTACTTAATAAATTTCGTGACAAGTTTCTGTCTGGGAATATAAATGGTAAGCTTCAATTTTACAAGTAAATAAATAAATTTAACTAATCAACGTTTATACAGACTTATTGGTAAAACATTAACAACCTCTTAAGAGGTCATTGTACTCATCATTATAAAAAACTTTTACTATGGGACCGCGAAAAAAAATCATCTGTTCCCTACATTTTGACAAGTTATACAAACATAAATGTAGGGGACTGCTGATTTTTAGTAGTTTAGTTTAGCATTAGTAGTTCTTGAGATATCCAGCTGTGACAGACAGACAGACTTAGTCTCACCATAAGGATTCAGTTTTTACCATTTTGGTACGGAACCCTAAAAACATGACGAAAAAGAAATTATGCGTGTGAATGTCTATGATTTAATGTGAACATGAATTCACAAAAAAATATTTGTTATATTGATAGTTCCAATAGCATGCTCAATCCTTACCTGCCGTGGTCTGCTCCCCTACCATGGTCTCCTCCCCTACCATGGTCTCCTCCCCTACCATGATCTCCTCCCCTACCGTGGTCCCCTCCCCCCTGACTATATCCGCCCTGCACTCTTCCACCTCTACCTCCTCTCCCTCCTCTTCCTCTCTCATGCCCCCCCTGCCCGGCGGCGTGTAAGTTGTTCCCGGCGGCGAATGAGTTGTTCCCGCCGCCGCCTCCCCCGCGGCCCCCTCGGCCTCCGCCTCCGCCTCTCCCCTGTAAAAAAGTTCATTAAAAAGTTTAAAATTTTTTTTTTTGCCTGGCTACTGAGGGTAAATGAATTTGACCGGTATGTTCTCTCATAATTTCTAAACTGCTTGTCATATTTTGACAAACGAGGTATCGATGGAAGCGTCTTGATCGTCCGCTGGTTATAGGCTATGTGACAACACATTAAATTGAATATGGCGCCATCTAGCGGACATAGTCATGATGCTTGCGCGATGCAGGATTTTGCGTGACGTAGTATGACGCGTTGTTCGCATATGGCGTTGGTTGTAGATACCGCTACAGTTGAAGATCATCATCATCTGCCTAGCCTTTTCCCAACTATATTGGGGTCGGCCTCCAGATGATTCTTGAAGATGTCGGAAAATATCATGCCGACATGCTATACTGGCGGGTGCCGCGTAAAGCAATAGAGTTATATGAAAACAACCCTTTGAACGCCATTGTCACATATACGTGACAAGTAAGCGCGTGCCCTGTACGCCAGTCGTGTGTCGCCTATCCTATTACGAGCGACATAAATATGTGACAAAAAATGCGGTGCACTTCATCACGAAATAAACAATTAAATCATTACTTTTGTGTGTTTTTAAATGTATACCTAAAATATTTAAAATTGTGGCTTGGCGTGGAGGGCACGCGCGTGCGTTTATGCTCTGGCGTTCAAAAGGTTAATACATTATTTACCTGGTCACTGGAGGGTACTTTTAGTACCGGTAGTACGTTCCTGTGGGTTAGTTTCCGACATCTACGCGAGTGACGACGCGGACAAAAGCTGGTTAAAATATAAGACGCGCTTTTACCGCAAATTACCAAAGGCATCAACGCTAAACGTATTTAAACATCGTTCTGATTCTGTCAACCGTTTGCAGATGACAGAGACAGAACGATGTTTTAGATATGTTTCACGTTAAACGTATTTAGTGATTTGCAGTGCAAGCGGGCCTAAGAGTTAGATACTCACGGCGTTTCTCTGTTGCCAGGAGGGCATCTCAGGAGGCGGGGGCTGCTGTTCGTTGGGGCGACCTCCTCGGTCCGGGACCTGCAAATACAACAAAATCGAACAATTATACCAGGAACTAATCACACTAATATTATAAAGGCGAAAGTTTGTGAGTGTGTTTGAACGTTTGTTACTTCTTCACGCACAAACGGCTGGACCAATTTTGATAAAAATTTGGTATGGAGGTAGCTGACACCCTGGATTAACACATAGGATACTTTTTATCCCGATATTTCCACGGGATCGAAATTTGTGCGGGTGAAACCGCGGGCAGTGCTAGTATTATCATATAAATAATTTTATTATAAACGTGGAACATTTGGGTCTTGCTCGGTTTGCTGTTTTACAACTTTTTAGAGCTTTGTTGAGAGACACAGCTTTGTACTTTTTTTTTTTTTTGTTAGCCTATTTTGTGCCACTGCTGGGCAAAGGCCTCCCCTTTTTCCTTCCAAACCTCCCTGTCTTGTGCGATCTCTGGCCATGTTGGCCCTGCGAATGATATTAGATCGTCACACCACCTTCACCTTGGTCTACCTCGACGATGTCCTGCCTCAGGCGTCCACTGAGTGACGATATAGCATTGTACTTAATTTTGGAATTTTAAAACAGTCTTTTAATACGAGTTCTATCGAGTTTTAGGGCACATATTGCTGCTAACCAAACTGCATGAATATTTAACCGGGGAAGCGGCAAGTTACTTGCACTCTGCAGTCAAAAATAGACCTTACAGTGCTTTTATATCCTGCCAAGATAGAAAATTCGTGTTTAAATATTTTGTGTTTGAACTAACCTGTCCAATAATAACTTTGTTGACATCAGTCTGTGTGTTCTTCCGGACAGTCGCGCTGGAAGTCTTCTCGACCAATAGGAGAGATGTCCGGGCCGCTAAGAAGTCGGACAACTTGATGTCCGGCTTCACTTTCAGGTTCTCGCGTTTCGGACGGTATGTTGATTGGATGGCGTCTTTCTTTGTCTTTAGGCGGTCTGACCACTGTGGAAAAACAAGGAAATTATTGATTTTAAAGGTGCTTGAGAATAAATGTTTGGTTCACAAGAAAGAACAGATTCGAATCTAAAGTAAAAGTGCACAGTGCTGAACATCCCTACAATATTTCAAGTTAAACAAATATCAACTTTATTTCAATGAAAATTAAGTTGATTTCAGATTGACTAGCACTATTGACAAAGTTATAAAAATGTTTGAAGTTGTAGCGTGAACTGAACTTTATTGTGTAGGAATTGAAGTTATTTTTCTATTAATATAATAAATTCATATTTGATTACATTTTTGGCAAATAATTCGCGAATGCGCGGTAGTATAATCTGTTTCCCAACAAAGCTGTAGCGTTTTTTTATTATTTTATAGACCTTATTTAAAAACGTGGAGTAAAGTTACACCTATTTAACCATTTCAGGAAATAAATTTTCAAAAATTCTTCCTAAGTGCACACTATCGTTAAACGATGAAATTAAAACATCTAATGTAACGTGTTATAAAGAACATTTAGAGCATGCCATTAAGGGGCTTACATGACCTAAAGCGCGGTCACTGTCGGACTGCATCGAAAAGAAAGAGAAGCGCGATGACACAACGCTGGTAATTTATTTCAAAATATGAAACAATTATTTAATCTTACAAAAAATCTGTTGATTGGACTAAACAATTAAAACACTAGTATTTTAGTATGTTCTGACAAAAAATCAGAATGATTGTATGTATATTAGTATGGCTTTTATTGTAAAAAGAAAGTTTTTAGAGGTTATCTTCATGATTTTTTTCTATCGTACCAAATTAGTTGTATTATGGTTTCAACACAGTGGTGCCGATTCTGTTGTCACAAAATTCACTAAACTAGACTAAAAATCACTAAAATTTAGTTTAATCCTGTCAAACGACGTTTCCTATTCTGAAATTGACTAAAGTGACACAACTTATCTATATTATAGTTTGACAGCACTAATGTCATTTTAGTTACTCAATTTAGTGAAAATTGCAATTTTGCTATTCTGAATCTGACGTTTTTCACCTAAAATGCTGGTTGTCAAACTAAATCAGACTATTTTTAATCGCGACTAAAAAGGTGTGGAATAAAATTAGTTGACATGAAATAAGATTTACAAAGCACCTATTTCTCGTTCAAGTTCTTGAAAGTTTGGATGCTTGAGTGAATCATTATGGAAGCTTATGTGATTGCAGCTGTTGTCGGTTCGGCAGAAAGGTAAATAATAATATTATTGTTAAATACAATACGAAATGTTTGTGAAAACATTATAGGATTTTTGCACTGAACATCTAAGTAGCTTTGTACTACAATATGATTAGGAAAATAAGTGCAAGTGAAGCAATAAGTAAACCTTTGAATTTGAATAATAAGAAGTGGATAAATCGACTTCCGGATTCTGTGAAATAAGAATTAACAATTTTTCAGAAACCATCAAGAAAGAGTTCGGTTGGAAATATTGCGAGACCATTCCAACCCATTCCACATGGATGAAGCGAAGTTTAAAAAAATTTTTAGACTCCCTAGATCAGGTGCACTTTATTTGGTGGATATTTTAAGGAATCCTCGGTTGGATGAAGGATTTCTCCCCAAACACTTAAAGGTTAGAACAGTTTTGTTTCCTTTCTTTTGTATCCTTTCCTAACAGATGCTTACACGTAGGGTGTGTAGTAATTCCTTAGATAACATTGTTTAGTAAATACTTGCTAAATTACAAGTTTGTAAGAATTAAAATTTCTAAGATTTTGTGATTTTTCAGGCAGAAAGAGTGGTATCTCACTTTTATATTTTAAGGATGATAGAATCATACTTATTTTAGTCCTTACTTAGTACCTACCTGTATGATAATAGAGCTCATATTCAGATTCTAGCTGCACTCAATCTGTTTGCCCAAGGCAGTTATCAAACAGCTGTTGGGCAAGACAACATACTTGGGCTCAGCCAGCCATCAGTGAGCAGGTGCCTAGCTCTAACAGCAGAGGAAATTTTAAAAATATTATCTCCTCAATACTTGAGATTTCCCATGACCCGTGAAGAAAAGGAAGCGGCCAAAACAGAGTAAGTTCAATTTAATATTTCTTTCTTTTAAAAGGTACTAGGTTTCTGAATGGTTTTTTTTTAATTTCTTTTCTGTCAAACTTCAGAACACTGAAAAGAGAATTAAAACACCTTTTTAACCTAACCTAAAAGGAAACCTTTTTACAGCTAACAAAACTGAGAACTGCACCACCCTTATTCATGTAACACTTTGCTTGTTTCAGTTTTCAAGACCTATATAATATGCCCAACACATTAGGTGCAGTAGATGGGACCCATGTTGCAATAGCAAAGCCTCCGCTCAATCACCCTACTGCACCTGGCAACCTCTTCTACAATCGAAAGGGCTATTATAGCATCAACTGCCAGATTGTGAGTATAAACAATTTTTTTTACATACTTATCTTGAAACCTTGACTAAAAAAGAAACTTTCAGGTATGCAGTGCGAGGGGCAAGATTATTGGCCTCAACCCAAATTTTCCGGGCTCCACCCATGATGCTGCAATTTGGAGGGCATCTACCATCAATAGAGTCCTGAGAAATGACTTTGTGCGTGGGGAAAGATCTCAGTGGCTTCTGGGTAGGTCACTAGTAAACTTTTATACCTACTAGGTGTATGTATTAGCTAAGTACATTATAAAGTTTTATTTTTGGTAGGTGATAAGGGATACCCACTACAGCCATGGCTCATGACTCCCATTATGGTGCCAGCAACTGAAGTGGAGGCTGCCTACAATGAATGCCACACCAGGGCAAGAAATGTGGTGGAAATGTGCAATGGGCGCCTCAAAAATAAATTTAGATGCCTACACAGGCATCGCTGTCTGCACTACCAGCCAGAAAAGGCAGCTAAAATTATTCTGGCATGTTGCACCCTGTACAATATGTTTTTGGAAACATTGGATGGTAAGTGTACCTAGTTTGCTTATGAATATTATGTAATTCTTCTCATTTTATTTGCATTTGCAAAATAAGAAATCTAAATATGTGTATCTTTGCAGATGGAGATATTGAAGTAACTGAGGACAGCGATGTGACTGAGGACAGTGAGCAGAGTGTGATTGTAGAGGATACCAGCACCGATTTTCTTGCCGAAGCAAGGGAAATTCGGCAATCGCTTGTAAATCATTTTATTTAAATTAAACATCATATTACTTTACTATAAAATTTTAATTTTTTTTTTACCATTAAACCTATCCCTAACCCTAAACAATAAACAAAATAGAATAATCAACGAAATATAATAATCAACAAAGTATAATAATCAACGAAATGTAACAATCAACAAAATATACAAAATAATTAGCAAAATAATTTATAACTGAAATAATGGTTTAGCGCTAACGTCACTAGCGAGCTGTAGATGATTTGGAATAAGCACTTAATGAGAATAGCAGGTTTGATGCAGTTGTATGCTCCAAGACAAAGTAATGGAGAAGAAACCCATCAGGTTTCATTCCCATTATCTTCGTCTTGGGCATTTTGCACCAAAACTGGAATGCCGGAAGAGCGAATGGCAGCAGCCAAAATTTCTGCCGCCTGGACAATGCTCTCCCGGAGTAACCGGCTATTATCATTAAGTGCTTGTACCAAATTGTGGTGCACTGGCGGGCGGGGAGTCCTCGGCAGTCTTCGACGCCGGGTAACTGGACCGCTTGCGCGCCGTAGTGGTACTGCAGGAGTCCCACCGTCAGTTTGCACAGGCTGCTCTTCGAGTATGGGTTGTAGAGAGGGCGACATACTTGGTTGTGGGGCAGGCGACATGGGCAGTGGCGACGAGAGAGGTACTCCCTGAAATTAAAAGAAAACAGTTAATTCATTGAGTATCACGTGAGAGCCACTGCGCCAATAAACTAGATTACTAATTTTATTGTCTTTTTTATTGGTGCTGGAAAGATTAATATTAATTTTCTGAATACCAGTCTTAGTAATGTATTTATAAAAATTGCCCTTTAGCCATAAATATTAAAATAAATTACCATTTCCAAAGAGGCAAAACCATCGACAGACGCAGACCCAATGATATCAAGAATTTTGTTCTCCATATCATTGAGATCTGCCCCTGCCGGTCCTCCTCCTGTGGCTCTGATGGACTCTCTCACTTTTCTCGCCTTTGTTTTAACTTTTGCCACCCACACATTCCAAATCTGTTGAAATTAAATTAGTTTAGAACACAATAAAAATTATGCAATCCAGTTTAACATTTTATCTGACATATAAACCACTTACATGTTGCCACTGCTCTACAGTCCTGCTGCAGCCCAGTTGGTTCAGCTCGCTAGTTACGTTAGCCTAAAATTCCACAACTTCTGCATCAGCTTGATTTTCTAAAAATGTAAGACAAAAAAAATAAGACGCTACTTAATATTGGACCCGATTTTATACTTAATAATAGGATAATTAACATAAACAACAATAAACTGATAATTAATAATGATGCTCTCAAATTTTCTTTCGTTGTTTATGTTATCGCTATGGATTTATCAATAAAATAACCAGTTCAGTTGTATTTCTTACCTCTGGCCATTAGACGATTATTATGGAGCCGCTCCACGAGAAGCTCCTGCTGCCTTTTAGTGGCTCGTTTTCTAGACGATAGCATACTGAATGTTGATCAAAGACTACAATATGATGTGATGTTGATCTCAAAACACTTTTTAATTATAAATTTTAAAACATTAAAACAAACACCCAACTGATAATTTTGACAATAAACAAACAAAAGATGTCCTTGATAGGGCTTTCCCACGGCGACGAGAATACCGGAGATTTTCAACTTAGTGTACAAAAAACCGAACTTTTTTTCTCGAGATCACATTTTTATTCCTAAATAAGCTATATAAAGCTGAAATAAATAGCAAGTTAATCATGCAACCTAAATATATTTTTTTAAATGCTGTAGTTTGTTGATTTTAATAAAACTAAAAGTTTTTTTCTTATTGAAAACCGAAAACATCTCTGCCAATGTTCTAAATCGTTTTCGGTGTACAACCCTAGCAGAATAACTTTGGTCACAGATAATAAAAACAAATACAGGTTTTTGCATCTTAATTTATTACATTATAAGCAACAATAAAGTTTTACGCCGTCATTATGCTCCTTATATTTCATGTAAATAAATATTGGTAAATAATTAAAGATTATTTGATTTTACTCAGGTTTGTTTTTGCACATCAGATCATTTCGTTCACTTTCATTCACTTTTTATTTTAATTTCCAACACATCTTGGTCTATGGTTTACTTAACTTAGCGATTGTCAAACTCGATTTTAGTGATGTCAAAATTGTTTTTAAGTTTAGACAATTTTGTTTGCAGAATAGCTTTTATGATTCTCTAAACCAAAAATTAGAAATTTTAGTTATAGTTTAGTTTAGTGCGGTGTACAACAGAATCGGCACCAGTATCTACCTAGCATATGTCCTGAAGAATATCATATATTTTTCTGATAGCGTTTACTGTAGTCGATCATATACTTTTATTGTTTCTAAAACTTGAATTTTTTGTGTTTAGGTCCTGTAAGCCCCTTAACCTTTTGAACGCCAGAGCATCGCACGCGCGTGCCTTCCACGCCAAGCCACAATTTTAAATATTTAAGGTATACATTTAAAAACACACAAAAGTAATGATTTAATTGTTTATTTCGTGATAAAGTGCACCGCATTTTTTGTCACATATTTATGTCGTTCGTAATAGGATAGGCGACACACGACTGGCGTACAGGGCACGCGCTTGCTTGGCGTTCAAAGGGTTAAGGAAAGGGATGCACATATGGGCGCGTAGGCAAGCGATTTGGCAAGGTCGTCGCGCGCTTTATTTTTTCGTAGGAACGGTCAAAATTAGGTAAATACCGCGTTGCCAACTTGCCTCATATTGTGAACTCTGCGATGAATGGATTGCTTATCGGACGCGCGCTAAAATGTATACTTTAATTTTCTATTTGTTTTGATAATTGTTGGGATAATCGGAGGGGCCCGTGGTTAAATAATAACAGCCGCGCAGGTCGATCGATCAGGTTAAGCTACGCTTGACGCGGTTGGTCTGTGGATGGGTGACCATCTTTACATAGCGTGACCCCTCCGTGCTTCGGAAAGCACGTTAAGCCGTTGGTCCCGGCTGTCATTCGTGGATCTTTGACGTCGTTATGGGTAGTCAGAAGCCAGAAAGTCTGACAACCAGTCTTACCAAAGGGTATCGTATTACCCAGTAACTGGGTTGTGGAGGTCAGATAGGCAGGCGCTCCATGTAAAATACTGGCATTCAGCTGCATCCGGTTAGACTGGAAGCCGACCCCAACATAGTTGGGAAAAGGCTAGGCAGATGATGATTTAGTAGATTTCGTGTTTCAGGAACTGATGCCAAATAAACGTTATGATTTGTTCTTTCTTCTTTTCTATACCGTATTCTATCAGAAATCAACTGACGTACCTCAAAACTCTGTATAGTGCACTCCAGCCGAGTGATAAGCGTCTCCCTCCTAAGCCTGTACTCCTCGAACATCTCCGTGAATGTGCTCTCTAACTGCTTCCAGTCTTTCTCTGTGATTGCCTTGTTGTAAAGAGGCTTGCCGACTAGTTGATCACCTGGGAAAGACATAAATCGAACGTAAATCAAAAATGTTAGGGCAGAGTTGGTATTGTAGCCTCTTTGTAGCATATAACATAATCACCCTATAGTGTTCCCACTACTGGGACTCAGGCCTCCTCTCGGTGAGAAGGAGTAAGTCACACTAATATTATAAAGGCGAAATTTCGTGAGTGTGGGGGTGTGTTTATATGTTTGTTACTTCTTCACGCTCAAATGGCTGAACCAATTTTGATAAAATTTTGTATGGAGGTAGCTGACACCCTGGATTGACATATAGGCTACTTTTTATCCCGATATTCCCACGGGATCGACATTTACGCGGGTGAAACCGCGGGGCGCAGCTAATAATTAACTATTCTAAGAAAATGTGAAATGTTACCTTCTTTCTGTAGAGTGTCCTTGAGCTTAGCTTCGAGCTTCGAGAACAGCATCTCTGGCGAGATGTTCGGAGGCGGCTTGTTGAACTTCAGGATTATAAGGATCTCCTTCAGGTCCTTGGCTGTAGGTGACTCTTGCTGTGGACAGGAAATAATACATTGTTTGAATATGTTGCCCTAGTAGAAGAATTTTAAAGTTTTAGTTTTTTAGTTCAGGAGGCCTAAAAAGACCACTTTGGCAGAATCATAAAAGGATAACATTATGAATCCTTTAGGACAGTTAACTGTTAAGTTCATCGTATCAAATCCCATTGGTGAAGGATTTTTCAATTATTTTTTTTTTGTCTGTGCTAAAATACCAATCAATCCAATCCAATCCCGCTCTTTGATTTTATACCTACGTAGTGCAGCGAAAAAAAGAAAAACACGGACTGTCTTCGCCACATTTTAGGCCCCCTGATCTAGATTTATAATAAAGCTGAAAAGTATGTTTTTTTGAACATGCTAATCTCGGGAACTACCAGTTGGATTTGAAAAATTCTTTGCATTTGACAGCCCAATTCTTGAGGAAGGCTATTTAACATCACGCTATGACCCTTAGGAGCCGAGCAAAAAGAAAAAGAAGTCAGAAAGATCGATATGAGAAAAAGAAGTGACAGCGTGGGCAGGTGATGCGATGCGACGGTGGGTGAGTAGGGGTAACAAGAAATTTCACGCGGGCGAAGTCGCGGGCAGAAGCTAGTGCCATATAATACCACGAAAAAAACTTTTAAATTAATAAAATAAATATATTATACATATAAACACTTGTATTTAAAGATATTGTGGCGGCATCTACATCGCCACATGCGAACTACGCATCACACTGACGTCACGCAAAAATCCTGCATCGCGCAAGCAGAGTTTACCGCGCAACTAGCATATTTACAACAACCCGACAACCATCATCGGGCAGTAGCCTACCAGACTTGACGGCCGTCTGGTTGGAGGATCCTCCCTATTCTATGGAGGATGAGTGAACTTTACACCCTGTTCCTCATATAAAATAACTAAGCAGAAAAATGATTAAATACAGGAAAAAATCAATTGGTTGTGTCATACCATAACTATCTCCATGCCAGAAGCCTGCTTCTCTTTGGGACAGTCTACGTTCACCATCCTTGCCGCCATCAGCTCTGATATTAAGTAGTCTAACAGCAGCAGGCGATCCTCTTTAGTTTGCAGACGGGATGACATGTGACCTGGAAGCATTATTATGACGATATTGTGAAAAATAAGAACCAGATACAAAACATCTAAACTTAGAAGTTCCAAAGAAATATTCATTTATTTTAATCAGGATGTTCAGCAAAACATCACAAATGATTATTGTTAATAAAAAATGAATTAGTAAAATATTACATGGTCATAGTTCCTGTGAGCATGCAATATTTTCATAATATGCTGCCATTATCCCTAGATCATTATAATAATAAAATAAATTAATTTATTATTATCCCTAGATCATTATACAAAGTCACCCAGGTTTAAGTTATTATATTTGTCATGATATTTCTTACTGTTTAAAAGTCCAAAAACTCTTGTTTTTGGTGTAACAACGGGCAGTATTATTTTAAAAATATTATTTTACTGAAAAACTTTTAACATAGAAATTTACATAATAAGATCTCTAAATTCCTACATCTGTAATTCATATGGTCTAATAAAGATTATTTCATTCTATTCTCTCCACACCTGTTACCAACTTCTTATACGGACACTTCAACTCCTTCAGAAAGGAACTGAGCTCGAGTAGAAAGGAGCTCGACTCTTCAGCATCATTCATCATATTAACAGTCTCTTCCAGATTGCACAGTCTTTTGATCTCTTCAGCCAGGATATGGATGAGTTTGGTGAACTCCAGCGACTTGGCTCCGCCGTCCAATGCCTTGGAGAAGGCGGCCTCGTCGGAGAGGGGCCCATCATAGCTGAAAATTGTAGGTACTTATTAGACTGCTTTTGACATGGTGAAATGTTTTAAGTTTCAATTTTTTAAAAGAAAATGTTTTTATTATTTCATTACTTTATTTCGGAAAAGCTTCATAATCATTAGATAATTAAATTATTCAACAAAGTTGCCAAGAAAATTCCAGGTTGCAGGAAATAAAACAGTGCAACTCTAAATCAATCTGCCTAGCCTTTTCCGAACTATGTTGGGGTCGGATTCCAGTCTACCTGGATGCAGCTGAATACTGGTTTTCTTACATGGAGCAACTGCCTATCTGACTTCTCCATCCTTTGATGTTTTATTGAATTAATTTGAATAAGGATAAATAAAAGAAGGTAATATCAGAAACATTATTCAAGTGCAATATGCACAAGGGGAGTTTTGAACCTCTTTGTTCTGAATCAGATTAAGGAATAATTTTGATGGATTTTTTAAATTGTTTTATTAGTTATATGAGTAACTTTTTTACGAGTTTTATGAGGTACCTACTTAAACGAAATTCCTTCGAAATTCATTGTTTACTTCAACCTTAACATTGGCAAAATCATTGATAAAACAATGGAGCCATTATTATAAAAAATGGAATTGGAAATGAAATCTTAAGCTAATTTTGATAGCATTTAATTAATTTTCATAAGCTAATCAAGACAATAGATTTACACTAAAATATACATATTATATACAAGTGTATAATAAAAAACTGGCCAAGTGCGAGTCGAACTCGCACACGAAGGGTTCCGTACCACAAGGCAAAAACGCCGAAAAAAAACACGTTTGTTGTATGGGAGCCCCCTTAAATATTTATTTTATTATAATTTTATTATTTATTATTAAAGTAAAAATACAACTGAATATTTTGTGAATATTTCAAGTGCCTACCTGTTGCCATTATTGATATCGAGCAAAAAAAGGGCAAAAAAATCGCGTTTGTTGTATGGGAGCCCCCTAAATATTTATTTTATTTTGTTTTTAGTATTTGTTGTTATAGCGGCAACAGAAATACATAATTTGTGAAAATTTCAACTGTCTAGCTACCGCGGTTCTTGAGATACAGCCTGGTGACAGACAGACGGACGGACGGACAGACAGCGAAGTCTTAGTAATAGGGTTCCGTTTTTACCCTTTGGGTACGGAACCCTAAAAAAAGGAACTGAAAAAGGCAGGAGCTCATTGGGCATCAAAAAATTAATATAATATATAGTCCGCATCGCTGTCAATGGGATAAGTGCCCAAAAGGCTGGCAGCATTACCACGTTGGATGGCAATGCTTATTCTTTGGGCTAAAAATAGGTCAGCCCTCTGGTCACGCGTAGAGTCAACCAACAGCTTGGAAAATAGATTAAGTGTGTTAGAAATAAATAATTATTTATTTCTAAAAGACAATAGATTATCTTACAAAATATTTTTTTAATATGTTTTAATTCATCAGACTTTATGGCTTGACTTTATAAATCTAATATCAACCAAATACTTATTACTTACTTGAAAAAATAAAAGTCATATGCATGTAAGTACCTATTGATTAGTCTATTAGTCTAGTCCTTGTATTGCACAACTTATAAGAGTTGTGATGTAAACTACAATTCATTTTTTTTTAAGCTTTTACTGTAACTTAGGTAATAGTGGTTTTTTTTTTGTGATTGCCTATGCAATGATAATATAAATAAAGCAGGTAATAAATATTTAATTGAAATCTAAGGTTGAAATAATATACGTGCTTACTTACAACATTGGTGTGGGCTGTTGCTAAAAATAATAATTGACTAACAAAATAAAGTCAAAACTATGAATATTTTATTAAAAAATATTAATTAAGTAATTAGGATAGAGTTGTAAGTTATGTAGTCATGAGCAGTAATCTTTTTGCAGCGTCTGACTTAAGCTTCGCCAACGCAACAAGTTCAAAAAAGCTAGCATATCGATTACTTTATGGGACCTAAGATAGCCACGTTTTAGCTAATTATAAACTCCTCAATACCGAGAACACTCACACACACCACATATGTTATTCACGCGGCAAATAAAGCAATACTTTGAAATTAATTATTTCGAGAAATAATCATAACAATAAACATAATTTCTATAGCTTTCTATGAGGACATTATAACCTAAAATTATAAATACTTTTCTTACCCCAAGTCGTTCAGCGAGTCCAATATATCGTTTTCCATATTTATGGAAGTTTACACAGCATTCGTGGGATTAAATAGTAGTAATTAATGAAAATAAACTGAACCGGTAGTATTTCCAAGAAAATCAAATGTCAGATTGCCGTAAAACGTCGCTTTGTTAAGGATGCCTATTCTGTGCATTTATAGTATAGTGTCGAGTTAATCGATTATAGTATGATTAATATTTATTATATCAATACTGTAAATTATAATAATAACAAAAATATTATTATATAATAGCGTTTGATTAATGAAACAGTGGGGTAATTGTGTAACACACTTAAAATGGTAATTGATCGCTATGATTTTCAATTTGACAGTTCAGCCACGTTCATTGCGTTATTTCAATGATTTCAAAAGTAAGGATACGCCCGTCTGAACATTTTACATAGAAGTTCTTCGTTCGAAATTCGAAGTTCGCGCGCACCACTGTCAACTGAGTTGCGTTGGCCCTAAAACCGTCATTTTAGGGCCAACGCGCTGGTGCCATTTAGTCGCGCCGTTAGCCCGGTCCTTACGCTAGTAATATATATGTCAATGCGTTATTTACAATATTGGTTAGACGATTTTTTTAAAACCTATGAAGCAATGGTTCAGGAATTTCCCTGAAAACCCTCTGACTGTGTTTGATTGTGTGAGTGCGTCACACAATTACAGGGCGGGGCTCTAAATAAAATCATGCGGAAATTATTTATGTAAAACTGTGAGTGATTTAAAATATTTTCAAAACTTTTACTCAAATTTAGTATTACGTATTATAAAATTATGGAAAATAAATTATGGCGATATTTCTCCATGATTTATATATAACTCGTCTACAAAATTATTCTCACATTAGTACTATGTATGTACTACTGCGAAGAAGTACAACACTACGTTTCATTAAGCGCCATTTTTAAACATGGCACAGAAATAATGAAGTAAGCAAGTTTCATTCATTTCAAAGACTACAATATGATGCTGATTCATTTCAAAGACTACAATATAATGCTTTAAATAGGTACTCAAAGAGATTTAAGAAAATAATTTAATGTCTCTAGATGTCACTACGTAACTAAATTCTTTGAATCGTTTCAGTCTGCCAGATTCACAGTTTTCACCAGTCTAGTAGTAGTTAGACTCTTCCAGAATAGAAAAACCTACTGACTGTCTATGGTAGAGATTTTACCTAACTTCCAAATCAGCACAAAATATTCCATTGGAAATGGAAACGAATGTGAGAATGATCAGCTACATGCTACATGGGTAGGTCATCATCTGCGTAGCCTCGGCTTCCAGTCTAACCGGATACAGCTGAACACCAGAGGAGAAATTCTCATAATTTTAAGAATGTTCACAGGTTCACAGTCTGCTCTCGTCTCAATCTGTCAAAAATACCTCTAATTTCCCAACATTTTTGACAAGTTTTTGACATTATTTGTCGCTGATTTGATTGCGAGTTACATGGAGCGACTGCCTATTTGACCTCCACAACCCAGTTACTGGGAAACATAAGATACCCCTTGTCAAGGTTGTCATACTTTCGGGCTTCTGGCTACCCGTAACGTACCTACCTAACTAACGACTCAAAGATCGAATCAAAAGAACTTTCCGAGGCACGACAGGGTCTCGGTATTGTAATAAATGGTCACCCATCCACAGGTGACGTCCGCAAGCGTTGCTTAAATCTTGAAGATCGACGCGTGCGTCTGTTATTATATAGCAACGAGCCCCTCATTCATTGATGTTAGTATATAGTACCTAGTATACCTACACTGTTGTGTCTACGATTAGCCAAGGAGCGATGATACTATTCATTTGTTATTGTTTTTCCAATGCCATGAGAGATGATGTCATGCAACTGAGTCTTAAGGCTCCCCGAAGGCAGGCGCGACGCGACTTTTGTAGAACAATTTCCTGCAATTTCCATTATGTTTTCATAGAAATTGTTCGAAGTAAGTACCTACCTACCTTGATTTGCCTTCCTTCTTGCCTTGTCTAACATCTTTCCAGCGCACCTGTTTGTCATGTAAATAAACTACCTATCTCACAATAATAATATCCGTGAATAATTAGAACTATGGTATATAAACATAGTAGGTAGGTACTTTTAATTTTATTACTTATTTATGTAAAATAACTGGCTTAGACCATAATACCACCATAGTGACCATAATGTTCAACATTAAACGTTTTTGAATACTTACAGACACCAATATGAAAAACCGGTAAAGAGCGAGTCAGACTCGCGCACCGAGGGTTCCGTACCATCATAATAATGTTTTTAAATTTTCATCGGCGAGGCCTCTAAAATACTCGTCAGAGAATTTTAGGTTTCCGTACCATCATAATAATATGTACTTACCTATTTAAATTTTTATCGGCGAGGCCTAATAATCGTCAGAGAATTTTAACACTGAGCATTGCGGTGTAGAATATTGCAGTTTTAGGTCAGCGCCATCTCTTGACCAATAGTGGAACTAAATCTTTTGTTGATGATTTCTGAAAAAGTGTGCTATTCAGAGACATCGTTTTATTTTTCCTGTAATCTTTACATAAACTTCTATCACATAGAATTATTTCAGATTTTTCCCTTTGCAAACTTCGGAGATAAGGGGGGGGGGGGGGGACATAGTTTTTTTTTACATTTTGTCATCAAAAGTCGAAAACTATGCAGCCTAAAAAAAAAAACAAATATGTTTGAGAATGTGCAAACTGCGCTCTTTTATATCACACCTCCGATAAAATAGGGTTACAACCCAAAAAAGAAATTTTCATGTTATTTTTCAGGAAACTTGAAAAACAGCGTATGCCATTAAAACATATTTTTTGTAAACTTTTCAAGTATGTATAATTTTGATCACATAATAATACGAGTAATGTAAGAATAAAGAAGACTGATCAACAAATCCTTGAGTTTTATTTTCGTTTTTCTAAAAATCCAGGTTTTTCGAGTTGTAACTTGTAAGTTGTAACCCTATTTTATCGGCCGTGCGATTGTGATACTCTACATGCTCTAGTAACCCCACTTCGAATTTTTACCGACTTAAAAAAAAAAGTAATTTAAAAAAATTAAACCGACTTCAAAAAGAAATCAACTCAAAATTATGAAATAACTTTAATTTCGGAAGTCGGTGTCTTGGGATCTGTATTTTAGTTTTTTGCCACCGACTTCCGAAATTAAAGTTATTTCATAATTTTGAGTTGATTTCTTTTTGAAGTCGGTTTAATTTTTTTAAATTACTTTTTATTTCGTAATTTTTAGTTTTTGCACTAGAATTTGACCAAGGTTTTGAGATGTTTTCCCTTTGACACTACACCCGTAGCTCGTATCAATACGCCAGGCCGTCACACTTACACGTATTAGTCCATATCTTGAAAATTACTGAACCGATTTTGATGAAACTTGCACTGTTCCCTAAGTTGAAGTAAATGTAAGCAAATACAAAAAAATGGTCACGATCAAATTAACAGTTGCTGAGAAATGCGTGGACAAACATACATACATACATACATACATACATACATACATACATACGTCTATGAAATTTTGTATATTTGTTTGGAAGCCTTAGTGGATTGTCATATGTGAATATAATGCAATTCCAATAATATTACATACATACGTATCGAATTGATAACCTCCTTTTTTACCGACTTCAAAAAAAAGGAGGTTATTAATTCGATACGTATGTATGTTTGTCCACGCATTTCTCAGCAACTATTAATTTGATCGTGACCATTTTTTTGTATTTGCTTACATTTACTTCAACTTAGGGAACAGTGCAAGTTTCATCAAAATCGGTTCAGTAATTTTCAAGATATGGACTAATACGTTTAAGTGTGACGGCCTGGCGTATTGATACGAGCTACGGGTGTAGTGTCAAAGGGAAAACATCTCAAAACCTTGGTCAAATTCTAGTGCAAAAACTAAAAATTACGAAATAAAAATTAATTTAAAAAAATTAAACCGACTTCAAAAAGAAATCAACTCAAAATTATGAAATAACTTTAATTTCGGAAGTCGGTGGCAAAAAACTAAAATACAGATCCCAAGACACCGACTTCCGAAATTAAAGTTATTTCATAATTTTGAAAATCTTACACGATCAACAGTATGGTTTCACCAAAGGGCGTTGTACGACCGACGCCGGTGTAACTTTATTAAAACACATTTTTAACGCGTGGGAAGAGGCCCAAGACGCAATAGGAATCTTTTGTGACCTCTCCAAGGCATTTGATTGCGTCGATCACGAAACCTTGCTTTTGAAACTTGAGCATTACGGACTTGGAAAACTTGCGCTCAGTTTAGTTAGTTCTTATTTAAATGATAGGCAACAACAAGTTCAAATAAATGGTGTCAATTCACTTGGTTTAATAGTAAAAATTGGTGTGCCACAAGGCTCAATATTGGGTCCTTTCCTCTTTTTAGTGTATATTAATGATCTACTCCATTTATTAAAAAGTCAACCACAAATGGTGTTATTTGCTGATGACACTTCCTTAATTTTTAAGGTAAATAGACGTGCTACAAATTTTGACGACGTAAATAATGCCCTACTGCAGGTTCAAAATTGGTTCACTGCTAATAATTTAGTATTAAATGGAAATAAAACTAAGTGCATAAGATTTTCTTTACCAAATGTCAAGAGTAGTGATTGTGAGATAATATTGAATCAAGAGAAACTGGAATTCGTCGATAAAACTGTTTTCCTGGGGATCACGCTCGACTCAAGGCTACAATGGGGTCCTCATTTAACATCTCTTGCAGGACGGCTAAGTTCAGCAGCTTATGCTGTCAGAAAAATCCGTCAATTTACTGATGTAGATACCGCGAGACTAGTCTATTTTAGTTACTTTCATAGTATCATGTCTTACGGTATTTTACTTTGGGGACGGGCTGCAGACATCGATTCTATTTTTATTCTGCAGAAAAGAGCCATCAGAGCTATATATAATCTCCGCAGGCGCGATTCTCTAAGGGAACTGTTTAAGGAAATTAACATCATGACGGTGCCTTGTCAATATATCTACGAAAACATCATGTATGTAAGGAAAAACTTACATCTTTTTAGTAAAAGAGGTGAAAGACATAATTATAGTACTAGAAATAGGGACCTATTAGTTCAACCAGGTTTCAGACTGGCTAAAGTAGATTCATCTTTTATGGGGTACTGTTTAAAATGTTATAATAAAATACCTCCCCACATTCTTCAACTGAATGAGACAAAATTCAAGTCTTGTATAAAACGCACACTATGCAGTCAGGCATATTATAAGTTAGGGGATTACATCGCTGATAAAAATGCCTGGCTCAATGCTGGTCCTGCTCCACAACCACAACTAATTGATTGACACTTGAAAGTATTGTTGGAGCTGCTGAAGATTGTAAGACTATCTTTGTAGTTAATTTCAATATTTGGAAGAGGTGCTTCCCTTTTTCTTTTTTTTTGTGTTTCTGACATTACGAACATAACTTTTTTTAATTTATTCAATCAAGTTTTAATTGTTGAATACTTCAATATTAAATATCTCTTCCTGTTTGGTAGGTAATAAAATTCTATTTACCTCTTAAATTGCAAACTGTAGTTTTGTATAATTTAGAAGCATTTTTTTAAATTTTGTAAATGTAAGAACCATGTTTCCGTTTATTATGATTTTTTGATGTTGACTTGAAATAGCATGGCAGTTGAGAACGTGTCATGCTCACTTAAATGTCTCACCGATGGTGGCGCGTGTGTTGGATCATTCGGTTCCCTACAAAATGGTTGAGCTGGATGGTGCTGATCCACGCGTCATGTTCGTGAACGGGCGCCGTCGGTTGAGACTGGTCATCTCTTAACTGCCAAGGCTTATTTTTAATCTTATGTCTTGAATTGTTTCTTCATTTCTGTCTTTTTTACATTGTTCTCACATATAGAAGCTGCAAGAATAATGTACCCAGGATTTTGTAATATCTTGATTTAAAAGAGTGTCCATGGAGTTTCTTGCCCGTTCTTCTCCATAGAGATCTACGCTTTGGAATGGGCAACTCATGGACGTAATATATAGAGTTACTTCTATATATTACGTCCATGGGGCAACTAGCTTCAACTTTCTGACTAACTGACAGACTATTTAATTTTGACAATTCAAAAGTGCCTGTACAAGGTTTAATTGAAATAAATGATTTGAGTTTGAGTTTGAGTTGATTTCTTTTTGAAGTCGGTTTAATTTTTTTAAATTAATTTTTTTCAGACCCCATTTCGGTCCCTGTTGCAAAAAAAAAAAATCTTGTTTGCAAAGTATGTAGTTGGACAAGCGAACGAGTTTTCTGGTTCAAGTCGAAAGGATCGTTACTGCCTAACAACTCGCCAATCTTATGCACTTCGTTTTTATGCCATTTAATACTAAATTATTAGCAGTGAACCAATTTTGGGGGCGTTATTTACGTCGTCAAGATTTGTACACGGGTACACGTCTATTAAAATTTAAAAATCAAGGAAGTATCGTCATCAAATAACACTATTTGTGGTTGGGTTTTTAACAAATGGGGTAGATCATTAATATATACTAAAAAGAGAAAAGGACCTAATATCGAGCCTTGTGGTACACCCAAATTTACTTTTAAACCGAGTGAATTGACGCCATTTATTTGAACGTGCTGTTGTCCATATAATATATAAGATTTTACTAAACTGAGCGCAAGTTTTCCCAGTCCGTCAGTCAGAACTCCTAAAACGAATTAATAGCGCGGGCATGCAGGCGATGCGATGTGACGGGGTGGGCCGAACCGTAGCAGCAGCTAGTTAGAAAATAAAATGCAGAATAATATTAATATTATAATAGAATTTCTTTCAGTGTTAACCAGACCGTGTAGTAGAAACTAATTTGCACATAACATCTTGCTCACTTTCATCACTGATTTATTTCAAAACCTGAAAGGCTTGCGTACAGCGAAGTATATGACTTTGTGAGATTAGGCCCATCCCATCTAATATGCAGCGGTGGGCGGGCGTGTTGGCCAAGTAGTAACGGCCGCGACTTACGAGTTTTAGGTCATAGGTTCGAACCCAGACAGGTGCTAAACTTTGTGTAAATTATTTCATCACCACTGCTGTCAAAACGGTGAAGGAAAACAACGTGAGGAAACCGGCATGGTCCTAGAATCAAAAATTCGAAGACATGTGACATCTACCAACCCGCACTGGGCCCGCGTGATAGATTACGGTCCACTCCCACACACAAAGAGAAGACCTGTGTCCCAGCAGTGGGAACATTATAGGCTACTCAAATCGACATGGGCCAATTAGCTCACTGAAAAGATAATGAGCGATTAGCTCTTTCACTATAGAGAGCTACATCACTCTTCTAGCTCACTACTCAAACCACATGGCATTTTGCTCTAGCTGTAGGGAAATAGATACAGGTGTGCTTCAGGCACAAAATACAGAGAGTACAGAAGGCAATCACATGTATGTACTTCACTTTTCATTCCTACGCTCGGCGGTCGCGCTAGGGTTGTCAACTTTCCCCCCCGGTGGGTTCCCGCATTGTCGAGGCGGGGGGCTCAGTAGCCGTGGCTTGGACACCCACGGTGAAGCGAAGAGGAACCCGAGGAGGGGCCGCTCGTCAGGGCTTTTGCCGACAAGCCGACGACGTAGCGGCCAACATGTAGGTTGCGGTGCCGCTTGGGCGACATCGCAACTGAGGCGAGCCGCGATGTCGTATCGGAGGCATCGCGGCTGAGGGTTGGAGGCCGCGGCGGGAGAGGAGTGCCGGTATTACGGTGCGCCGCTCTCCCTACCTTCCGCGGCCTTGACGGGGTCGCCACCGTCCGATGGCGGACGCGGTGGGGCCGCAGGGGAAGAGGAGTGTTGGTATGACGTTGACCACTCTCCCTATCCTCTGCGGCCGAAAATTGGCAGGCGGCGGGGCCAATGACCTGACCCGTCGTAGGGGGACCAAGGGTGGCAGAGACGGGGTCGTCTAGCGCCCATGTGCTGGTTTGGTCCCTGGGGTGGTCACGGCGTGCTATGTGTTCTGGTGCGCCGGTGATGGGGAGTACTCCCCGGAGGAGGGTCCGGTGACGGACAGCCGCTGTGGGTTCACGGATGAGTGCTAACGCGTGCCCGTGTTCCCGCTATAAGCGGCAGAGGAGGACACCGTGGAGTTTTAGTGGGTTAGAGTCCCACATAACTGCACTATCTCCCCGTGGTAGTGCAGAATGCATGAGCATTTCTCCACGTAAAAAAAAAAAAAAAGGGTTGTTAACTTTGGCTTAGGTATGCACAAAAAACTATCGTGGTAGTGGCACTCGTATCTAGTTGTTTGATTTATTGTTGAGTTGAGCTTATTCTGCAATATTAAAACAAAACAATAAACTTATTATACAATACAAAAAGTTTACAGAACAAAAACATAACATTTTACATTTGTCAATTTTCACTACCTATCGAAAATCCCTAATAACTTCAAAACGGATTACCCTATTTACACAATTTATTTTGCCCTATCCGTTTTAGATCTAAACCTATCAAATGACTCTAAAAACAACATAATATCTACACAAACAAAAAATCATGTTTTCAACTTACGTAATAGTTAGTGGCGTGAATTATTATTTACCTTACAAAAAAGTTACTTCGTGTATACTGATTCAAAATAGGAAACTATTAGGTAGGTATATAAATCGAGCTTAGATAGCCATTTTTTGTTGCTCCATTTTTACACTTTACAGACTCGTGTCTCAGCGGATGGCACCCGGCGCTCGCACTACTCTCAACCCGTCCGAGATAACGTGTCCGTGAGCGGTGTCTATGTGTGCGTTGCTCGAGCGCACTTTGTATGTAGATTGCCTACTGTAGGGGAGACCGAGGGGAGTTGAAACAATTTTGACATTTTAATTCATATATAAAATTCTATACACACTAATCGTATGAGTGTAGTGCCAATCGATAGTTCATTTCTTACACTTCAAATTACCTGTCACAAATAACGTGTAAGTATGAATTTGGTGGTGAAAAATGAACTTTAATGTAACAAGACATTTTGTTTCAACTCCCCTCATACCGAGGTATGTTGAAACAGGGGTCGAGGTGAGTTGAAACACTTGATATATGAGTAGAATTAAGGGTTGTAAAGTAGAAACGACGATATAATTTGAAGGTATTTATTGAAATAAAACATTCTAACATATTTATTATTTCGCTGTCTTTTTTTTCTTGGATATCTTGGTCTTTTTAGTTTTAGTTTCTGGCTTGGATCTTTTATGTGATTTCTTTTCTTCGTAATCAGGTTTTTAAACTTTTTTCTTAGTAGTCCTAGCTGCTTCAATTGCAGCTAATTCTTCCTTTACAGGAGTGTCAGTTAAGATAGCGGATTTGTCGGTCAGTGTGGTTGAGGTTGTAGCTCGAAGCAGCATCACGCAGACTTTTCTGACGCAATGGAACTTCTTCTACGGCGAGATCGTAAATTTCGCGACTCGCCATACCTCCATTAGTCTTCCTTTTATAATCAGTAGGCATACTGAAACAAAATTGGCAAAAAAAAAAAAAACATAAACCACACCGTATTAGCAATCACCCATACAAATCTTAAGCGAGGTGAGTTGAAACAGTCTGTTTCAAATCCCCTCAGTGTGAAAAATCCTCCCAATCTATAAACAAACAAAAATCCAGAAGCAAAACACAAAGAAATTAGTTTTACCAACGCCATGGTTTCAATCGTTAGTTAATGAGCTTTCGAAACATATAAAACCCAAGCTAAAATATAAACGCATTATCAAAATACAGGTATCTTAAAAAAACGTTTAAAACTTACTTTTCACGATTTTTGCTACGTGGCAGCCACAACTACACAACCGCGCGTCAGAGGCACGCACACGAACTGCAGGGCCCGGCGGGTGGTGGAGAGCGGCTGATTTGTGTCGGTGCTAGCTCGCTAACAGTTTTAAATTCCGCGAAATCAGTGTTGTTTCAAATCACCTCTGTGTCAAAACCCCTCGGTCTCCCCTACTATCTGTATTTTGTGCTTCAGGTGTCTCCCGTACTCTATTGTAACTTTGTGGCTGATGACAGTGACAGCTCATTGTATTCACTAGTTGAGCGGACCATTGAATGTGTGTACGCCGCATTCCTTTCGAACTTGAATGGAACGCAACCACACGCTGCATAGTACCTTATATAAATTGTTTTTGTTGGTGCAGCTGTGCTTCGTTTGCATTTTTAATGCACTCGTCTGCTCGTATTGATTGCAAGAACATTTCTCATAATGTCTCTACTAACTTTTTAGACCTTTGTATCCTGCATAAATGCGTATGAAGTTTCATTAAAATCGGTCAATTAATTTCGAAAAATAAGGGCTTGAAACTTTGTATGAAATGCCGTACGGCGTAAACGCTCTTAATACTGACCAGCAAATTGCAAAAACGTAAAAAAAACTTGAATTTCGCGAGCTATCCTGGCGCTTTGAAGACTGCCTCTTTGTTCTAGTGGTGCGGTCCTACTGCTGAGCATGTACTGGGTTCGATTCCCGGGTCGGGCAACCTGTTATTGGTTTTTCCATCTGGAATTTCTTAGTAGCCGCCTGCGGGATAATTACGTAACACACTAACAGTAGAAATGGCTTTCATTTTGATAGTTCACCAACATTCATCATCATAATTTTTTTTATTTTTTTTTTATATAGCTTGCTTTTTTATTTTACTGTGTTTAGTTTAGTTTGTGATCTTCCTGTACGAGTCGCAATAAATACTTTTTCTTTCTTTCTTTCTTTATTCCTTGCGTTATTTACGTTGTTGAGCAGACAAATTTTTCCAACATAATTATGAAGCAATGAATTAGCAATACCTATCATTCAAAATGATTCAGATTAAGATTTATAGTGTGTTACGCAGTTAGGGTGCTGCGTTCGATTCCCGAGTCGGACAAACTGTTATTGGTTTTTGCATCTGGAATTTCTTAGTCGCAGCTCAGAGTCTGGATTTGTGCCCGGTTGATGGCAATAGGCTCGCCCCCTATTACATGGGACTTAAACATAACATAGATATAGACGCCAGCACACCAAGCTACCCGAAACTGTAAAATTTTCCCAATCAACCTTCAACCTAATGCTTTAGCGATAAAGTTGAAAACCTATTAAAGAAAGACAGATTATATCTTGATGTGCTGCATGGTGTCTGTACACCTCCTAAGCCTAACCCATCGGGGTATACTGGCGTGATTTATTATACTACTAGCTTCTGCCCGCGACTTCGCCCGCGTGAAACGGCCCCCGACACATTGCGTCGCATCGCATCGCTCGCCCGTGCTACTACTTCGTTTTCGCTTAGCGTTATTTCTCTGTCAAATTTCTTTAATAGATTTTCAGATTTATCCATAAAGCATAAGGTTCAATGTTAGTTGGGAAAATTTGACAGACTTTTTTTCCTTTTGCTCGGCTCCTTAGGGTTGTAGCGTGATGTTAATTAGTCTAGTCCTCAAGAATTGGGCTGTCAAATGCGCAAATAATTTTCCAAATCCGACGGGCATGACAGTTCCGGAGATTACCCCAGCCTACGTACATACAAACTAACAAATTTTATCTCTTTATAATATTAGTAAGGAAGTATAGATTAAATGTTGTGTTAATATCAATTAAATTGTATTTATTATTATCAAATATCAATGCCTATTAATGTCATGAGAAGGAAATGAAGGAATCACTCGGTATTTCTGTACAGCGCAGCGGTGCTATTCTGTAACCATCTCACCGTGAAAACTTAGGTGAAGTGAGTGTGGAGTGAGCTGTCAATAGTGGTGTCAATTCCTACTAGCAAAAACAAACTCACTTCACCTAAGTTTTCTTTCACGGTGAGATTTTTACATAGCAACTTACTTTTTTTTTTACAAGATCATTAAAAAAGATTGCAGTTATAATATGTTTATTACAAGTTGTTATTCAGCTTTAAATATTTTAAGCTAAGTAATTAAGTTTTCTAAAAGCCAACTTGAATTTCAAGATTTTATTTTCTTTCTTATTTTTATTTCCCCTTTTAAACGACTTACAAATGTCTTAGTTTAGGCTATGATCGAATATTTGTCAAAGAGTTTAGATCTTTTTCTCAGATTTGTAACATTTAATTTGGTTAGGAAACACGAGGTGTAAAAGTGTTTTTTGCAACCATTTTACAGAAAAAAATATCATTCGTATACAGTCACTAACAGAGGGGCAATTCTCGTAATTTTAAATCTGTCAAAAATGCCTCTATTTTCCCTACATTTTTGACATTTGTTTGTAGCCGAGATGAGACTGCGAATAGATTTTGAACGTTTATAAATTACTTCAGGATAATTTTAACGTAAGTAAGTAGGTAGGCAGGTATATTTTCTCTTTACAGTAGGTGTAGGTACCTATTACACTTACTTTAAAACTTGATGATGTTGATGCCAGAACCTGATCCCTATAAAAAGGTGATTATATAGCTAGGTAGGTACATCTCGGATCACAACAAACTACGCGCATGCATTGAATATATTACACACATACACACTTATGTTTACTGATAGAGTAGTGTGTGAGGGTTTGTCAGTGTGTGTGTGATACCTGCGCTTGCTTCTCACAGGTGTGTATGTGCGTCAGTATGGCAGGACCATGTGAAATTTTAATATGGTCGTTTTTGAGTTGTTTTTAGATAGGTGCTTTACACCGTTTATTATTTATATTACGTAACAAGTAGTTAAATGCACAGTTCTGAAGAGTTTTGGATTAAGATTATAAGCCCTAAACTGTATGTATTTTATTATTATTATTGTATTTTTAGCTCAATTTTTTTGTATCCCTACTTATTATTTAGGTTTTGTTAACCTGAGTATTAGGTAGGTATCTACAGGATGTTGACAAATATTTTTAAAGCTCAGTCATCGATTTTGGCATTAAACTAAACTCTCATTTTTAATTTACCAGACTAAAATAACAGCTTTTATCGACCGAACTTTTTCTTTTCTAGACTAAATAATGTCATGTTGACATTATTAAGTCTATCTATTATTAGGTGTCATTTCGGTCTAGCAAATTAAAAAAAAAACAGAGTTTAGAGCTCGATGTAAACGGAACACTCAATTTTACTTAAACTTAACGTGTACCCGCCGTTTTAACCCACACCCACCGGCTGTCAAAACACGTTCTCCACACACGCTCCGCTCTCTGTCCCACAATCACAGCCTTTTCACAACCGAAACGACCGATCTACTACGAAAGAGAACGAACGGCCACAGTCGACCGCGCAGGCTGACGCGGCGCACGTCTTTGCCACTGCGCTATAAAAAAAAGTTTTACAACGCATTCCGAATTCGAAAAATTCAAATTTTAGGAATGTGATCGGTGTCCGTCGTCGAACCATCTTTGTGCCATATACAGTGATGTTAATTTGTGTGGATTAAAAATGGGTGTTTTATTAAATTTGGTTTTATTTGTGACCGTTTTGGTGCCTAGTGTTTTTGGCCAAGAGGCTGCGTGCTATGGTGCTGGCAGCGTCGCTGGCGCAGCCATCGGTGCTTTTGTTGCAGCTCTTCTTTTGGTAGCAGCTGCTTTCTACTTGAGGAAACTGTATTGGAAATCGCGGAAAGGTACGTGAGTTATTGCAAGTTTTTTTTTTCGCGAAACGCTTGCGGCGTAATACGATGAGTCTGCGGCCCACGTATTTCTAACTTGGAATTATAATACAACGACCTTTGCCTTTTTAGTAGTCTGTGTTAGAAAAAAAGAAGTTCATTTATTATGGTCAAGATGGCGAACACACAAACTTAATAATTGAACTTGCAAAAATAAACGAATTTGTAATCGTCAATCCGTTCAAACAGTTCTGAACTTACTGCTAAACGTTCATTGAATATGTATGACTGAGTTTAATGCTTAACGTGACTTAATTGCGAAATATTCCGACAAGAAGCTGGTTACATACAAACTGGTTTGGAATAATACCTTTTATGGGGACATAGCAAAATGTTATTCGAAAAGAGACAGGTTTATAGGTGTCATATTTTTATAATAAATAACGGTCGAATAGGCTTCAATTGTGACAGGTGTAATCGACCATGAGAACAGGTTCTATATTGGTCAAGAGGTAGGTACCTAGTGCCAGTGTGCCCAAAATGTGAATTATTTGTGCGCGAAGTTTGGTTGAAACATGGCCAGGAATTTAGGAATTACCGTAAAAGTAGGTCAAACTCAAACTTAAAGCATTTATTTCAACATGCACTTTTGAATTGTCAAGGAGTCGCTCAGTCAGAAAATATGAGGCTAATTGCCCATTCCAAAGCGTAGTAGGTACCTATGGAGAAGAACGGGCAAGAAACTCAATGGACACTCTTTTAAATTATATTGTTACAAAAATATTAGTGTGTACATCATTAATGTTGAATTTATAATAAATATGTGAGAACTATGTAAAAAAGACGTATAAGTACTTACATTAAAAGCGCCAAGAGTATAGCAAACAGAAACAAAAAAAAAAACAATCCATAACGTTCTATTTAGGCAACTACCTAGGTCCTACTTACCTGCTTCACGCATGAAACTGAACGTGATCAACAGTCAACACATCTAAACCGCGTTCAAGAGCTGTCAGTGTCAATATTCCACAAAAATGATGACAATATCTAGATGTAATCTATGGGAGCTGTATAAACCCCCTGACAATTTTGTCGAACCATCAGTCTAAGAGCCTTTCGCCTGGGCATGCTGACTTGGAAATCTTTAATAGACTTCGAACCCAAGTCCGCCTGAGCAAACAACAATCTCCACGGATTCACGGACGGCTCAGATCTCAAGTGCGTATGCGGCAACTCCCCACAAACAATGGTCCACCTTCCATCTTGATGACCTGTTACCTGCCGGTCGATCCTGTACAAATCTCACCGTGAAAACTTGGTGAAGTGAATTTGTTTTTGCTAGGAATTGACACTATTGACAGCTCACTCCACGCTCACTTCACCTAAGTTTTCACGGTGAGATTTTTACAGAATAGCACCGCTGGCTGTGCGCTTGATGATCTTATGACTGCGTCAGTGAGCGGAGTTAGCGCAGCTGAATTTTGGGCCAACTTTTTACCAGCGATACGCTAAGAAGAAGAACACTGACAGTCTGCTCCTGAACGCGATTTAAATGTGCTGACCGCGTTAAGTTATAACGAAAATCGCCCTAAGTTACATACCTGCTAAACAAACTGCAATCATTATGGAAGGTAGGTAGTATGTAAATGAGCTATGCACTCGTGATTCTAAACAACCATTTAAGTAATAGGTTGGTTTAGCTAGACCTCAAAGGTCAAATGAATTAATACCTGCACCTGACACAAATCATAAATTCAAATAATATTTAATTCTAAGTAATGGTTTTTTCTACCTACCAGTCGCTCCATGTAAAATACTGGTATTCAGCTGCATCCGGTTAGACTGGAAGCCGACCCCAACATAGTTGGGAAAAGGCTAGGCAGATGATGATGATAGTTTTTTCTACCTACCTGCTAAGCATAATGTTTTTGTTTTGATCTGGTACACTCGGCGACACATCACATTTCCAGTTTTAGCTGACCTCGCATTATAATGGTTTTTCGTACAATCAGAAGTCAGCTTATACTGGTAATATAGATTGATGTGTAGCCGTCTTACACGTTCTTTTGTTATGACTTTATTCATATGTATATGGCAAAATTATCAGCGATTCCAAATAACCTGAAAAATGCATTCATCATCATCATTGGCAGCCTTGACCCATCCATCACTGAGTACCTACAGGCCTCCAGCCTTTTGTGCCATGCTTCCCAGGTCTGTACGAGTCTCATGCAGGGCTTCTCCGCGATCTTCTGTAGGTCGTCCACCCCTGGCCATTCGTTTGCCAAAAAATGGATTAAAATTTGGCAAAGTATATTCTCTATGGACATGATGAGAAATCTCCTCAACTTTAAGGTGGGTAGTTGGTCCCTATTTTATGAATTCCGCGGTTTTATCATGATCTTTACGGTGTGAAATAAAAGATCTTATAAAAACCACAGAAACGTAATCAAATTTGATGAAAATAAAAATACCAATAAAAGAACAGTGGAATAGAATGAGTTATATGTATACTAAAATTAACGAAAGTCATGGTCAATTTCTATGAGAAATTCTCTAAAGCAATCGTAAACCCAAGAACATAATATTTTACAATCAAAATTAAATAGCAATTTGCTCAAAAACCAACTTTCGCCGCTGGCAAAGGAAACGAATTAGCACCAACAATAGCCATTATCGATGCGCATAGAGAAGAGAACCTCTATAAAACCTCTACATAGTCTATGATGCACAGCGCGTATCACATGTCAGCGAAGTAAGCACTTTCACGATTTTCACATGCTAACGACAGCGCCGCGCATCAATCATTCATCGCTGCAGGCTGGCTGATTTTAACGCTGATCGTCAGATGTTTTTATTTTTTACGTTTTTTTTTCGCTGTGTTAATGTGTTGTTGAAGAGTTTTTTTTGCAAGCTAAAGTACATACTACACTCACGCCTTCTTTCCATGAAGGTAGGCAGAAACTACAGAACGCCACCTGGTAAGATCCTTACATTCTACTTTTGCTGCGTTTACGATCATACGTCGAGACGTATTAACGGCTTGCGTAAAGTTGCTTAAATGACCAGTCATATACGCAACTTTACGCAAGCCGTTTGCAAGGACTACGCACCTGACCTTTCTGAAGAATAAGGTCACTACTATTATGTACACCATAATATGTAAGAATATCACCAATAAAGTCCACTATATGGAAAAAGTGCCGTGGGCAAAAGAGCGATCTTTGAAAATGTTGTTTCTTGGCAAAAATAGATTTGAACAACTAAATATTCAAATATTCATTAGCTAATAGCCCATCAATAAAAACAGAAATTCTTAATGAGGTAGAATCATAAGGCAGAAATCTGGTTTCTCTTAGATCAAGGCTACGGCAAAGGTCAAGTGGCAATCGTTCTAGGTAGAATAGTGAACCAGAAACTCGGACCGTAAACAGGCAAAGCCTAAAACACAAATTATTAAGAAGGTTCGTGAGATTATTAAGCTTGATGTGCTGGTGTTTGTACAGTCCATATTTTGCCTGCTTAGGGCAAGCAAATTAATTTTACATTAATACTACTGATAGGTACCTACTTATATTAATAAGATATACAGAATATATATACATAAAAGTACCTATGTTCTAAAATAATTTTTGGGGTTTTAAGTTTTGATAAGTGTGTGTATATTTATAGTGTAAGTTAGAATAAAAATATAAGTACACTAATAACAAAACTTAAAACCTTAAAATAACATTTTGTCTATGTAATCTAGCGTAGTCTGGACTCTGGAGTTTTAATAAAATACGAAGCCAGCCTCTACTGCACTTGTTACCATTTACGTCCGGTTGACTGTTTAAATATCTCCCAGACTATTATTAGAAGCTTCTTAGAAGCGTTAAAACTATTTCCCGTCATCTTGTCCCTCAGGAAACTACTTCTAAATACCGTCTTTTGTTTTATTATGTGAGCTGAATCCCAAATGCGACGACATTTATTTTTTGTGAAACAAAAGTCTGACATCCATGATTTGACCTTTTAAAACCAAATTCATTCATAGATTCTAAGCTGAATAAAACCTTTTCGAAGGTTAAGTGTCTATTGTATTACAATATTTCTTTAGTGAAGCAGTAACTTCAGGATCGATCAGGCTACTTATGTGGAAAATTTAAATACCAGGTTAAAGAGGAAAACCAAAGAAACGAGGGCCGGATAAATGTTTAAAAGTAGACATGGCTGGAATGAGGGTGAGAAAAATGCTGAGATGGTTACTGATGGAAGACGAAGACTCACTGCGCAAACACCAAATAAATATTGAGATTAGGAACAAGTGAGATATATGAACGTAAACGAGGCTAAAGGAGTGCGGCGAACCAAACTAATTGTCTATGATTCCCACTGTTAGAGCTATAAAAGACAACACTACGGTGGTCTGGAGGGGATGTCTATGGTACACAGGAATTAGCTAGTTGGTCTGAATTTGAATCTGAATGTAAACCTAATAATACTTCACTCTAGGTGAATTACTAACACGATTGTTATCCTGTGTTTGAGTAAACGTGTATTCCTCCGCCATCGCTTGTATACTGTGCTGTGCAGGTGGCGCTCCGTAGTTAGTTTCTGCCTTCCTATGGGAATATGGCGTGAGTTTATGATTGTATAAGCCTAGAGTATGAAATCCTGCCCTGTCAACATCATGCGATGAAGACACTGCTACCTTACTATTACTACTTATCCGGTCAGCATTGGTTTCATCAGTCACTTTCATGGTTTGACCTTTGTATCTTCTATCTACAATTGCTGATTGAAGGTCTAACCACAAGAATCTGATTCTAATCACAGACGCCATTATAACCGCAATTCTCTAGGAACAACGTCATCAATATAAATAAAACACACCTGCGTTTCATACATTAGGAGTACTACTTAGTAAAGATGCACTATGATCTATTCCGACTTCATAATTTTTTATACTTGTGCGCTTAACATCATTAGCAAGCATTTGATTTGTCCTTTCATTCATATTAGCTTCTCCCGCGACCTCGTCTACGTGTTTCAACATATATCCTAATTCCTGTGGCACCTGGCAATAGTGTAGCTTTCTAAGAGTGAAAGATTTTTTTGAATAGTTTAGGAGATTACCTCCTACATACAAATTCACAAACTTTACCTCTTTATAATATTAGTATAGATTAAGATCTAGTGATCTGGTGTCTGATTTTCCAGGAAACTTTAGTCGATTAGCTTCCAACCGAAACACCTACCTTTCCAACTGAAACATAAATAATCTCTCATGTCATCATGTGTCACAACCACAACACAATCTACTGTTGAGTTAACCTTAAGCAATACCTCCTTTTCTTCATCACTTTACTTGGAGACAGATAAAACATCTTTAGCCACTTTTAGGCCTATCTCAGCCTGATTCCAGTAACCATTTTCAGAACGAGTCTTCACCATATTGCTCGATCTTTACCTCCTTAATAGCTACGCCTAAGTACTAACTCTTGTCTGCATAATGGCTATGTTAATATTCTATCTACACAACCTAATTAAATTTTCTACTCATTCTAACCTTGTAGACACTTAAGACTTTCTGATAACGTGCTTGCGTCTACAGAAGCCCTCTGTCTGACCTACTAAGCTAAATCTTTCCCGCCACACTCGACCATACTTGGCTATACACGCAACACGCATTCAAGCGGAGTATCTTTGGCTATCAATCTATAACTGTATACTATTTATCGACTTCTTATGTTCTTTTAATTGGAGATTGAGGTGATTATTGTCCTAGTTTGTTCATCTGGGAGATAGAATATCAAAGGACGTATAAGTAGCTCATTATTTCTCATCATCATCATCATTTCAGCCAAAAGACGTCCATTGCTGGACATAGGCCTTCCCCAAGCACCTCCACTTGGACCAGTTCTTCTGACCGGATCATTATTTCTGGTGAATCGTAAAACATTTCAAAAGGTTGGGCTGACAATCATAAAGCCGACCCTTTCCTGTCCTAACGACGGTAAAAATGGTTGTGGGAATCCCAGGGAAGGCCACAATTATTTTTTGTGCATTAATAGATACCTTGTCGAACTCTACAATGCAATTCTCTCAAATCCTCTGTGATGTTATTTCCTCACGTCAAGACAAGTTGCCCCCAAATCATCATCTACCTTACCTTTTCCCAACTACCTACATAGGGTTTGGCTTCCAGTCTAACCGAATGTAGCTGAATACCGTATTTTATTAATTGCTTAACACACTAACGGTAGGAATGGCGTTCATTTTGACAATTCAACAACATCCATTGCGGTATTTACGTTGTTGAGCAGACAATTTTTTTGAATAATATGGAGCAATTGATTACCAATATCCTTAAAAATAATTCACATTTTGATTGAAAGTTTGTTACGCAATAAATGTACACAACCCAGTAAATCCCAAATCATTTCTCATTCATCTGAATGTAGGCTTGACTATCAACGAACGTAACTCCAAGTAAGTACATGTAAACATTCACGCTCGAGTGGGGAGTTAAATTCCACCGGCTACGTTGAGGAAAAAGCCTTAACAATACAATGCGTAGGCAGTCTAGTACTTGTTAGCCATTACTTACAAAACTATGCTATTAAACTCAAGGGTACGACGCTTATGGTCGCCCGCTAAGTGATTGTTCTTACAGTTTTGTCAAACGCATCATTAGGGTGGTCGTAACTTTGTAATAATGGCACAGTGTGATCATCTCATCTGCCATCATCTTCAGACATTAATCTAATGTATCGATTAGATTAATGTCGTATTGCGAGTGACTGAAATGTATAGACCCCAGCGTGGTTTTACCAGACTCGATTAATCGAATGAACCCCAAGATTAGCGCTAGCCCCTGTAGCCTCATGTTTTATGGTGCTACAGAGGCCATTGCATATCAAGGAGTAGACTGGGGGCACTGTAATGGTAGGGAAGACGCCCCTATGATAGGAAAGGGTTTAAGAGCCGTACCGCCCGTACCGGATAAAATATTCTAGATGATCAAAGAGACCTTCGTGCGTTGGTCCCGGCTCGGCTGTCATTCGTAGATCTTTGACAGTCGATACCAAGTCTTTCCAAGGGGTATCGTGTTACTCAGTAATTGGGTTGTGGAGGTCACATAGGTAGTCGCTCCATGTAAAATACTTCTATTCACCTGCATCCCGTTTCACTAGAAGCCGACCCCAAAATAGCCAGGAAAAGGCTATATAGGCAAATTAATAGGTACTTTTAGCAAAATCCGTAAGGCCAGCAATGCACTGTAATTAGTCGATAGTGTACCTACTTCCATAGGCTACAATCAAAATACATTACTGCTGTTTCCCACGACAAGCCCATCAAGCAAGAACCCTTGTAAGTACATACTTTAATAGTAAGAACGCAGTCGGATTACAACTCACAATAGGTATTTAGCGTACCTCGTTGCGTATTAACATTCCATAGATAAGAGAAGTAGACTGTCCCTGTGGTTTTAATCTGTGGTATAATTTGAAGATAATAACTCTGTGGTGTAAAATTTTGTATGGAGATAACTGACACTCTGGATTAATTTATAGGCTACTTTTTATCCCGATATTCCCACGGGATCGACATTTACGCGGGTAACACCGCGGGGCGCAGCTAGTTTATCATAATTATCATAGTCTCGCCCATTGGGTCATGGATGACCTAATTTATTTGGGGTCGGCGCAGGATGTCTTTCTTTTTCTATACCTACTCGTAGGTAAGTATAACCCCCTGTCTAGCCATTATTATCATCCTTTCAGGAATCAATCTGCCTAGTCTTTTCCCAACCGTGTTGGGGTTGGCATCCATTCTAACCGGATGCAGCTGAATACCAGTATTTTACATGGAGCGACTGTCTATCTGACGTCCACGACCCAGTTACTGGGTACACGATACTCCTTGGGAAGACTTGGTAACGGCTGTCAAAGATCTACGATTGACAGCTGGGACCACTTTCCGAGCCACGATAGACACCTCGATAAAACTGGTTGTCAGACTTGGGCTTCTGTTCTGCCTACACGCATAGAGTAAGTAAACATGTATAAACATATATAAGAGACGGAACTCCCATAGAAAAAGTTGAAACACGTCGCTTGTATGAAACGTGCGCTAAATTTGTCATATTTTATCTATGATTAGCGCACGTTTCATAGTTTATTTTTTTATTAGACAGTTGCGATAGTTTCTTTTTTTATTAGAGAGTTGCGTCACACTGACTACACGTAACGCCTGTACCATATTTTCCACTGTCAAATGAAACAAATCAAACTTTTGCAGTCTTGATTTTGCGCCATAACCGCTTCTTTTTCTTCCTTCAATATGCTTCTACATTAATTGTGTCATTGTGTCTAGTCATGACTCAATCTCGAATCTACCTGGGGCCAGGGGCTTCCCATTCTAGGTACCTACGTTCAAGTTTACCGACTAGCAGTTTGTCAGGTGACAAAAGAAGTATGTAACACTTATGTAGGTAGGTACCTACCTTATTAAGGCTCCTTCAAACAGGCGCGGCACGCGATAAAATCGCGCGCGACACAAAGGCACCGCAAGTCGCGCAACGAGCGATGCCTTTGTGTCGCGCGTGATTATATCGCGTGTCGCGCCTGTTTGTAGGAGCCTTTAATTCCACTTTGCAGACACCCCACCTACAACAGGTTCAATCCGATCTTCATACTGTGAGCGAAAATGTTAATTAAGGTAATTTTAACTAATTGAGAAACCATTACCTATGAAGTAGTTACGAATTCAATATGTATAATATTGTTTACTGACGTACCTACATAACATTTACATAATCTGTGGGCAGGCAAAGATACACAGATAAGCAAAACTCAAACAAAAAAAGTTTTAAATTAAATTCAAATTATCATGATGACCTTGCAAAGGAAGACGTTCAAACAGCCAGATAGCATTATGAATAATTTAAATCTCAAAAGTTGTATAACTGGAGAATCAAGTTTATTAGCTTATTATTAGCTTAGCTAGACAGTTTTCATCTTTATTCGGCGAAATATTAAATGTTTGAATGTCAAAAACGTTCTAAATCTGATAGTGATAAAAAGTATTCATTTGTGAAATTAATTTTTACACATTTTTAATGAATTTCAGGATTATAGAATGAACAATAAACAAAATCGTTGACCGATAACTAAAGAATTAAGATAGCACAGGTATACCTACACTCGATGATGACTCGAGATCTCTCCGACTAGTTTTTTCCCAACTATGTTGGGGTCCGCTTCCGATCTAACCAACCGGATGCAGCTGAATACCTACCAGTATCATGGAGTGACTGCCTATCAGACCTCCACAACCTAATAACTGGGTAACACGATACCCCTTGGGAAGACTGGTTGTCAGACTTTTTGAGCTTTTGTCTGACTACCCGTACTGTCAAAGATTTACGAATAACAGCCGGTGCCAATGGCTTAACGTGCTTTGCGAGGCACGGAGGGGTCTCGATAATTATGTAATGGATGGTCACTCGAGGTACCTTACGTGAAAACCGTATAAGCTTCTGTTAATTCTAGCACTATTTGTCAGCTCAGAGTTCAAGGGCAGTCTAAAAATTTTTCTGGTGACCATAGAAAAAAATTTTGCTCATTCTTCTTTCAAACTCAGCAAAGACGGTTGTAGTGTAGGCCATTGCCTAAGATACTAAGTGAGTTACGGTTTCCTGTTTCCTGAGTACTTACTTATCTTGAAACATACACAAATACGTTAAGGAATCCAAATAATAATATGATTATAGTACAGGCATAATTATACTATACGAGCATTATATGTACATACGGAATACGTCGATCTGGTTTTAGTGTGTGTCAGGATGGCGGGACCAAGTAAAGGATAAAAAAAAGGTCTAAAAAAAAAAAGGTAAAGGTAGGCTTGTACACTCTCATATCTCCCGCGTCGATGGCTAGTCTATTATTATTATAAAAAAAATTATACCTCTAACATTGTTCATAATCTCAGATAATTTACATTCCATCGCCACTTAATCTGTTATCAACTTTAGTGAAATGTATTCTAAGTTGATTTTTGAGTGACCATTTTGTAACAAAAAAGGTCCTACTAATAAGTTTGGTTGCAATAGAATTTGAACTTTGTTATGTATGACATTCAGTTTATTGTTCCATAATTTGAAAATTATCTCAAATCTTAGTTCAAATATAACAAAATGAGTAATAACTATATCCGTATTATTCCGTTGCGTTAATTAATCTCCATTGCGCAAGTCATCCAGCCAAAATGTGATGACGGGTTATTTTTATTTTGATGCTATCTATGTACTTGAATGACCGTTATAATAAACTTAATTCGACTATGCAAAACTATATGTCTAACATATAAAATATCAATCAGACATTCTTTGATTAAATTTTAATTAACAGATAAGTTAAAAATAAATATTGGACAACATAGTTCATTGAATTTTACACCGTCTTTTGTCCCTTATCTTCACTTATAGAGATAGCGAGATAGAATTTTAAATAAAATAGTATAATATCCATATCGACACTGGAAAGGAGAAAATGCTAAAGCGCCATTTGGGCCAAAATGAGTTATACTTATAATATATCGTTGGATTCACAATAACAAGAACAACACACACAACAACAACCTACAGATCGACGCAGAAAAAAAAATCTAATCCAGCGATATTATTATAGCTCATTTTGGCCCAAATGGCGCTTAAGCATTTTCACCTTTCCAGTGACGATATAATATCTAATCGAAAATTATCAGATAACATTCAAGTGTCAGAAGATGATTACAGATAACATTCCTAATAGCTATTAGAACGCCGTTTTATAGTTATCTTTATCGAGATCGTTTGAATACTTAATTATAAAGAAATTATGTCGAATAGTAACGTTTTATGTGCTCTCTTTGGCGGTTTTTGTTGTATTCCCACATTTCCAACAGCCTCAGGCCATGACTATGGATGCTTGCTTTTCGCTTTTAGTCCTTCCGTTTTTAAGGAGGCCAATAGCCAATAATGTTCCCACTGTTGGGACCCGGGCCTCCTCTCGGTGAAAGGGAGTGGGCCGTAATCCACCACGCAGGCCCTGTGCGGGTTGGTAGATGTCACATGTCTTTGAATTTTTTAGCTCTAAGTAGTATATCCCGGTTTCCTCACGATGTTTTCCTTCACCGTTTTGAGAGCAGTGGTGATTAATTTTTTTACACAAAGTAAAGTAAAAGCCTGTGTGGCCATTTGGCCCATCAGAAGACATTCCTCTTCAGGTTCATCTTAGATTAAAGAATTATGTTCTGAGCATATTATGTCGCGGTAGCAACTCCCTTACTCGTACTTATTTTTTCCGCTTATATCTGTTTACTTGAGCTTTTTCTTTAGTTAATCCATAGTTCCTTCCCGGTGACACTTTTCTCTTTGCCTCCATTTCTTCCATAATGTTTTCTTTCTGCCTTTAAAATTGTCAAAAACTAACAACATGGGCTAACCAATTATTGATGTAAAGTCAGGGAAATATATTGATAACCACCAACTTTAAAATATGTCCTACTAATTTCAAATTTCAACTGTCATTATTTGACAGTTGTAAGAAAGGTTTATTCCAGAAATCCCCACCGACAAATCCCCAATAGTGGGGATTGTTATTTTTTTTCCAACAATCCCCACTAGTTAAATAAACTCAGCCTAGTGGGGATGGCTAAACCACGGCAAATTGGCGCAGTGTGTCAATTTGATAAACAATTATTTTACTGACTATAATAAATATAATACCACTATACATATAAATAAATATAATACCACGATGGCGGTCTATAGCAACTTTCAATTTATAACAGTCAGCAAAAAGCTTAATATTTTTTTTTATTGCAAAATCACCGTAGAGGTCGCAGCACCCGCAACTCGATATGTATGTCATCAGGTAAAGCTGTTGGTTGCACAGAACCAGTTCCGATCATTCGATCACGTTGATCAATCATGATGGCCGGTCAGTCTAATGATTTTTCTTCTAAATCTAGTTAGACTGGTATGGGCAGTTGTCTTGAACCCTGTGGTTACAGTGTCTAGATTGAAAGAGATTAGTCTGTTGCGTAACTTATAAGTAGTTATTAATCTGCGTTCGCGATTTAGTTGCCAAACATGTAAACAAATATGAGTTTTTTGGAAAAATAACGTTAATTCCTACACAATAAAGTTCAGTTTACGTTACAAGTTCAAACATTTTTATAACTTTTTCAATATTACCTACTAGTAACTCTGAAATCAACTTAATTACCACTAAGATAAACTTGATATTTGCTTAACTTGTTTAACATCCAATTGGAAACATACATTTGAATAGACCTTAGGTACGTTTTGCCTGTTCATAATAAAAATAATAAAACTATTAATTTTAAATTTGTGAGTTTGTTTTGTATGTAGGGAGGGCATAATCTTTGGAACTACTGATCCGATTCCGAAAATTCTTTCACTAATTGGAAGCTACAGTATCATAGGATATGTTTTACTTATGTCAAAACAAAAAAAAACACGCAGGCGTAGTCACGGGCAGAAGCTAGTAAAAAGTATTATATATTTTAGCCTTTGGCATTTGCTTCGCTTTTTTTCTATTACATCAAAAATATTAAAAATAAAGTAAAGTTAATACTTAATTAGTTTTTGCCTTTTGCCAAATACCTTCTCATTAGCTTCTATAAATGGAAAAACCAAGTAATTACTGCACTTTTAATTAAAAAACCATGCCGCAGTGTTTATTTAAATTTCAATAATTGCATAATTAACCAAAATAAGTTATTGAAAGATTAAAAGAATTTAGATTTATCTAATGGAAGTAGAAAACCTAGATACCTTAGTGAACAATAATTATCAGATACTTAAGTTTAGTAATATCTACCTACTATTATGTATCTGAGAACTAACTGATTAGGTACACTCGGCTACACATCAAGCTATACATTTCCAGTATTAGCTGATCTCGCGTTGTACAGGTTTCTCGTACAATCAGAAGTCAGCTTATACTGGAAATGTTGATGTGTGTGTAGCCGTGTGTACCTTTGAATGCATTAACATAGTGGTAATTTATGTTTATTTTAATTGAATTAATTAAAGCTATTAATTAGGTACAGCACAGTAATAAATAACGCATTCCTATGCTATGAGATTTCTTTAAGAAAGTAAGTACTTAATATAAACGCACCCCTGCCACCGCTCTGCAAAAAATTTGACCAATTCACAAAATCCCGATAAATTAATATCACTATGGTTCACAGGGTATTTTTAATCGACTTCAAAAAGGAGATGGTTCTCAATTCGATTGTTTTATTTTGGATGTATGTTACGTGATATATCTGGCAGGTAGTGATCAATTTTGAAAATTCTTTTTTAATGGGTAGGCCCATAGGGTATGCCTCAAGGGTCCATATAAATTTTATAAACTTTGCTTGGATGATTTTTTTAATTAGCTTTTGATGATGTTGTAATAACTTCCTGTCACTGATATTTACATAGAAAGTAGTGTTATACGAATTTTGTGGTCTAAGTACCTACAACATAAAAGTGAAAAATAAAAACTGGACAAAAAAGACTACAAAGTGAAAAATTATTTTAATATTGGAAGTCAGTGGCATAAACCTAAAAAATCTGGCCAAGTGCGAGTCCGACTCGTACATGAAGGGTTCCGTACCACAAGGCAAAAACATCGAAAAAAAACACGTTAATTTGTTGTATGGGAGCCCCCCTTAAATATTTATTTTATTTTGTTTTTAGTATTTGTGTTATAGCGGCAATAGAAATAAATAACAACATAATTTGTGAAAATTTCAACTGTCTAGCTATCGCGGTTCTTGAGATACAGCCTGGTGACAGACAGACGGACGGACGGACAGACAGCGAAGTCTTAGTAATAGGGTCCCGTTTTAACTCTTTGGGTACGGTACCCTAAAAAAGAACCAATGACACCGACTTCCGTAATTAAAGTGGTTTTTCACTTTGTGGTGTTTTTTCGAAAGTCGGTTTTTTTTTTGTAAAAAAGTTTTAGTGAACTTATTATATTTTGTATTTTTTGCTATTAACTACACAGTAGTCTTTGACAACCATCACAGGAAGAGAACAGCTGCCTTATCGAATGCCGGAAACTACGCCACAGCTTGGCAGAGAAAAATGCTTTTTTCACGCATTCCAATTTCCACTTTCCGGAAGTCACACAAGTAATAAAGAACTTGTGTAGATTATACGGTAAGTACTACACACTTGTACTTATGTTGTAAAAAAGAAAGTTTTTGTTTACTTTACGCGTTTTCAAGTTTCACGGAAACGGGTTTTGTTGTTGACATGAAACTTTCATTATGTTGTTGCCTAGTGGCCTCTTGAACGGTGCAGGAGAAATGAAATCTGTATGATGCCGGACTAAGTGGCCAGGAGGTCAGGGGAGCCGCTGTCGTACAACGTCCACGTCGAACTGCTGTATTGAAGCTTCTGAACTCACAGACAGACTCAGGCTCCTCTTGTCCTTTGGGCACTCCGGGCAAGTGCCCAGGGCCCCGCGATCTTCGGCGGCCCCCGCTTGCTCCCATAAAAAACATTCGTTGCAGCCACCGTTGCATTCTACACATTATTACTATGCACCCGATTCAGTGACAACATAAGTTATTTGCAGTGCGATTTACAATAAGGTTCTAGCCTCCCAGTAATGAAAAATATTAGTAAGTTTCTCTTATTGTCTCACAGGGGCCCTTATGTGCCCAGGGCCTCCAATAGGTTAAAAACGGCCCTGGACAGACTACTTTAAAACAAGATGGCTTTACTTCAAAACCACTTAACCAGCGCTCTCTGAGGATTTAAATAGGTACTTAACCGTTGCAGGAGTTTCTAAATACATTTGCCAGAATATTCTTCATCACACGGGTGTAAGGTTATAGGGATAAAGGCAGGAGAATCATGACATGGGGGTGAGGAAACCGGCATGTCCTAGAACCAAAAACCGGCCAAGTGCGTGTCGGGCCACGCACAGTGTAGGGTTCCGTAGTAGCCCGTTATCACAATGTAGTACGATTCTGTTGTTCTTTATTCTGAATATATATTTTTTTTTGTTTTTCAATGCAACTCTTTACCCGTTATAAACAAGCAACTACTTCATCTTAGTCACTTTAAAGGATTAATGCTAAGGATTTTGTAATTGGTACAAAATTATTCAACACCCAAGTTCAACGACTATTACTGCTAAACTAATAAATTTGTCTTAACCGCAATAATTTTCCTTTAAATTTCATGAAATGCACATTCAGAGTCTAACCGGGCCAGTCTAAAAGGGCCCGAAGCCAATTCTCAGAGGCCCCTGCGAATTGGCTTCGGGCCCACGAATGCCTACCAAAGGTCCAGGACCTTATGATCCCGAGATACTATCTCGGGAACATAGTGTCCTGGACCTTTCGCACAATTCGCAGGGGCCTCTGAGAATTGGCTTCGGGCCCTTTTAGACTGGCCCGGTTAGACTCTATAAGTAAAGAAAATGAAGCACAACCCGGCGATTATCCTTGTATACACTGTGCAAGTGCACCCAAAGACAACCTCCGGTAGTTGTTGGACTATTGCAGGATAAGGAAATAAGAAATCGGATGATGGGTTTGGGTGGCTAAAGTGGACTGGTTACCAAGAACTATGGAAGGACTATGACCCCTGCCTGATCAATGTTTCATTAATCGATATTGTTATGCATTCAGAGGCATGCAGAAATTACCGTCTACGTCTAGTTTTAATGCGAAACCCGAAAAAAGTTTTTAGAGCCTCCGTTTCCTAAATCTCTCTTCGGGACATTAGCTAACAACCACTGCCTCTCCTACAGCTCATCCAAAGCCTATAATTGACTTAATTTTATGTGTACATGTGTGAAAGCTAATAAACCTACACCGCCACACTATGATGTAAGTCAACGTAAGGCGGGTGAATAGCTACCAATGGGTCGTCATTTGTCTCTCGTAACTGACAAGCGTACGTGGAAGGTGAAAGTGAGATGAGTTACCTGGGAACTGCCTTTGTGATGGTACCTGGAATCTGCCTTTGTTGAGAGGAAAGAGTTAAGACCTTCTGAGTACTAAACTGAACTGCAATACTCGGAACTGTTGAAGATCATGCGCTTAGGTAAAAGTTCAAATAATTAAAAACGGTTTAGCCACCGGGATGTCCCGCACCACGAGATTGCGTCATATGTAATTAAAGCCATTACTACTGCTAGTGTGTTAGACAATTACCACGCTGGTCAAAGCTGGTCGAAGGCTTCTCCCAATCCTAAATTGCGATAATCTTACGTAACCGTAAAGGAAACGGGTCGCCAGTAATTAAAAGTAATGACGTTTAAAAAAATATTCTGACAAGATACTTGATAGCCGTTGCAAAAGAAACAGTAATTAATGAATGACCGAAGCTATTTTTATCATCACAAAAAGGTTTAATTTTAAAATTAAATACCATTAACTATCCAATTTATAGACCGGTTAGCTATTTATACTTATCCTCGCCTAGTGCAGCTAGGGTTGCCAACTGTTTTTATATCAAATATAGTATTTTTCAAGCAATTGTCTGTAAAAATATAGTAGATGGCGAAAAAAATATCACACAAATATTATAAAGGCGAAAGTTTGTAAGTGTGTGCAATTTTGATAAAATTTTGTATGGAGGTAGCTGACACCCTGCATTAACATTATATAGGCTACTTTTTATCCCGATATTCCCACGGGATCGACACTTTGCGGGTGAAACTGCGGGGCGCAGTTAATCGTCAAATAAATTCGAAAATATGTTATTCACACAATCACACCTAACTACCTACTAAATGGATATTGATAAAATTTAGCAAGGATATAGATGGCATCTTGGGGAAGGACATAGGCTACTTTTGTCCCGGTAGCATGTTCCTGTGGGATAATTTCTAACATCTACGCGGGCGAGGCCGCGGGCAGAAGCTAGGATAAAATATACATATAGTAGGTACCTATATTTCAGAAAAATATTTTATTTTTCAAATGCATATTTTTTGCTACTTTGAATATTTTTAATAACATCTCACGTTTTTTTTTAATGTCACCGATTATTCCTCTCAAAATTACCTAAGGTTACAAAATACCTATAATAATACAGTCTGAGATTTATTTATTTATTTATTTAAACTTTTCGCACAAAAAGGTACAAAGGCGGACTTAATGCCTTAGGCATTCTCTACCAGTCAGCCATTGGCTATATTGCGCTCATCTCGCCATTTTGTATTGGAATGAAAATTAGTAGTTTTGCCATCTATTTTTTTTAGAAATATACTAGTTCTTAGGCCTCTAATATAGCAGCATACTATGTTCTAAAGGGTTGGCAACCCTAACTGCAGCCCTTCAAAGGTAATATAACTTGCAAAAAGCTAGTGTTTATGAATAATTGAACGGATTAAAGCGAAGTGCACACGATACTATATAATTATGGATGAGCTATGTATTATTGATACCGACCTCTGTGGTGGTATAAGTACTGGCAACCTCAATTCAATGTTTGTTTCACGTTTTTGCGTTTCACGAAGTAATTTTAATGAACAGTGTTTGAAAGAACGTTCAAGCTGGCCTTTTGATTTGAATGACACCAAGAAAAGAGTGATGGTCGTGTGAGAGCATGGACGTAATTGTATACATATAGAAGTAACTTAAGTTACTTCTATATATTACGTCCATGTGTGAGAGCAATTAAGTTTGACCACAGATAAAAAAAAACTGAAATAAGATTCAAGAAGTTTGGATTTTTGTTTTATAAAATGACAAGAATTGCTTGACCGTATCCTAAAACTTTAGTTATACCTAATACCTACTTATATGTAACCATTGGGCGAGCAATGACAAAAAAGACCACATAATACTACGTCACGCCTGTAAGGCTGTCCCCGATGCGTTAGGGAGAGGTGTATATATAGTAATAGTATATAATATCCTTTAGTAATCCACATTTCGCCAGTCTCATGTAATAGAGGACGAGCCTACTGAAACAATTAGGTATAAGGTACTGAGAAATACCCGATGGGTAACCCTAATAACTCTTTGTGCGATCTGGGAATCGAACCCATGACCTCATCCCAGTCTAGACCACATACCTCATAAGTACCTACCTTCTCGAAAAGTTACCAAAACGCCCCCATATACCTAACTGAAAGGTGTTTATCCCCAAATGTCCTCGGAACGTCAATAAAATACCGTAATGTCCAGTACCGTAAGATGACCGAGCCAAAAAAGTAAAATTTTACGTCCAATGCATCCTTCAGTAAAAAAAAAACAAACTAAAATAGTTTCGCCAGCCAGGGCGTATTGACAATAAAGAAAGAAAGAAAAGGACCAGTTAGAACAGAGTGCGGAAAGAAACAAACCATCATTTTATTTAAGTAGTCCCTCTGTTTTTTGTGCAATTGACGAACAGGTTAGCATGCCATCTGATGGAAAGTGGTTTTCTCCGACTACAGACACCTGCAACATCCAAGGGCCTGCCCACTTTAGAGTCAAAGTTAAAAATGTCTGTGTGTCTGTAGTTTTAAACTACCGATTCTGCCTAAACCAGAACGCAGCAATGCAGATATACCAAAGTAAAAGAACCTGGAACTGGAACCCTCTCAAAACACTTTTGTCAAGAGAAATAGCAACGAAATGAGAATTTATAGCATCACTAGCCGTGCCCCGCGGTTTCACCCGCGTTTTTCTCGTTTCCGTGGAAATACCGAGATAAAATATTGCCTATATTATAGCCTCCCTCAATAAATGGACTATTGAATATTTAAACAGTTTTCATATCAGAAGTATTTCCCGAGATTACCGCGTTCATAACAAACAACCAAACTTTTCAGCTTTATAGGTATCTAATATTAAGAAAAATATAGATTTAAAAGTTAAATTGTATAAGTCGCAGGCAATAGCTGTCTATCTATTCGACATTCAGCCAGACACATAAGAATTACGACTACAGGCGGGAGTGTCCGTCCACTTTAAACCGGGTTAAAATATTATTTTAAAGTACTTCTGAGTAAATTATATTTTTCATTTTATTTTCTTGTGGCAGAAGAATATATTGATTGTTTCCGCAATCTGATCTTGACAACGCGACATATAGTTGGCCGTGCGAAAAACAGTCTTGCCGTAAATCTAATCCTACATATTTAAATGTTTGCCCCTGTGATTTATTTATCGTTACGGCAAAAGATAATTTAATTGGGAATTGGACTCTTTTAAAATGAAAAGCCAAATCATTTGGAATCATTGGGATCCGAGGTATAAGTACTGTTTGAACCGCTGGACCAGTCAAAACTGTTGCAACGATCACGTTATTGCGAAGAAAGCGTCTTGTCTTGCTTGCATCAATCGCGCGTGGATTTCCTTAGCAGAGTTATTTTAGAAATGTATTTATTATACTCTTCAAAGATCTTATACTTACAATCATCAACAAATATATTTCGAAAAAGATTATTACAGGATTTTATGTTGATAAAAAACTCTATGGCCCATAACTCCTTAATAGGTACCAACTCTTAACATCTTACACACGTGATAACTTTTAAACGAAATATCCGATTGAGATGAAACAAAAAGCATTTTACTTCTTCATAAATACTCTTGATAACTTATTGCTTAATTTCGATAAAGATTAATATTACGATACATATTTAACGTAGTTTTTTTTTCTTCAGACGATTTAATAATTATTTTGAACACAAAATCGGTTATTGTGATTAAACCATGATAGCTAGATATATGTTCTCGCGGCCTTTTTTGTAGGTCGTAATGGGCTCTACAAACCCGTAGTACATCATTTTGTTCTATTGTCAATAGTTTTTGCAGCGCACGCAAAAATAGGTTTTCGATTTTTTACACCTTGTGTTTTGAAAAAAAAATATATATGTAGCCTATAGCCTTCCTCGATAAATGGACTACCCAACACTTAAAGAATCATTCAAATCGGACCAGTAGATAGTTCCAGAGATTAGCGCGTTCAAACAAACAAACAAACAAACAAACTCTGCAGCTTTATAATATTAGTATAGATGATCCTGTTAATGGATCATCATTCTTAGACCCGCTTGCACTACAACACACAATGCGTTTAGCGTTACACCTTGTACTATTTATTCTGTGGTTACACGTCCGGGGCCCTAGTCTGCTATTTTTATAAATTCGTCATTCCAACACGATCCTATTGTCATTTTGCTAAAAGTTCGTAATCTGCTAAATTCATAATGGTCGATCATTGGTCGGTCAATGGCACAGAACATATACGATACTCGTAACGAATTTAAAGCAATGACTGCACAATGACGTTGTAATGGTAGGTCACTGATCAAAGGAACTGTCAAAATTGTAGCAGATTAACGCCTAAGTCAGTCATTCATTTGTCATTACCATTCTATGCCATTTCTTTCAATGGAGTGTCAGTGATTGACCATTGGAATGTCATAATGACGCCATTATATTAGTAGATTACCAAACTTGTGAAAATCAACAATTATGAAATAAATGATAGACCATTGTGACATTATTGTAATAGCAGACTTGAGGCCCTGCTGTCTCTGACTTCTTCAAACTATTGTCAGCAACAGAACGATGTTTTAAATACGAGTGAACCCGCGTCCGTTCGAAGACCATTAGTTACGTAGAATATATGACTTTTTTAGCCTGTGCGCATTGGATTTTTATGGGTCACTAGCTATAATAATGCGTTGCAAAGTTACAATATATATATTTTTTTTTCTGTTAGAAACCTTCTCCGGCGCGCACACGACAACTTACGAAAGTTTCATCACCATCATTTTTGAGTTTTTGCGAGACCAACGAACGACAATTTTTATGTATTGTTATTATAAGTTAAAGAAATAAAGATTATCATTATTCATGTACCTTCTGAATCTTTCTACTATATGTGCGAAGCGTGTTGCCTTATTGAGATAGGTACGTCCTATTACATCTGGCCGGTATTACAGTTATGTGGCTGCTTGCTAAACCAAAGAGTAAAACCTTTTTTTTTGTTTTTAGATTCGTATTGAAAACTCTTTGATTTGACCCCTTTATTTTGATTAGCGAATGCTTAACCATATTATATTTTAAACATTAGGTAGAGTTTGTTGCGTCACTTCTTCCCAACTAAAGCACTAGAAAGTGGTGAAGGACGGGTGTTTTGGGGTCTGTCGACGTTCAAAAAGTGCCAATTCGCAGCCTTTTCATTTGAATAAATGACTTTTGATTTTCTTTTGATTTGTTTTTTTTTAATGGCCTGGTTGCTGGAACCTTTTAGCCAATTTTGATATGTTTATATTTAGGTCCACAGTTTTTGGCAACAATCGTAGCCAGCAGATCTAACCATAACCAAGAAATATGTGTAGGTCTGTACAAACGTTGTAGGTATGACATTCCATTCATTTCGAAACAACAAAACAAAAACCAAACGCATGTGTTGCTGCGTTGTGTTTACAAACACTAGAAAGTTTGTAATCTTCAGTCGCTAATACGACGAGATAACGTATCGATATCGTTCGTGTCACTTTTGAGATTGCTTACAATTATGGTGAACTAGCAGCGCCCCGCGGTTTCACCCGCGTAAGTATATGTAGGTACTTATTGTACATAGAAAACTTTTTACTAAATGAGTAGGTAACGATGGAGTTTCTTGCCCATTCTTCTGCATACGAAACTACCTTCTGGAAGAAACGACACCAGAATAAATTCTATTTTCTTGTGACGTTAAAAAGTGTCTTTTATGTGCCTATTTGAAATAAATGATTTGGCTTTAGAGCAATAATAGGTACCGGTAAAAAAAAAACTTTGTTTTTATGCCAACAATTTATTGATAATTATCTTTTATTCGTAAATTATCATACCTAAGTTCCCACAGCCAAAGAATGCAGATGACGTAATAAAATCTTGAGCCTTCCTCCATTACGCCCTTCGTTATGTCAGTGGAACGATAAAACTGATCAACATGCACTCAAGAACCTTGGCCGACCATTTTTTTTCGGTCACGAAGTTCGAAATTCAAAATTGAAGCACGTCAACAATGTTGCCAACAAAAACAAAAGCCCGCCTAATTGTTTTGGGAGTGGGAACGGGGGAAAAAAACTCCTTCGGCATTCGAAGGACGGTGACGTCATTGATACAGGTACTTCAAGTTATTGTGTAGTGGGGTCGGCAAGAGTTGGCGTTTGGACGTGATTGATTTTGTTTTTGTTTGATAAATATCGATATAAGAAAAATACGGTAGTAGGTAGTAAATTGCTTGATTTTTTCGTTTCATTTCTAGCGTAAAAAATATATACTTACTTAAGTAGATTTGTTATAACAATTTTTTTTAGCCGCGAAAATATAATATCATACTCAAATCGCTGTATTTTTCCTTCACATTCAGCATAAAAACAAATTTATTTTGATGAAAATTCTTGGGCTGTGATAAAAAAATATATTACAAATAAGCTCAAGAATTTTATTAACCTACTAAAATCGCTAATCGACCGCAGTTTATTCAATTTGTTATAAAAAACTCCTATTTGTACTACTACTTAGGTAAGTAAGTAAATAACTACATAAGTACTGTATTCAGTAACAGAGCATATTTCATTAGTGAATGGAACACATGTACGTATGTTTATCATTACGAACGTGAACAATCAGTTTCAAAGGCAAGGTTACGGAAGACAAACAGGTGTCTAAGTCTATGTATTATTATTACTATAAATGTGTAACACAAAATTTGTACACACTTTGGAAGACAAAATTTGTACACACACGGAAGCTGAGTGCAAAGCTTTAAGGGAGTGATAGTTGCCACAATTTACAGCATTTTTTTGAGCCATACCCACATGTCTTAGATGAAGGATTTTTTTTTTATTTTTATCTGCAAACTTTTAGTAAAAAACAACATACCAATTAACTGGGAAAAAAATAAAACACATACTTCGTCTAAGACATGTGTGGCTAAAAATGCTCTAAATGGTGTCAACTATTACCCTCTTAACGCTTTGCATCCAGCTTCCAAACACCCTTTATAAAACGCCTATAAGACGTGTGTTTTCTGGTATTTGGAACCTACTAAGAAGGCTTCAGGTCGATACGTGCCTTAATGCTATAAAATCCAAAAAAAACAATACCAAACGAGAAAAGTGTCGTATCTATGTGAGCCATCGCGAAAAAATCCTATGAATTTTAATATAAAACGTCGTGCTAAGACCAAAATACAGGTGGTTACGAACAGCCCGAATGACGACAAGCCTTATGTAAGAAAACGTGTTTTCGCTAGGTAACTCGCCAAAAAATATACAGATTCAAAACTAAAACTGACATCATCCAGTCTAATTTGGGTTATCAGTTTTTAATTATAAATAGGTAATCAGTGCCTCATTCCTAAAATAGATGTTAATTTAAAGTTGTTTTGCACATAATATTGCTCAACGGCGCAGAGCGTTGAAAGATTTGCATTGATTTTATAAATATGTGGCCTGTTGATTTATACGAGTATGTATGTGATTTGTTCATGGCCATTATAAACACGAGATTGTGCAAGTACTCATGTAAATTTTATTAGGTAATGCAATAATGTAAGTTAAGTTCTTAGCATGTTTAAGATATAAATTAAGATAATCTTTTTCTACATTAAAATTTAAACTATTTATATTGTAGTACCAAAATTGTGACATTTATTTCGTTAATTTCGATAACTTTGTACTTAAACATTTCTCAATAAACTGCATTCTTCGATACAATGCAGCCTTCGTCCTTCAACATTTCAACAGGTGTTAATACAGCATTTATGGTGCAGTGGCCAATTCGTAGCGGGAGTACTAGAGGCGAAGCTATGTGGGTCACTCGTGGAATGCTACCCAGCCGGCCGCTCCCACCTGCGAGCGACCGCGGTGCGTACGAGATGAGCGCTGGCAACACTGTCGTATTCTAATTTCAAAATATTTATTGAATTTACGCATCGTTCATAATCTGGCGGGAAAGAAGGACCTGCAAAAATACATTTTTTTTATTGCGTTAAATTAAATTTTTATACACTTACCTACATTTTCACCACTATGTGTGAAAATTATTGCAATATGTCAGCTGCTTTCCGAGTTAAGTTCTTAAAAGACTAGGTCGTATAAATAATTACACAAAGCATTATTGGAAAAGGCAAGCCAAGCCACATATTTTGACTAAGGTGTAGAGATTTTAGGGCTTGTAGAGTTAGGGCGTGTAGAGTTAGAAGCTTGGCTCTACATGAGATTTGTGACAGTGCGAGCCTTATGGTCTCGTCTTGGCAACATTTTAAATGAAAATGTTTTTGGTGGGTTAACTTCTAGAAGATAGATGACATTCTAATCACAAATGAAAAACGTAGCTAAATAATATAACCTTAGCAGCACTGTATTATGTATAATCCTTCGTTTAGAATTCGTCGTGTTTTCAATGCGACTGTTTACAAATAGATTTAGCACGACAGACCATATAGGTGCTTGACATTTACTGAATCAATATTAAGAAAGAGCTAGAGTTGGATGTTGCTAATAAATCGCTCAAATAAATACCTACTTACCTAGTAAGGAGATGACATGACTTAAAGCGCGGTCACTGTCGGACTGCAAAGAAAAGAAAGAGAAGCGCGATGACACAACGCTGCGCTGGTAATTTATTGGAAAATATGTAGCATTAAATGCTTCAAAATAGATAAATTTTATCTATTGACAAAAAATCTATTGTTTTGACAAAAAAATTAAAACACTAGTACTTTATATGTTGCTTGTAGAATAATCTGACAAAAAATCAGAATGATTGTACTCGTATTAGTACGGTTTATATTGTTTAAAGAAAGTTTTTGGAGGTATCTTCAAAAAAAATTTCCATCGTATCAAAGTAGTTGTATTATGTTTTCAACACACTATCTACCTAGGATATTATCCTGAAGAATATCATTTATTTTTCTGATTTTGTTTACTGTAGTTGATCATATAGTTTTAGGCATTATAAAACTTGCGTTTTTTGCGTGTCCTTTAAACCAAAATGTTTGAAGGTTCATGTTCTTTCTCGACTTCGGAATCACCTTCATTTTGTGTTAGTTCACAATTCACAAGTAAGTGAAGTAAGTAATAATAATAGTCCTCTTAATGGAAAAACCCAATAACACGTTTTAATATCTCCCGCGCCGAAGGCTAGTCTCTGTTGAGATTGGCCTCCGTGGCCGAAATACGGTCTGTAGGACCTACACATAGCAACCATTATTCATCTAAATAACCCATAAAAAAAACAAATAAACCTCCTTTCACGAACTAGGTTTAAAAACATACATACGTGACTCCAATTTCGTCATCGCAAAGATTAGATTGCAAATATTTTTAAGACAAAGTATGCAAACTCGGCGACTTAATTGTGTCGTATCATCGTATGTTTACAAAATGTGTTATCAGGTGCCTGGTATCTGATAAAGATTGTATGAATATGTTAAAAGTACTGATTCATACATAGGTATAATTTTGTCGCATTGTTTGGATTATGTTACAAGTGTTGGTAAAAATTGTGAAATCACTTGGCGCCAAAGAGATTTAAGCAAAGAGATTTAAGATATTTAATGTCTTTGCTTGGCGCTTAAGCATTTTGATAGGAACCATTTGATATGTTACCTATTAAATACCGTTCTGTTCCGATTTAACAGGTATTTAATACCTGTTGTTACCTGTTAGCGCGGGGAGCAATGAAAGAGTGGACTGTATTTTTAGGCAATGGTTTACTGCCGCTAATATTCACAATCTTAACTTT